>OZ024910.1:42761042-43162851 GCA_964017125.1 Flabesymbios commensalis | reverse complement strand
AATAAACGGGCGGGGGCCCTAGGGTAGTGGTTAGCACCGCTGCTTTTCACGCCAGAGTTCGGGGTTCGGCTCCCGGTCTCGGCGGTTTGAAAGAAACAAAAACTGTTTCTTCCTCATCCACGTGTGAAAGTCAGTATTGCGGGGAGCCTCCGTGACCGTGAGGTAGCGTGCTCGACCTCAGACCGTCAGGGCTCAAATTTCGAATCCTGTGTCTGGAGGACAGTGTCATTTCAATCATCTCACCATCCTCAGGAGGTTCTCTTGGCCCAGTTTAGCTTATATGTGCACAAAGGTGGCCTAAAGCCAGATTCATTTCATTTCATTTCCCACCAATAAAAATGTTCTCCTTAGAGAAAAGACTTATACATTAAAAATAACATTTTATACTAACAATAATAACTAAACAGTAACTCAGTCAGAGACTGCAAAGCTTCGACCGAATTGATGGTCGTAATCCTGGATCCGGATCGTGAACCGGATCACACCCTCTAATATATTGTTCCTTGGCCGGAGGCACACCTCTGGTCAAAAATTTCATGCAAATTCGTTCATTACTTCTTAGGTGATCTGACAGACAGACAGGCCAACCAACCAACAAAAACATATCATTCCTAGTGGGGGTAAAATAGCTTTACATTCTTAGCTGTTGGAAAGGCCGAGGTCGAAGGCTGAGGCCTTTTTTACAGCTTAGAATGTAGAGCTGTAGAGCTCCGAGGGTTTTAAACACATCCGATCATAATGAGGATCCCTCAAAATCAACAGCTCAGTCTCATCTGACTGAATATAAGCCACCATAGGCTTACTATGATAATTGGTCTGTAATTGTTCAACAATAACTCTCCATTCCCGGCTTAAAATGTAGCGGTCGGACAAAGAAAATAATGTAGTGGTGTGTTTTATTACTGCTTTACACTTAGAACACATGTACTGATAGTGCCAAGAGCATGGTCAACTGTGATGGACATTTTGTAGAAAATGTGAAAACATCAGACTTTGTATGCTAATATATATACTTTTATATACGTATAATATCTGGCATAGATAATCTGAAAATACCGTAAATAACAAACTGTATCCAGGTAACATAATTATGTACATATTATAGTGTGCATGTGCTTATTATTTCCGTTGTATTACTGGTTTAACAACTGCATTAAGTTATTAAGATAATTATTAAATCATGTTCACTTTAGAACTTTAGAAATGATTAATTTACCACAGTAACACAATCAGGCAAAACACCTTATTTTTTTTTCTCCTTGATATGTCCATAATATGAATTGTGTAATTCACCAGTTAAAGGGACTGGCCCAGGCTAAAATCATAAAAAAATCGGTGATTTCATTTTGGCTTCTTAATATGACCATATGATGTAAACATGTCCATAGATTAGAACTGCAAAAGTTTTTTTTTGTGCTGCGCATTCACCAGTTAAGCTAGATATAGAGACGAAATTTCTGATTACTAATTTTGGACAACCATGTCAAAAATAAGAAATGCGCAGCACGGTAAATGCGCAGCACAAAAATTAAAAAAAACTTTTGCAGTACTAGTCTATGTAATGGACATGTTTACATAATATGGTCATATTAAGAAGCCAAAATAAAATCACCGATTTTTTTATGATTTTAGCCTGGGCCAGTCCCTTTAACTCATTCAAGACGGCACTTTGAGTGTATACATGTTTCTGTGGACGGGACATTTTTTAAATGTTTACTTTTTATGACGTCATATAACACGAGTTATCTCGGGCTCCGTCCTGTACCGTCGAAGTAGCTTGCCCGAGATATCCGTCTGGAATGAGTTAAATGAGAAATAAGGACCAGATTTAATTTCAGACATGCATGTCCAAAATAAGAAATTGCAAGAATAACTGATACACGGACTTTTCTGTACACTTATTACGTTGCTACAGCAACCCAAACGTTAAAAGATTTACGCAATTCTAGTACATGGACATGTTGCCAATCATGGACATATTACGGAGCCACAATAAAAATGATGATTTTCGATTATTTATGGCCTGATTGTGTCGCTTTAAAGACTTCCCAGATTATTAGAACTCTAGCCAAGCCGGAAAAATGTAACTACAATAATGCCATGCAGCTAAAATATTGTAACTGCGAAATCTGTAAAAAATCAATTGAAAGCGACTGATCGTTTAAAGAAATATCCTCAACTTAGAGTTGATTTACCCTATTCTGTTTTATTAGCTGAGACCATTGATCTTACTAACTTTAAAATTATCCCCACAATAAATGACATTAACTAATGTGTTCTGTTTCACCCATGATTCACTTATACGATGTTTGCCTTGGCACGTCATAATTATCACCTACCTTTATCTGTTGTGCTTATTTTCTTTTGATTATCTGTCTTTTTTGATGGCGCCATGTCGAACAAATTGCTGGATTTCAAAATATAAAAACTTAAATCATGCAGAAATCCGTTATCTCCCTTGCCGAGAAAATAGGCTGAGGACCGATAACATGTTCTCTGACTATCGGTTAATAATGTCAGGCACGCATCTGAACAAATCTGGATCAAGTGAAAATATGTAATCACACGTAGCCTGAGAATGAAACAGAAAAAAATGCTGACATTGTGTGGATAGGATAAGATAGCAGGCCGTTATGACACGTCTGTTCCCGGCACTGATTATCAGATTCTGGATACTGATGATCCGAGCTATGTACTGTGACCAGTCCCTGCCATCCTGCACGGAGCAGTGATCGGTGATCCCTGCATGCACATTTCACGGACTCAGAAAGAACACGATACCTTAACCCAGCGCTGTTCTAATGCTGGGCCAGCGTCTGCGACGCTGGCCCAGCATTAGAACAGCGCAGGGTTGGCGTCTCGTGTCAGCAGGGTTGTCAACATGCTGATAGCTGTTTAGCGGACAATCCTCTGTTTGTATACACAATGATTATTGACAAATCGTACACAGTGCAACCCTGCAAACATGAGAGGTCGATTCAATGTTGGCTCAATGGTGGCACAATAATGTTGACTTAAGCTCCCTTGTCGTAGTTATGTCCAACATGAAATGTTCTGAGTAAAATACATTGTGTGAAATAGAATAGTGACAACTATGGACTCAGCTATGCACAACAAATATGTTTAGTTATATTCTATTCCAGGTAACGCGTCAACGTTTAGACAGCATATTATCAGATTATACCATAAAATTATACGCCAAAATATAGGATCCAAATATACTTGACAATTTTAATGCATGAATAAAATATATTTTGTGTGAGACTTTCTAAAATATAAATAAGGCGGAATTCATCTAAATTGTACATGGTATAGAGGTTGCCGTGTCCATATAGTGCCACATAAAATTATGTACATATACCGGATCAACACAGAAGGCCAACAATTCCTGTTTTCTGGGTTAATAAATATCTAAGTGTAAATAATAGAGAATTACCCTTAAAGCGCTGAAATATGTTTACATAAATAATGTGTTATAGGTTTACGGCCATTATTAAGGTTATAGATTAAGCTATAAGTTTCACTAGCCCAGAGAGAAAATCAAGTAGTCCTTACCATCATTTACCATATATTTCTAAGGAAAATCCACTAGCCCTTACGATATACCACTAGCCCCGGGCTAACGCACAGAACACAATATATATTACAAATACATTGCACAAATTGAGCTAGGCGAAAAAAAATGAAGCCTAAAGTGGCAATGAAAAATCGCGTACATGGTAATTTAACCCTGAAGATTTTTATTATGTGTGAAAATCTCTGGTGTCAATATTTGTTGAGGTGGTTGAAACAGGGCAGGACAATTTTATGGAGATCTGTCGTATCAATGTCCACGTAAATCATGGTAAGAGTAGACATACTACATCTTCACAACGGTGGACCGATGTTGAACTGTTGAGTTAGTATCCTGTATTTGCATGGATGTCAATTGTGTTAACATATTGAGCAATACCTCTATATTATAGGACTCAAGTTTGGATATTGAAATGTGTTGGATTCTCATGTTATTGGACGTAGCCCTGGGCGTCAGGGGTCACCCTATTATGACAGACAGACATTAATTACCTTATAAATTCTAAATTAATTTAAAGTCAGTACGAGTCGGAAAAGGATAAAGCTAAAAGATTGAATTCCAAGGCCTTGAATTGCGACAGGGTTGATAGAAAATGCGGCAGTTTGGCTGTTCCTTTTTTTTTCAGGAATGAAGGCCTATTTTTATTTATGATATAAATCTGGTAAATTATTTCTATATGTGATTGCCAAGAATATTAATTTGTCATAACTCCATTTCAATAGATAGGCCGGCTATAGATACAGTAGGCTACAGGGTTGTAAGCGCATTTTGTGCGCGATTTTTTTTTTCAAAACATTTACTTCGTTAGATGTTATTCCGTGAAAAAATTGTAACAGGCCTTCGAAAAATCTAAAAAGATGACGAAAGGTAAATTGTCTCGATTTATTTTTTGGATAATGACATATATTAATTCCTGTCACAGACAACTGTGCAGAGAGTCCCCTTCAAAAGCTGTATTGACATTGTTCTAAAGCCCCTTGTCTTAGAAATAGGCAAAAAAATGATTAAAAGCGACGTTTAATTCCTATATATAGTAGTATATATAGTGAAGAAGTTTAAAGGTAATTAGCATTATTTGCAGAATCTCCCTTCTAATACAAGGAAATTCCCTTGGCCAATTTCAGTTTGTCAAGAAATACACCAGATAAGTGTGGTTTGTTAATCATCAAAGTCAATGAGTCTAAAATAGAATATTAATTGCTTTAATTAGCTTGACAGTCTAATATATAAAATAATTAATCATTAATGATATTGGGAAATTTATCTATCAACAGTTTTGAAATTAAATACAAGTTTTTCTTTTTAGAATTGTTTATAGCTGGATGTAGGAGCACATTTATTTTTACGAAAAAGCGTTGATCTTATATTTATATTTTAAAAATATTTAGCTTGTATGCCATCACATTGTTATATGCTATAATCCTTCCATGACATTTAAAAAGATCAGAGGAATTATTTTTGTTTTAAATTTTATTCAAAGCTTCTTTATTGATCAATCATGTATTTTTCATGTCTAACCTATTTTCTTTAATTTGATGCTGTTATTACACCTAACGTTTCGTATCCAAAATTGTGAATCTTCGCAAGGTCTTGAATAATTCATTGTGTACTTCAATACTTCACTAAATAATCAATCCTCCTCATATCATCCCTACTTAAATCTGTATTGGTTCCGTGTGATTCAATGCATTTTGTGACGGTGGAATGAACTATGTCTTTACGACATAATTATCTGACGCCACGTTGTGGTATCTTCAAGTGTGCTGCTTATTTGGTCTACGGTATACATCAATTATAAGACTATTATACTGTATATATTTGATAACAGCAGTGAGAAAATGTCTGTGTCCTGTAGTATATCGAGCTTCGACTGTTACCAAATCGATATTCTAATTGTGAACATAAACATACTGGGCGCCAATATTGTAATATACTCAAATTTGAATAAAAAAGAAATGACAGGAGCTGATAAACTATTCCTGTCATGTGACAGACAGCTCTTGGTAGTTGGTAGTCCACTTACACTTTGGTCCATATAATTATGACATTGATAGTAATGACGGCGGGAAATGTCCAGTGCTCATGAAAGCCCTCACGTCATATCACATTATCTTTGATACCAGCCATAATCATATTTATCTGGTCGACAATGCTCAGACCGCCAGCTGGTCGCGAAATGTGAATCTGTAGGGTAGTGTCAGCTCATTAATCTCACCAACCTATGAGTCAATAGGTTTACCTGGCACAGTTTAGCCTGTATGTGCATAAAAAAAAACATTCATTCATTCATTCATTCATTCATTCATTCATTCATTCATTCATTCATTCATTCATTCATTCAATCATTCATTCATTCATTCATTCATTCATTCATTCATTCATTCATTCATTCATTCATTCATTCATTCATTCAATTAATTAATAAATTAATTAATTTATTTATTTATTCATTTATTGTAGTCGACATAACAGGCTGATTATAAAATGTTTTGACAGTACGAGTAATAAGTAGTTAATGTCTAGCATTAAACTGTTAAAACAAGTAGTCTGTTATAGTTTTTGCTGTGGGCCGCTATTACAAAGGTCTTGGAGTGTGCCCCCTCCTGAGGATTGATGTTGAGGTTCTACTACTATACACTGAGCGTTAATCGATTCATTAGATACTGACTGTATTAATACTGCTGAGGATATTATCCTCAGCAGTATTACAGTCAGTCAGTATCTAATGAATATCGACCGGTTGTGTATCCAGGTGACGCCGACAAACTTCCGGATGTAAGATTAGAGGGATCGATCTGTGATTCAATAAGATCTGCTGTCCCCTTTTACATTGAAAGGAGGTATCAGCCACTGTGTAAATAGGCAGATACATCTTTTCAAATCCAAGGTGGCATATTCTAATACACATTTACATATTCATTGCAAATCACTGCATTATTATTTTATTACATTAATTGTCTGATATTTTCGTTTGCACAATAAAAATATAAATGAATTAACCAACAATGGATAAACGTGGTTTGTTTGCTGGAATATAGCAGACTAAGAACGTTTGTAGTGATATCAAGGGTTCAGTTCTTGACGAAGCTTAGCGGAAGCACGTCAAGATAACACGCATGCTCAGTAAGGTGGTTATTGACAGAAGCAATATATAAAAAAGGGTAATAAATACATCACTCAATTATTAATACACTAAATGAATGAATAAATATGAATGAATGAACCTACAAACAAACAAACAAGCGAAAAGCAAATCAAAATATGGCCTAAATAGACTCATGGCCGTCATTTGGGAGTGGTGTATGGCCTATACTAAATAGACTCATGGCTGTCGCTTGGGAGTGGTGTATAGAAAAATAGGCTCATGGCCGTCGCTTGAGAGTGGTAGGCCTATATGGCCTAAATAGGTTCATAGCCGTCGCTTGAGAGTGGTATATGGTCTAAACAGGCTCATGACCATCACTTGGGAGTGGTATATGGCCTAAATAGACTCATGGCCGTCGCTTGAGAGTGGTGTATGGCCTAAATAGGCTCATGGCTGACCCTGAATAGAGTGGTGTATGGCCTAAATGGGGCCATGGCTGTTTGGAGGGGTATATGGTCTAGCTAGGCTCATGGCTGTAACTTTGGAGTGGTATAGTAAGTAAGTAATAAAGTGTCCTTACGTCACTTCGTGGCCAGTATGGCCATTTAAGTGAGGAATCAGACCAAAATAAAAGCATATCTTTAGCGTGGTCATCTGTCATTTTCCAGGCCAAAGCAAACTCGTCAACAGCTACACCAAATAGATACTGTTTTGGTAATTAATGGAATACTAGAATGATCAGAATGGATTTGTGTTATTGTCAAGAAATAAAAATAGGATATTATTTTAAAAATGTTTTTTTTTGAAGATTAGACCCAACTATTGTTAAAAAGGTAAAGAGCACAAAGATCATTGATCCCAGTACGGAGCCTTGTGGGAGTCTAATTTTATGCCTAATTTTCAGTAAGGAAACAGCAAAAAAAAGGCGCTGAACTTAAATCGGTTTCCTAGTCCAGTAGTAGAGAGATGCGACAATTATTCTAAACAAAATTAAAATCCATTTACAAGGTTTGCAAAAGAACATGCAGATGTTTCAAGACAACACCAACATCGCACGCCGTTTGGTCTAAGTCGAAACAACGCCTTGTCGTGTTTGTTTGTGACAAACATTTTCGGTACTTGAATATTGACAAACATGGATAGATAACATGCAATAGTACCACACAGTGTGATTATTCACGTGGGAATACTTGATATCAGGTTTCATCCTCAAATACCGAATACAATGATCTTACCTTGATATGGAGCATAAGGTGTGATTAGGACGTCGGTACGGCTCAGGGCGGCAGGATGGGGCATCCACGCGGACCCGGGGCCTCTCAGGGATTGAGTATAGCAATCAGAGATTAAGCCGCTTAACTTTAGCATTTACCAAGTGTTTACTCTCTCATAAAGGTATCAGAGTGATCCGCAATGAAATGTACACAAAGAAAGGCAAAGAAATGAACAGCCTAGTAAATACAACATCTTCATCGATGTTTGCTAAATGTTGGGCCAGCGTCGCAGACGATGGTTCAATATTTACCACCGTCTTGTGATGGCAGAATGGTCTGCCAATGTTATATGTGCTGCTTCAACAGTGTAGCTACATATAGGACAATCAGCTCTGCTATGAAGAGGAAAAAAGCAATATAACTAACTGTTTACTTCTAACGTAAGCTGTTCACCTTTGAACAGCGGAGCTATGGAATCAATAAAGAAGAATACAATTCAATTGTTTCTTTTGCAACAGTGAGATCATTAATAATGCTAATAGGACACTGATAGACAGGTGTGATAATAAATAGACATCAAGTTTACAATTGTCAAATTGTAGTATTTAAATAACATTACCATAGCCTGGATTATTGAATACTATCTTTCCTAAATTTGAAACTCCTTGACTTCTTATATTTTTTAACTTATTCATGCTGTATGCGATCTATAACTAGTGAGCTTAGCTACATATACATCGTCGTCTTGTACGAAGCTTACAATTCTGAAGGCACTTGGCACTTTTAAAGTAACATTGCATAGTCACCGCCAAATAATATAAATTGTGAATATTAAAAATCGTAAATTTTTTTTTATCCATTACACATTCATATACAGTCCACTGGAATATGAAAGGGTGTATATGCCACTTTGTAAAGTGGCATATACACCTTTTCATATCCAAGGGGACGATACGTTTAAATGTTGTTAGGCTCTTTATAATGTAACCTGTCACTGGCGAGGTCAGAAGCCGTTTGTACTTCAGGACATGAATAATCTCTGGTCAACCATGATATGGACCACAAACAACGGGTAGCATAATATTAATACTAATATGGCAACAAAGAAGCACACTGCACTTTCCACTCAAGACACCCGATAGAGCTGGTCCAACAATATAAGTCGATCATTACAGCTTTAATGTAACTTTTACACATTTTATACATTAACCCTTCAAGCCGCCCTCACGATGCATTAAAGCATCATCTTACATCCCATAAAACAGAACTAATTTTCCTACAAATAAGGGTTTTTTAATGAAAATTTCCATGAAACTGGTTTGCCAATACGTTGTAATTTTCTTTAATTTTTCACTCACGTCAAATCAGCTTCATCCACTACAAGTCGAGAATTGCGATAGCAATTCGCGGCTTGTAGTGGATGAAGTGACAATGGTAAACTCTGAGTTGAAAGGGTTAAATATTGGTTTAATACGAATATATTACATAACCATTAAAACGAAATATCTTGTTACCAGTGCATTATTTTGTTCTCGTTATATCTAATCTGAAATCAGGCTCTCTCCTCAGGTATAATAGAGTCTGCTAAAAATGTGATCATCTTTTAAAAAAACAAAACGTTTTTAGCATATTTACACGAAATAGGTTACATCTCCACTTTCAGAAATTCGTCCATTTTGCAAAGTCCGGATATTTTATTTCAATTCTCGTGAACTGTATATGGGGTGTTTGTGTAAATATAGCTATACTATTACACAGGAGGCGTCTATGCAATCATGTCATGAATAATTTATGGGGTTCAAATGGATTATATTAAATCGCACTGCGCCACTATCTAATTGAATAATTTACTACTGAGTAATACCGCCTGAATTTTTACCCATACATTTTTAAAAGATGACAATATGAGAATTTCTGAATGCTATCCAAAATAAAAAATATATTTGGATGAATAATTTGAAGTCGAGCTAACTATATTATATTTTTTAGACTCTGCCGATGTAAGATACGATAAGTGTTTATCCTGGTTCCACAGAAAACGGAGACGTTATCCCAATTATGTTTTAATGTTTGTCCACCGTCTGTTCACCAACATTAAAACAACATTGTAGTAATATACCGTGCTCACAATAATAGGCTGTTGCTTGGTGTCAAGTGGTGATCTATATACTTGACAGCAGGATGACGGTTCCATAAAACAAAATCCACCCGATGTCGCTTTATCGTGTTATTACTGGCCACCCTGTACGATTCATGCTCAGCATCAAAGCGACGTTGTGCGCTCGTCTCATTCGAACATAATTGTCAAGTAGATGTAAAATTCTTATCATCCCATTTAATGTGTAGCGGTGGTTTAAGACAATATACAGATGCAGATATGTACAAATGAGTATAATAATTAAATAAATATATAATAATAATAATAATAATATCAATAATTGGGCCGTTTTTCCTTGCAATTTCCCGTAACTAGTGGGTCCCCTGAAAAGAAAAAAAGTCGAGTTATAATATTATTTATATACATACAGTGCAGCCTAGTTATTATGTCTACCCATGGACTAAATGAAAGTGGTCCCATTTTGGTGAGTCGCTCCCGTAATTGAATCAAGCTTATACCTTCTGAGCTCGGTCCGCTGAGGATATTGTCGCTATGTAAGTTCAATTGATTAATAAAAGTTTTATCTTTTTAAAATATGGATGGCATCATGCACAAGTGGGCTAACCCACATTAAAAAAACAATGAAAATATATGTCATTGATAGCAACAACTTGATCAATATACGAGTTTCGCATTCAGGGTTGGACGATTTGGTCACTGATTTTTTTGGGCGGGGGCCCTAGGGTAGTGGTTAGCACCGCTGCCTTTCACGCCAGAGTCCGGGGTTCGGTTCCCGGTCTCGGCGGTTTGAAAGAAACAAAAATGTTTCTTCCCCATCCACGTGTGAAAGTCAGTATTGTGGGGAGCCTCCGTGACCGAGAGGTAGCGTGCTCGGCCTCAGACCGCCAGGGTTCGAATTTCGAATCCTGTGTCTGGAAGACAGTGTCATCTCGATCATCTCACCATCCTCAGGAGGTTCTCCTGGCCCAGTTTAGCCTATATGTGCACAAAGGTGGCCTAAAGCCCGATTCATTTCATTTGGTCACTGATTTTGTTTCCTTTTTGTGTTAATTTGTAAATTTTTCGTTTTATCCTGTACTTCATGCTGCTGCGCGATTTTATCTCAAAATCGTCAAAATTTAGGTTAGCCCACTTGTGCATCATGATGACACCCATATGTTCCGTGTTAATACTTTGGCCAATTTAAAGCAAATGCATTGAATAATATACTAAAATATAATACAAAACAACGCAAAAACACAATTCATGTTTTATTCAATAAATATACATATATTTAAAAAAATCTGCTTATTTTATGATAGTTGATAGTTAATAATTGTTTTGTGCGACGCTGGGCGCAAAAATGATCAAGTAGAAAATAATGATCTCTCCCACACAATACTATGATTAAGTCTAATAGATCATGGCAAGATAATCGATCAACCAAGAATCCAAGTCACATTACGCGTTTCAAGAGCTGATCAATAGTCGAGCGGACAGCAATTTACCTTTAACAGTCCACTTAGAGTTAATCGAGTGGCAGTTTGTTCAGTGAGTATATAGCAGCGTACTTGTATCTAGGACAAAGTCATCCATAAGTCTGTGCGACGTCAGGACTTGGGAACTTGCATTTACGTTAGGTTACCAGATTAACTTATAAAGTGCTAAAGTATACAATGTAAATATTCAATTAATTATTTATCTGCCGCGGTAAATAAAAATTTGAAAGAAATGTTATCATTTAAGCGACGCTGCCAGGTTGATACGATAATAAACGGTATTACCACACAACGGGTTAACGGCAAGTCATAGTTCAATTGGATTATGTGCACATTGAATCATGTTATTCCTTGATGTCCTGATATTTCTATTATTTTGTAGTATATACTTCGTTCGAAACTAGAATGGATACTGCATTTTTAAGTAATATTATGACATATCTAAGTGTGTTTTTGTCGTCGCTTTTTTCTGAAATGTTTTTTTCCGACCCGCCCACATTACACTCTTGATTTTTTTCTCATCTAAAACAGATAAAACTAATCATAGTGGCCTAATTTATGTTCGAAGGCTATAATACAATCTATTAATAAGGCGTAGAAATGGGTATAATTTTGATCTTGCAGAAACTCATTGACCATATCCTCCCCAGATCACTTGTTCACATCCTCCCCAGGGCATAAAATCCATCAACCCTTTAACCGCCAAATTATTCAATCAGAATTTTCGTCCACTTGAATTTGTGTCTCGCCGAATTAGCGCCGTGTTTAAATATAATGTATGTTTTAATTATAACCAGTGTTCCAGATAACCTATACTTTTTTAATAATCACTTCCCCATTTTGGAATCGATGATGAGACACATTTTACACCCTGATATATATTACTCTATAAGCGAATCGTGTATGATAAAGCTGAACTATCAATAAAAACACGCCGATAAGTAATTATGCCAATACGCATCTTATCTGGAACACTTTATAATAATTGAACAAGAATGAATAAATTATTAATTTTGAAGTTTTAATAATATTTATTATGTCGTCTAAGATTACATTGATTTTGGATGACTTTTTATTTTAGGCAATAAAGACAAAATAGTTTAAAGGTGTTTAAATAAAAAAAATGGAAAATGTGTTTATAATATATCCATATAGAGTGTGTTGCGTGGCAATGTACATGTAATGTCACTTAGATACTTTTCTAGAAATTTGATGTATATTTTATATAGTTCTTAGATTATGAATTTAGCAAAGATGTACAAAAAGTAACAATCAAAAAAGAATTATTATAAGTAGTAAGTATTTATTTAATACATTATTTTAATAACTAAACAAAATATAATTTTTAAAATCAATTTTAGATGTCACACTTTGAAACGCCTGTTGAGAGAATTGCTCATTATAAAAACTTGCAACAATGTCGAGTGCATGTCGAGTCGAGCAAAACACTCGTACATTATCGTACATTATCTTGAATAGATTTCGGATAAACAGGTGAGGCGACGTATGACGAGATGTCTACAACATGTGTTCAGGTCTGTGGGACAGTCGATATGTCTTCGACATGTGCACGAGACGAAAACTCGCCCGATAATGTTAGACATAGGGCCTATTAACCCTTTAACCGCCGGTGCCGCATATATTTGTTTTTTTTCACCTAATTATAACCACATTCAGTACCGCCTTTTAAACATGGTAAGGCCATAATGTGACATCAATAAGCACGATTTGAACAGAGTTGACCTCCATTTTGTCAAATCTGAATAATTTTCACTGGGGATCCATCTCTCGACAGTTTGTAATAATGACCCAATTGTTACATGTAATATGTCATTTCTGACTGTTTTGAGGGTGTAGAATTAATTAACAGATTAATATGTGGAGACAATTTTTCAAACGGAGAATTTAGATTTGGTTCGTACTGTATTACATTTGAAATGAAGCAAAAATTATGCAAATTATATTCTTTGAAAAATACGTATTGGGGCAAGTGCAGCCAGGTTATGCAATGTCAGAATACATTATTGAACTGTTTCTTATCCACACTATTTCTATGTCTACGTGATCATCAACGCTAAAAAACGTATTATTTGTATTCGATTGATTAATATCAAAGTGACAAATGCACTAAATCACCATTGTCGCAATATTGGAGCGTTGGCAAGCGTTGAGATAACGCTGTGGTAATTACGTCTCCTTGTGACAGCAGCATATGCTGCCTGTCACGTCATTGTGGGTTATTAACTCAGCTGTTTAAAGCTTATAGAATTAGGACTTGTTTTTTCACTTCAAAGAGTAGAGTGGGGAATTGAACTGGGTTAGCGTTCAGCTAAATATAAATAAAAGTTATTGACATATTCAGCTTCGGTTAAACAAATAATAGGCAGACATGATCTGATCACTGGCCAGATGTTATAACGTGTGAAGCCACAGAACAGTAACTGGCTACTTCTGAAGTAAGCTGTTACTCTTGTTTGTTTTTACGTTGTAGTATGGACGGGGGCGTGGAAGGCACTCGTCCCCAGCAAACTCGGGGCACTCACCCAATGCTGTTTCAATGTTGGGCCAGCGTCGAAGACGGTGGGCTAACAGCGAAACAACATTGGGTGAGTGGCCCGAGTTTCCTGGGCGCGTGGGGAAGTCGAGGAAATCAATGACAGGATGAGCACGCGTAAAAACGTAAAAGATCCACAATGAATGCTTCACTGATGCGATGCTATGTAATCGAAGGGAAGGGACGAACAGGAGCAAAATATAAAATAAAAGTAGGCCACTTCGCAAAAAAAATGACACTTCTTAGGTGAAAATGTTTTACATTGTCAAAAGTAATGAACAAAGGAGATTTTATTGTCTGATTTGTTACTATATGCTATAGTGAAGAATATTTGGACAATATTTGAAGTACATAATTATAATGATGGCTGCGTATGTGAAGGGATGCTTGTGTCCTGTGGTGTCATTCTTCTCTATCGGCTGGTTTATCATAGTGATGATTACTCTACCTAGACTGGATCCACCTGTATCACAGGACACATCACCACAGGTAAGGTCAATAGCCACACGCACGCAGCCCCGGGACGCACGCACGAACGCACGCACGCACGCACACACGCACGCACGCACCCACGTATGGGTGGCGGATTGTGCCACTTGTAGAGCTAACATAGAACGTTCCATTTGTACCTTGCATTAAAACCAAACGGCACTTAGATTTTTCAGTAATACAAAAATTTATTTGGTATCTGCGCAAAACAATTGATGATTGTTTTGGTCCTTGTTCCTGCCAAGCGATCTCAGCTTGTTCATTGTTCATTGTCGCATATATCAGCAGTCCCAAGTGCCCTTCAATAACCATGCATCGTCACTAAATGTGCTAAATAAGTTGCAAGTTGTCACTGCGTATTATAATTATCACTCCACTCTTACCTAATATATGCTTCAATATCCAAATCAGGTTTCTTTACGACTGAGCAAACACAAAATGTTAAGTCAATGTTGGGTTGATGTTAGGCCGATTAGAGACAATTAGAGTCAATTATAGTGGATACTAACATATTCACATTTTATATCAAGTGGTATTTTTATTTCATCACTCCAAAATGCCTAAAATCTATCAAGGAATAATGAAACGCGATAACAATAATAACAATCAAAGTGAGACAGCACATACAGTTGCAAACAATTTTATGCTAAGCAAATCAATATACTAAAACAATTGGTAAACTCGTTCGTGATAGATTTTTAGATTAGTTTGATCATCAAATCATCAAAGAATGGTTATCTCTTTTTATAGAAATTACGTTTAAAGCAGAACATGTGAGACTTCCGAAACATAATATAATGGGCTTTACATATATCCCTCACGAAAGTCTACCTTTCATTATAAATATGTATGATGAATCTAATGGCAATTTGATCTTAAGAGAGCATCTAGCAAAAACACTGAGTTTAAAAGAAGGAAGCCCCCTGTGGTTGACAGGAGATTTTAATGACAGAACTGGGAATTTGATAGATTTCCTGAAAGATGACAAAACACAGTTCTTATGAACCAGATAAATTCACATTGCCTAGATTTTCAAAAGACATTATTACAAACAAGTTTGGTAAAGATCTGATAAATATGTGTCATGAAACAGGAACACACTTTCTAAACGGAAGATTTCCTGGGGACAAAAGTGGAGAAAAAACATGTTGTACAGCTAATGGTACAAGTACAGTAGACTATATGATAGCAACAACATAATTATTTGATAATGCTATTGATTTTAAGGTCTCACACATAGATGATTCTTATCACTTTCCACTGATATGTCAATTTAAATTTCAATAGATAATTAAAGAAAAAAAGTGACGAAATAAAATATGACTATGAGCAATCACTGATTTTTAAAGGGAGCTGAGAAGCTTGTGAAATTTTTTCATTACAGGGTGAAAATGAAGATGGTAATACCCCTATGCCATTATACACTGATCTTGTTAACTCAAACAATGAACAGAACTGTGAACAGATTAAATAATAAAAAAAAAATATGTTTCACACAGCAGGAAGTTTTCTATTAAAGAAAACCGGGTACGTAAAGAGAAATCTAGCATTAAAAACTCAACCTCAATGGTGCGATAGTGAATATGATCAATTGAAATTGTTAAAATAAAATAAAATAACACAATATAAACGCACAAATAACAACGAATCCTTAGAAGGGTATAAAGAAACTATAAATATTTAAAAACAAGGAAAAATGTTCATATGGTTTGGAAATGAAAAATAAATTACAAACATCGAGTGAAAAATCAAAAGAGTTTTGTTAATTGGGATGATTACTTTAATGATCCACTGAAGAGAAAAGTAGATGTTGAAGAAACTGAGATGCAGTTTGTGTCAAATACTGTGAGATTATGCATTTCTAATTTACCTGATGGAAACGCAGGTGGTGTTGATGGTATTCTAAACGAAATGTTAAAATGTACAAATGACATCATTACCCAGTTCCTTACACTTCTTTTTAATAAAATACTGCTCAGAGGAGAATACCCAAATATGTGGTGCAAGGCTACTATCTGTCCGATTTTAAAAGCGGCAACTCGCAGCAGCCAAATAATTACAGAGGTATAGCATTACTGTGTACACTTAGTGAAGTCTTTACCAAAATATTAAATAGCAGATTAGTTAAATGGGCAGACGAAAATGAAAAAAAGCGACAAGAAGAACTAGCAGGTTATCGCTAAGTATAGTTCAGAAATATTTGTATAAAAAGAAAGGTCGGTGTTACGTAATTTTCGTCGACTTTTCAAAAGCATTCGACACTATACCGCATTGTCTGTTATGGTTTAAACTAATAAATAATGGCATACATTGTGACACACTGTGCTTTTTACGAAACTTGTATATGCATCTACTATCTTGTGTGTGTGCAGGCGAAGGCCTAACAACATGTTTTACTTGTAAAATTGGTGTGAGACAAGTACGCATGTTAAGCCCCTTTCTTTTTATACTGTACCTTAGCGAATCGATTGATATGTTGAAGGCTAATGGTTGCCAAGGATTTACTTAGATGAACGAACGCAAAATGTCACGATTTTATTGTATGCCGATGATATGGCAATGTACTCTAATATAGTTGAGAGAGTTCAGAAAATGATTGATGTCTTGGGTCAATTCTGTGAAAAATGGGCGATGATTGTTAATTTAACAAAGAAAAAAATAGTTGTTTTTAGTTGTGGGGCATCTTTAAAACAGAATAAAAAACGGTACTACAATGGAGGAAAGAAAGACGTGGTCTCTAGTTATAAATACGGTACCTAGAAATATTTTTCACCAGTAAATTAAAATGGTAGTAAGCTAAACGAAATCTTGCAGCACAAGCTCGGAAAGCTATATCTCTTATGAAACAAGTTCAATATAAATGTGGATTTTTACCTTTTGCTCCAGCTATGAATCTGTTTGATGATTACCCCTATTTTTCTCTATGGATCTGATATCTGGGGATATGAATATAGCCATGTTATTAAACAGGTACAGTTAGAATAGTGTGAGAAAAGTTTGGTTATGCTGGGCAACACAATAAATTGTGCTGTTCTGGGTGAGTGTGGTCGACGACCTCTTGCTGTACATTATCGGCCGTATTCACAAAAGAGGTTTTACTAGACCCGAGCTTAGCATAAACACGAGTGTAACTAAACAGAAGTTTAAATAATTTATAAACCGTATTCACAAAAGCAGTTTTGCTCCAGTTTAACGAAACTTCAGAATACCGTTTAAACCGACTGGTTTTACTTTTTGATCCGAAGTTCAAGCACATAAAACTTACTTTGTGTATACGGCCGTCAATCTGTAAATGTGTTAAACATTGGTTAAAACCTCTACAAATGCCTGTGAATCGTTACCCGCATGGATGCTACAATATATTGAGGTCATATGATAACAGTGGGATAATCACATGAGCAACACATATTAAAATGTTATTGCACAAATACGGCGTTGGACATGTTTGGTTATCGCAAGGTATTGGTGATGAAACAATTAAAAACAAATCTCAAACAGCGACTCTCTGACTGTTTTGCTCAGGACTGAAACCACGATAGAACTGCTAGTCATAAACATTATCTTCATGTCTCACAAGTATGGAAGCATATCATAGCGTTCGCTAAATTAAGATGCGCCAGCCATAATTTAGCAATAAAAAAAGGCAGACATGATAACATCCCAAAAGAAGAACGTTTATGTACTTTCTGTGATGACAATGTACTGGAAGATGAAGTTCACGCAGTAATGATTTGTGAAAAATACAAAGAAATCAGCTGTTTCCACAATGTTATTTAAATCCACCATATATCCACAATTTTAATAAACGGGTGTCTACACAAGATGATAGCACTATTTTACAGCTAACTATCTTTAAATGTAAATCGTTTGAATTGAGAAATAATTAAATGTGTGTGTGTGTTATTATATTTGCAATGTAGGCCAGTGGCCCTTATGCATGAATAAACTATTTGACTTGACTTAACTCGACTCATTCAACTTAGTATATGGCGATTTTTCAGAGATATACATATTTTTTTTGTATTTTGAAGCTGGAAATTGCGTTAGGTATTCCAGCCCAAAATGAATGCAATATACCGATAAACAACTAAAGGCTAAAAAAAGCAAAATAATTTTTGATCAAACGATGAAACGCTGTCACAATGACATACTAAAGCTCTTTAGTGGTCACTCCTACCACCATCAACAGATAATTTCACAGTCTTCGTAATAACGTTGCCTACATAAAGCATACACTGAGTCAAGTTATATAAATAATTAATATTTATCATTTTCTTTACAGGGGAAGTTACTGCTGAGACAAGATGACAAATATAACGTTGAATTTCAAGAACTAGACAATATAAAAATAAAAGAACGACCAGCAGTGCCTCTTTATTATGTAGATGACACTGACTATGATAGAGTTCATCTGAGAAAGGTACAAGAAAATGAACACTACGTGAGAAGCAATACAGAATTTGAGACAACCACTAAGGATGAAGATTTATTATCATATAAAGATGTACATCATGATCAGTCGTCTACAACAAACATAAGAGAGCGAGAGCAAGATGACAACAAAAAGAATGAAAATAATGAAAAACCGTCAGGCTATGTTATATTTGGGAAGAATACAACATTAGAAATACCGACCAAAGTTAGAAGTCATTCTGGCTTGGGTAACATATTTTCTTATAATGACTGCATTGATATTGCCCCCCCCCCCCCCCACAAAAAAAATATATAAAATATTCTGAACACTATGCTGGTTTACTGTTGGACCATCGTCTGTAAATCTGACTCAACATTGACCATTTGAGCGCGGGGATTGATTTTATACGTCCGAATCTGCAACTAAAATGTTCAACCTATATCAATTTGCATAAGTGTACAATTCTCAGCCTACGTCAACTTACAACAGTGTACAAATTTTGGCCAATGTCAATATACGCAAATGTAAAATTCTCAGATTAATTACATCTGCAGCCCATATATCAAATTATGGTAATGTCAGACCATGTCGTTTTGCAACACGTAAAATTTTCAGCCCAAATCAAATTTCAAAAGTGTCAAATTCACAGCCCACGTTTATTTGCGCAAATTTGCGCAAATTTTACATTATCAGCATATGCCCGCCGAACTGGGAACAAGTAAAGTTTTCAGCCCATGTCAAACTGCACAGGTATAAGATATTCAGCCCATGTTAATGTATGGCAATGTCACAAACTACTTACTGTATCCCCGTAAACAATTCAAAACATGTGTATATGTACTTGTACATCCAGTTTAACCCTTTCAGCGCGGGGACCCACTTTAGAGGTCATAATCTTTTCTTCAATTTCTTAAATCTATTTCACTGTAGTTGTCAAATCCGCTAATGCATCATAAAAAAGACAGTCTGCTCAGACAGCGTTTGACAATAATTTAACCTCTGATTCTGAAATAGTAGCTGACACTTTAAACAAATATTTTGCTACTATAGCTGAGAAGTACACCCCTGTTAGAAAATGTAATTTATCCCCTACATCTAAATATATTATTTCAAATTTTGGAAGCAGCAAAATAAGTTATGAAAATCATTTTATGATACCTCCTATTAGTGAGAATATCGTCCTTAGACACATATTATCTATGCCTAGTAATAAAGCGTTTGGTTTGGATGGTCTCAATGTTGAAATATTAAGACGGTCAGCCATAGCCATTTGTATTATATGTAACTTAAGTATCCAAACGTCAATTTTTCCAAGTCAATGGAAAGTTGCAAAAGTTGTCTCACTTTTCAAAAGTGGAGATAAAGAAGAATGTAATAACTACCGTCCTATATATGTCTTACTCCTTCTGTCAACAATTTGGAAAAAATGATAGTCAGTTTTGATTTCGCAGAAATCAATCATGTCAAACCGCTCTTATAACTTTATCAGACACAATCTACCAAGCCCTTGAAGCAGGGGACTATTTTGGAATAGCACAGCTTGACCTAAGTAAGGCTTTTGACCTTGTAAATCACTCACTTCTGCTTCAGAAACTTAAATTATATAATTGCAGTCCTACATCGGTGTCCTGGTTTAATTACTATCTCTCAAATAGATCTGCTATCGTTTCTGTCGAAAAAACGGTTTCAGCTCCACACATAATTACATGTGGTGTACCACAAGGGTCAATACTAGGTCCCCTTCTATTTCTTGTTAATATAAATTACCTCCCTCTCTACTTCAAAAGCTGTAGCGAAGTTCTATTTGCTGATGACGCCACATTAACCAAAGCAGCTTCAAATACAGAAATAATTCAATCCAGTGATGTACATTATGCATTTGAATGGTGTTTAGATAACGACATGATCTTAAGTCTTCCCAAATGCGTTTCTTTGTTGATCGCCACTAGTCAAAAGTTAAATAAATATCAATATGTCAAACTGAATGTAAATATTAATAATGTTGATCTTCCATGTGTACATACTTGGTGTCCACTTTGATTCCAACCTTTCTTGGAAGGAGCATGTTGCACACATAAGAAAGAAAATATCTAAAAACGTATACTTATTGAAGCGTATCAAATGTTTTTTACCATTAGATACCAGAAAATTATTTTACGATAGTTACATCCTGCCATATTTTGATTATTGTAGTAGGCCTATCATATGGGGTACTTGTCCAAAATATGTAATGTCAGATTTAGAAAAAATACAAATAAGGGCAGCCAGGGTAATATTGGATAAAGACATAAACACAAGAAGCCACATCCTTTTCTCTGAACTTCGCTGGATTCCTTCAAGGGACAAATAGACTACCACAGGTCAACACAAGCTTAATAAAGCCTAAATAACAAAGACAACCAAGGTCTCAGTGAATTATTTAAATATAATAAATATGTTCATAATCATAGTACTAGGTCTTCTAAATCAAAAAAATTACATGTACAGAGATGTCACAAAAAAGTTTTGCTTATAAGGGTGTAAACTCCTGGAACAAAATACCAGATAACATTAAAACCGTATCATCATTAACAAGCTTTAAAAAATTATACACTGAACATTATTTCGGTAGTTAACTACCGCTCTTATGCCATGTAGACTATATGTACATACATATCTTGATGTTTTGTTATTGTGTATTTCCTTTTATTTTGTGCCTTTCTATTTTTTGAAATAGATTGTACGTTAAATATAGGCCAATATGTATGTGTATGTAAATGTGTGTATGTATGTATATGTGTAAGCATATATATTTCACATAATTCATATCTGTTATATAATTATTTCTCATTGGTCCTATTTGACATATAAACACAGTATTCTAGATGTTATAAGCATTGTAAAGTCGTGACCATAATATAGTTTAAAAATTTAAATATAATTCATTTGTATCTTATCTGTTGAATGTACATACTATATATATGTGCTAGAGGGCCCATTGTAAATTAGCAAATTACTCTGGCTAAATGGTTACCCTCTTCAAATACAGTTATTATTATTATTATTATTATTATTATTATTATTATTATTATTATTATTATTATTATTATTATTATTATTATTATTATTATTATTATTATTATTATTATTATTATTATTATTATTATTATTATTATTATTATTATTATTATTATTATTATTATCATTATTATTATTATTATTATTATTATTATTATTATTATTATTATTATTATTATTAATTTTATTATTATTATTATTATTATTATTCTTATTATTATTATTATTATTATTATTATTATTATTATTATTATTATTATTATTATTATTATTATTATTATTATTATTATTATTATTATTATTATTATTATTATTATTATTATTATTATTATTATTATTATTATTATTATTATTATTATTATTATTATTATTATTATTATTATTATTATTATTATTATTATTATTATTATTATTATTATTATTATTATTATTATTATTATTATTATTATTATTATTATTATTATTATTATCATTATTATTATTATTATTATTATTACAACTTTCATCATTTTTTTTGAAATTGAATCAATACTTTAATAGAATAAGGCAAGTTAACGTTCAGCCTTGATCAGTGTTGCTTGAAGGCTAACCTGACCAAGTCGCTATTTTTGGCCACCCAGGTGCAAATTTAAAAGGAAACACCGACTGTAACAGGTAGCATGTCTAATGTTAAAACATTGGTGTATTTCATTCATTTGAATTTGTGTCTCAATCCAACATACAGAGGCATATGCAGATACATTTATTACTGACAAATGTGACCCGATTTAACCAAATGAGTCTTAAGTAGCAGATTAACAAAGGACACTAGGACCCCTTAACCCTTCAACCGCCGGTGCCGCATATATTCGAGTTTTCATTTTATATTAGCACATTATGTACCACAGTATAATTATGTTAAAGATAAAATGTGACACCAACCAGCAAGATTTGAAAAGAGTTGATCTCTATTTTGTTTAAATCTGAATAATTTTCACTCACTTGAAGTTGTGGATCGCGTCAGCGAGACACTACTTCAAGTGAGTGAAAATTCAAATTGAATAACTTGGCGAATAAAGGGTTAAAATGATAATAACCATGATTTAACCTATTTTTAATTTGAGAATTAGATACTTACATATGTTTTCTTTCGAATACTAAAATGGTGTACCATAGAAATAGATATGCATGATGTAGAAACTAGATATATATTTTTAATTTTAGTGTCATTTATGTCTCATGTAGATCTATATTACCATGATTACCATGGTAACAGTCGCTAGCAAGTATGAAATATTCATGCAATATAAATGTCTTGACGATCGGGCATACACGTTGAAGCTAATACGATTTTAGAACTTTACATTTTTCAAAATCGCGCGATTTTAAACACGGAGAAGTGCTAGGGAGTTGTGTAATACTATATCATACATCGTTTTAAAAGTACTGCTGTGTAGATTTAGGAACTGTTAATATCTCCCATATTTAAATAAGCGACTGACGACTCATTTTGTCAGATCAGGTAACAAATGTAAAATCATCTCTCACTTTGATAATATTAAATGTAATCTAAAATTACCCGTAAAGCCTATACATACCACGTAATCACACCTGACTGAGTTTAGTTATTATTCATATATATTACACTGATCTCCCAGATATCTCCCAGTGTCCCAGTAGTCTCTACAAAGAGCTTACTACACAAATCATTTGAAAGCTATTCATGTAGTTCTTTTGAACCCGGAATTAATAATGTTCACAACAAAGTGGGCATATAACTGAGTGATTCAATCTTCCATCATGCAAATCAAATATTTCAATCAGGTGATGGAGGTGTACCTGTCAACATTGACCCAGAAACGTTGAACAGCGAAGAGAAAGGAAAATACAACCTTGGGTGGGAAAATAACCAATTTAATCAGTATGGCAGTGATATGATATCTCTGCATCGACATCTTCCTGATTACAGACATGAAAGGTAATTTCTAAACAAATAGTCATATTCTAACATTCCTCACATGGATGAATGGAAGTATTTCATTTACAAATATGTATGTATTTGATTTACATAATATGAAATATAACATAGGTGTAATAATACTAGCCTCGATGTGTTAATCCTATTTATGTATGTCAAACTGTTCATTAATTGTATTCAAATAATTATCTCGAATGTTTCAGCTGTCCAATAAATCTTATATCAATACATAACATATTGTCTAGCAATATGTGGACATTAAACTAACATGTCACGTAAACGTAAAATTAACACACTCAATTTGCTGGTGAAAAGTTTTGCACGTCTGTATCCATGAATTGAGTGGCCGTCTATATCATAATTTTGACCAACTGGATGCAAGTTCATGAATACCCTTATTTTCAACCTTTGAAATTATATATTCATGCGAGCTAACTGTTTGATGTTTGTTTTTATCACTACTAAATGATGACAATAATTGCAACATTTTGTGATCAATGGATACTCTCCAAGGTATTTATTCTAAGTAACCAGGGTGTAAAAAACGTTTTACTATATTTTATGTTGCGCCCTTGTTATGC
Organism: Flabesymbios commensalis; assembly: GCA_964017125.1. Taxonomy (NCBI): domain Eukaryota; kingdom Metazoa; phylum Annelida; class Polychaeta; order Terebellida; family Flabelligeridae; genus Flabesymbios; species Flabesymbios commensalis. The sequence goes on along the minus strand of OZ024910.1, from coordinate 43,138,329 downwards.
TTACTTCAGTTGTAAATCAGTGGTTTACCCCTCCGCTTTGCCGGATACGTCAGTGATCATTATATTCTATAACGAGGCCTGGAGTACCCTTCTGAGAACCGTTCACAGTGTCCTGGACAGATCTCCTGATCACCTCATCCATCAGGTCATCCTGGTAGACGACTTCTCTACCATGGGTAAGTACTTCTGAACAAACAATTAGCCCTTTCAAAGCGGGCAACAACATTAGACATTCTGCAGATTTGCCCAATAGACATAAACAAATCAGAATAATTTTACAACTTTGATAGCGCGCAAATCATAATTCGAGACATTTTGATAGCGAGTGAAATCATAATTCGTGACACTAAGGAATCACTTCATTTAATAATTCTTCTTTTAAGTTTGAATTATGTAAATCAGAGAACAGTTGATTGTGTTTTTTTTAATTTTACAACGAAACGTTTCATTTTTAAATATTTAGAAGGCTAGTGTCACGTCAGGCCATTTATACGATCGCCACGCCCAGGCCATTTTGTCGGTTTAAGCCTATTTGACACATAATGACGCCCATTCACTAAGGTTCACACATATGATATGACGTAATACTTGATGACGGCTTGTGACTCGTGGTCATCGAAGGTGATGTTTACCTATTTAATTGATTTTTGTTATAAATCTTAATTCGGGGAGGATGGGTGTTGGAAATGTCTCACCGGGTGCGTTGTGTTCAAGATTAGGCGGAACCTACATCTCACGGCTGACCATCATTGAGACAACGAAATATAAAAGTGCATATTTTGAATTGTATTCTAAACTTGATTGGAAGCCAATGTAATGATTTTAATAGAGGAATAGAGCAACTGAAACGAGGAGCCTTTGTCACAACCCTTGCTAAACAGTTCTGAACACGCTGTAATTTGTGTAGATCTTTAGCTGGAATTTCGTGTAATAAGGAGTTACAGTAGTCCAGTTTGCTTGTCACCAGTGTCACTGCAATTTGTTTTGCTAAAGCTAGAGGTAGACTTTTTCTGATGCGTTTAAGATCTCTAATGTGATAAAAACAGGAACTGGACACCTGTGAAATGTGCTGACGAAAATTCAAACCACTGTCAAAAAAGACACCCAAATTCCTCGCGGAATCTGCTGGATTCATCTCATTGTCCAACACCGCAAGGGGGAAAAGTTTGATAAACTTCTCTCTCTGCGATTTCGAGCCAATGAGAAGAAACTCAGGCTTGCTAGGATTGAGTTTTAGTTTGGATTGAGCCATCCAAGCAGATACCCCGGTAATACAGCTCTGAAGCATTTTTAATGACTCAGTAGCTGTGTCACCTGTTAAGGAGATGTAAATTTGTGTATCATCGACGTATAAGTGATGACTCAATCCATAACTTGAAATAATGGTGCTTAGAGGAGCGGTGTACAAACTGAAGAGCAGAGGGCCAAGTACAGAACCCTGCGGCACTCCATGCTCAAGCAAACTAGAGTCAGAAAAAGATTTGTCAATTTTAATTTTTTGCTGCCTGCCACAAAGGTAGGATTTAAACCAAGCCAAAGCCATTCCAGAGACACCATACCACTCAGCTAGTCTATTTGTTAGAGTGTTGTGGTCGATGGTATCGAAGGCCGCAGACAAATCAAGTAAAGTCAAAGCTGTGACATGGCCCTTGTCAAGAAAGACTGAGATGTCATTGTGAACTCTTAACAGGGCTGTCTCAGTGGAATGGAGTTTCCCTACGCAGACTGCATTGGATTGTTATATTATGCCCAAATATATTGATTTTACAACGGAACTTTAAACAGATGCTGTCATTTGGCTTGCACTACAGTAGGCCTATAATTGGGTCCAATATTGGTTCAATAGTGGACATGTCGGGTGATTCTCCATTCATTGCCAGGAGGGTGAACAGAATGCCCTCATGTTCAGACCGACTTCACCCTTTAGTCTCCAGAGCTGATAAATACATTTATCCAATGTTTCAATTCTGGGCCAGCGTCGCAGACGGTGGCCCAGTATTGAGCCAATATTGTGTATTTGGTATAGACAGTTGAAACCTTTCAAATGCTACAAATAAAATAACAGTTGCAATTCTTTTTAAACGCAAAACGTTGAATCAATGTTGTTTTAATGTTGGGCTGGCGTCGCGGATAGGGATACAACATTAAATCAACAGAGAGAAAAGTCAATGTGTGTACTTTGCACCCCGAATGCGATTCCATTTGACAAACAAATATATATCTACTTAAAACTGCAAAAGCTCAGTAGGGACTTCTGAAATTTGCGGCCTGAAGTCCGAAGTCTAAAATTATAGTTCAGAATGGCTGCCAAAAAATTCAAACGCGAAATGACAATCAATCTGTCATAATAAAAATAACCGAACTAAATTCAAAATGGCCACCACAAAAACTCATAAAACCTAGCCCAAAAATTATTGTTACTTGAAAAGTCACAATTCATGTCTAGTTCAATTTGCTGGAGTTTATGTGAGCTTGTAAACGGTTGGGAACAACTTTTTCAATAATTTTAAAAATGAAACTCAGATTTGAGACTGGTATATAATTTTTGAGGTTATTAACAGGAAGGTTTGATTTCTTTAGTAAAGGTGTGACATGAGCCTCTTTGAATGACAGCGGGAATGTTCCAGATTCTAGAGATCAATTAATTATAGTTGTTATGGGTTTGATTAAAATATCCAACAAGGCTTTAAGGATGTTCTTTGGAATCGGATCAAGGTCACATGATGCAGACTTCATAATGATCTTCCTGACCTCGTCCTCTGATGCTGGTTCTAAATTGAAACGTTTATTTCCGATTTTAGGCTTCTGAACAGATGGTACATCATTCACCTGATTTGAAAAATTGGCCCGGATCTTTCTGATTCCGTCACAAAATTATTTTGCGAAATGCTCACAAAAGGACTTTACATTATTTGATTCCGGTAGTGCTGCAGCTGGCGTTCTATGTATAATATTGTTAATGGTGTCCCAAAGGCGGCGAGGTTTTTATAGGAATTTTCATCTATGAGATTTGAAAAATATTGCGATTTGGCCTCTGTCATAAGACGATTGCATAAATTTCGATAGTTGCGGTATTTCGATCTGTCATAACCAGAGCGTGATCTCCCCCAACGCCTTTCCAGCTGACGACATGATCTTTTACAATGTAGTAATTTAGACGTCATCCATGGCGTTGGAGCCTTCTCAACAACTCTTTTAGTTTGAAGAGGAGCATGTTTATCAAGAAGTGAGGTTAAAACTGATGTGTACTGGTCACACAAATCATGGAGTTCATTCTTAGGGTTTTTTACAAGTGAAGAGTCCAAGATATCAGCCCTAAAAGAAGTCATGCAAATCTTTGTTGTTTTCCTGAAAGTGATTGTTTTTCTAGGACTTACGGGTGCTGAAAGGTTGATCTCTGATACTACGGCAAAGTGATCTGAGATACCGTCAGCTGGAAAAACAGATTAAACATGATCGCACGATGATTTGGTGATGAGGACGTGCGTTGGAAAATGTACATGTTGTTTCAAATTAAAACACTTCAAAATTTCGTTAAAACGTTGGGTGTTAGAATCAGATACATCAAGATGCAGGCTTGGGGCCAAAGTACTCAGTACTTCGGTACTTTGGTACTCGAGTACCGATTTTTCGGTACCCGTCGGTACTCAGTTCTCGTACTTTTGAAAAGTACTTGTACTCGTACTTGTACTCAAGTACTTTTAAAAATGAAAGTACTTTTAACGAGTACTTATGAGTACTTTACGAGTACTAGTCATCTTAAATTGATTCAAAATAGCTAACCGACAAATCATAAATCTTTATAGCGGGATATGAAGCATTCAGTTAATGATTCGTTTACTATCCATCCGTTTAGCTATTCTATTGAAAAATGATTTAGTTAATACTTTGAAATTATTTCAAAACTAGTCCAATTACCAACATCAACTTATAACAAAAATGCAATTTCTTTTTAAAATATCATTCTGCTAATTGATTGTTCTGCCTTGCATATACTAGCATCCTCGTGTAGTTCACAAGATAATTGAATATCTATTCTGAAACAAAGACATGAGACGTGTCTCTGGGAAACATGAATACATATTAGTTGATATACTAGTATAACATCTACAAGTGACAATACTATACGGTAGGACGAGTAATCATTTAAGGGGAAGGCGTGATTTCAACAATGATGTCGCGCCATTTTAAAATCACACTTACAACGCCCCTTTCTTCGCAGCTAAATCCCAGCAAACACGAGTCTTGAACCAATGGTGGTATAAGGTTGGGCCAACTTTGAAGACGGTGTACCAAAATTACTATAGGCTCAATGTCTCGTGTTTGTTGAGACGATCAATCGCTATTTGAATAATATTTGCACAATATTGACCCAATTGCGTAGACACTCAACCGACACGGTGTGTTCTGAGATATAAAAAGACTGCCACAGCTCAAACAACTCTGTACCAATGTTGTTTAAGTACCAAAAAACACAATCGCGACTAAGCGACGTCTTGTTTACAGTGACTTTACAATGTCGGGCCAATGTCCAAGATATTGGGCCAAGAATTAACCAGCATTGTAACAAGAAGTACATAGGATTAACACCTGATATGATAACAGTACTGTTCAAGCAAAGATGACCAGAGTAATTAGACGGCAGACACTACCCTTTAACTGCGGGACACCACTATTATTTATATATCATTATTACAAATCATATATAAAGCGATCCATCCCAAAAAAATCAGATCGCTATGCATACTGAAAACAAGATAAAAATAAAAGTAGACAATATGATGTACAAGTTAATTACCATAGACGTCAGGTGACTAGCAAATTAAGCAACCCTAAAATGTACAATAAACATTGTGTCAGATCACCGGTGAGCAGAAGTTATGTCAAAAAAAATTTATTTTTTTATTTTTCAGGTTTTTTAATATCGTGATTATGTAGTTGTCATTTTAAGCTAGAAATTGAGTCATTAATTATAGCTGCAAATGAGGGGAAAATATAATTGAACACGCTAGGTCGCGTAAGGGTTAGTTAGGTGTGAGATTACATAATGAGTCAATTATAGGCCTACGGCGGCGTTATATAACCCTTTCCGTTCCCTAAATGTGATAACGAAACGAGTATTAAAATAGATACAACTGTGAGGTGCAACTCCTATAAATTGCATAAACATATATTTTTGGACGAATAATATGCTAATATATCAGCGTATGCCCGGGTTGAATCTTCTACTGATTTACATGTATTATGGTAATACATTTGATTATATATCACGGTCACCAGCAACTAAAGTGTGCCTCTTATCGCAACACAATTCTGCCGTGCATAGCCAAAAGATAGTTCTGTCTACTTTACAGGTGAGCAGATACTGCCTTTTGGATTTTCAGGGTAAAATTTTAATCCGTGTAACCTTAATAGCCTTGATCTTTCCCATGACACACATGTGTGTTCAGGCTTATTTAAAGGTTTATTACAGTGGCGGCCAAATGTTGGCGGCACTGTCCTAAAAAATTATAATCATTACGTCTACTGGGACATGGCATCAGATATGCAATATCTATAATATAGGCCTGTCCCATAAAATATTATGTTCACCATGGCCACTCATATATATATATCTGTGACCCTGGCAAAACGCATCGTAAGTTGCATATTTAGGTATTGGAGTTATTACGATATCCCCAACCTACACAACATTACCTTGAATATTTTATATCACACAACTCTGTAGCGTGTTTAACTCCGAAAATATGACTCCACAAACTCAGAGAAATATGAAGTCTGAAATTGCGTAATTTTGAGAAAATGGCATTTGAAATTTAAAAAGGCAATTTGTGCACTTTTGGAAAATATCACACAATTGTATTAAAATAAAATAAATAGAATAAATATTCATTCCCACCCCATTTTCTTAATAATAAACGTATAGTTCTAACATTTTGTAAATTTTAAAAGAATACGCCAGATATTTACATAGTCATGATTTTTTTCACTGCATGAATATTTCCTACTTATTAGCGACTGTTGCTATGGCAACATGCAAATAGAAATAAATATCATTAATTGGAGTGTAAATGAGACGAATATTAAAATAACAGGTAGATTTAATAAAAAAAACATTTGACATGTACGTCCACTTCTATATCACACAATTTTAGGATTCGAAAGTAAACATATGAAAAAAAAATATTGAGTAAAGATTGAAAATAGGTCAAATCTAGGTCATTTTGGCTTGTGCCCTAGCACCGTTTGCCAAAGTGCGACTTGAGCCTCATTTTGCCAGATCGGGTCACATATATCAATGTGAAGTAACATATATTATAATCAATTACATATTGAATAAATTTCATGTAATTGATTAGAGTTTACAACCAAAGTACTCGGTACTTGTACTCAAGTACTTTTTAAAGTACTTGTACTTGTACTCAAGTACTTTTGAAAATCCAGTACTTGTACTTGTACTTGTACTCGTCATTTTTTCAAGTACTTGTACTTGTACTCGCGTACTTTCGTCCAGTACTCGCCCCAAGCCTGTCAAGATGTAGAATAAAGTCACCTAAAATTTAAATATCTAAATGTGTTGTAACAATGTTTTCTAGCAAATCTTCAAATTCATTAAAAAATGTTTTCATATTTTCTTGGAGTCTGTAAAGACAGATAAAAAGGCCCGAAAATGATGAACTGGGAATTTCAAATGTATTATAGCTTGAAATTTTTTGAACTTTTGTTTTAAATTTGTCAGATACCAGAACACCAACACCACCACCCACCTTCTTGTTTGATCTAGGCTGGTGGTGAAAATGATACCCAGGCGGGACAATATCTGCGATGGCTGCCCTGGTATCATTTTTCTTTAGCCAAGTTTCTTTAACGGCAACAACGTCAAGCTTCTTAGATGTTACAAATTCTGTAAAAGGTGCTGTTTTGCATTTAATTGATCGAACATTTATTGTAGATATTTTGATATTTTTCGCTTCGGGTCCAGGATTAAGGCTAATGTCACCTGAAAGTAGTAGAATCATTGATAATTTAAGGGAATGACTTGTGAATTTGGGAATGGGCAGCAATTTCCTGTCTGAACAAATGTGCAAAATGGATATGTGCTGTGATGACAATGGTGACAAATATGGTGAAATGTGATACGTCTGAGGGAAGACTACTGCAGGCCTTCTGACTGTTGTCTCATAGAAATCACTGTTCAAAAAGGAGACTGCAAACAACTATAATGTGACGTTGTATACCAAAGACATACTGTCAGTTGTTGCCTGTGCAAGAACTGTACGAGATCAATTGAGCCTGACTAGACAGTAACGGAAGAGAAAATGTGGCTTACGAAAATTAAAAAATATATATGCAACAAATCCGTAGAATCAACCTAATAAAACAAATCCGCCCGTAAAATTTAAAAACATGAAAAAATCCGACGTCAATATATGTCAGATTCTGACGTGTAAAGTCGATCTCCGCACTGAAAGAGTAACTGGAAGAGTAAAACATATTTTGAATAGAGCTGTCACGGTTATAGTATGATTATCTGTTCTGTATAATGATACATTGTGTAAGCATGATTAATTGTCAATACAATACAATGCAATACAATACAATACAATACAATACAATACAATACAATACAATACAATACAATACAATACAATACAATACAATACAATACAATACAATACAATACAATACAATACAATACAATACAATACAATACAATACAATACAATACAATACAATACAATACAATACAATACAATACAATACAATACAATACAATACAATACAATACAATACAATACAATACAATACAATACAATACAATACAATACAATACAATACAATACAATACAATACAATACAATACAATACAATACAATACAATACAATACAATACAATACAATACAATACAATACAATACAATACAATACGGTACGGTACGGTACGGTGCGGTGCGGTGCGGTGCGGTGCGGTGCGGTGCGGTGCGGTGCGGTGCGGTGCGGTGCGGTGCGATGCGATGCGATGCGATGCGATGCGATGCGATCCGATGCGATACGATACGATACGACACGATACGATACGATACGATACGATACGATCGATACGGTACGGTACGGTACGGTACGGTACGGTACGGTACGGTACGGTACGGTACGGTACGGTACGGTGCGATACGATACGATACGATACGATACGATACGATACGATACGATACGATACGATACGATACGATACGATACGATACGATACGATACGATACGATACGATACGATACGATATAATTTGGTACGATACGATACGATACGATACGATACGATACGGTACGATACGATACGATACGATACGATACGATACGATACGATACGATACGATACTATACGATACGATACGATACGATACGATACGATACGATACGATACGATACGATACGATACGATACAATACAATACAATACAATACAATACAATACAATACAATACAATACAATACAATACAATACAATACAATACAATACAATACAATACAATACAATTAATACAATACACTACAATACAATACAATACAATACAATACAATACAATACAATACAATACAATACAATACAATACAATACAATACAATACAATACAATACAATACAATACAATACAATACAATACAATACAATACAATACAATACAATACAATACAATACAATACAATACAATACAATACAATACAATACAATACAATACAATACAATACAATACAATACAATACAATACAATACAATACAATACAATACAATACAATACCAGAGTTTATTGAGGTTTTCAAAAAAAACATAACAATTTGTAAGATATGGCAGGCAGATGCCGGTAAAACAAAGAGTGTTATCAACATTGTCATGCACAATACAATATACATTTGAGTGAAACATAACATAAATTATCTACATAACACAACACATTAGCAAAAAACAATATTACAACTTCAATAAATTTGCATAGGTTTAATAAAAAGTTCATGGGATTAGCCATTTTTATAACACTTGGTCGGTTATATTATTGGTTTTTAGTGAATTTTGCAAAAATGTATTTATTCGGTTTGAAAAGAATACAGATTAATATGCAATGATATTCATCTCCAACTTCTCTTGATTCACAAATGTACAATAGCGCATTGTATAGGTATATTCTATCTGGTCCCGGTCTTTATTGGGAGTTGGTCATTTTTACAGCTAAATTATGAAAAAATACGTTTATTCTTCAGTGAAAGATTTAATAAATATCTTTCTATGGTTAATAGTATGTTGAGGAACTCGCTAATTCAAATATATTGCTTTCAAAAACATCACTTCTCCATAATTGAAATGATTTATCGTTTAATCTAGTTTTAATCATATATTTAAATACACTTAGACTTACATTTAATGCTGAAAACATTGGGTAATATTTTCTATTTATGCCTCACCGGATATAACTTATCTTTTGTAATTTGAGTATTATGCTGTGTAACATGATCTCTTGATAGATCACTTGAAAGAAGCATTGGATGAGTACATATCCACTCTGAATAAAGTGGAGGTGATCAGAAACTGTAAAAGGGAAGGTTTGATCAGATCTAGATTGATCGGAGCTGAGCAGGCCAGAGGACGAGTACTTACATTTCTAGATTCTCATTGTGAATGCACCACAGGTAAATGTGAAGATATACAGGCTAAATACGTGACATGACTATCTGTACCATGTAATGTAGCCTTTATCTTCAAAGGAAAATAAATGTAGGACTACTTTGATGATGAGATGGGATTTTAGTATCCTGTGTGCTGCGGCTGTCGGATATAACAATCTACGGAGCCCATAAAGGGACATTAAGTGTGGTGATTTTATTTATTTCGTTTGTACGAAATATCATTTTGTTTGTACGAAATATTATTTCGTTTGTACGAAATGATTTCGCTTGTACGAAATATTTTTTCGTTTGTACGAAAAACCATTTCGTTTGTAAGAAATGATTTCGTTTGTAAGAAATATTATTTCGTTTGTACGATATAATATTCCGTTTGTACGAAATATTATTTCGTTTCTACGAAATGCTTTCGTTTGCACGAAATATTATTTCGTTTGTACGAAATATTATTTCGTTTGTACGAAATATTATTTCGTTTGTATGAAATAATATTTCGCTCGCACGAAATATTATTTCGTTTGTACGATATTATATTTAGTTTGTAAGAAATATTATTTCGTTTGTACGAAATGATTTCGTTTGCACGAGATATTATTTCGTTTGTACGAAATATTATTTCGTTTGTACGAAATATTATTTCGTTTGTACGAAATAATATTTCGTTAGTAAGAAATATTATTTCGTTTGTACGAAATGATTTCGTTTGTACGAAATAATATTTCGTTTGTAAGAAATATTATTTCGTTTGTACGAAATATTATTTCGTTTGTACGAAATATTATTCCGTTTGTAGGAAATATTATTTCGTTTGTACGAAATAATTTGTACGAAATGACCTGGGTCTGTCACTCACTGACAGGGTGTGGACCTGGATCTGACTCTCACTAGCAGGGCAGAGTGAGTGAATATTGCTTTACGTCGCTTTCTGCAAAATCATGGCAATATCGCGACAGAAGGAAGCCCGAAGCCGGGACTATGCCCTACTCTTATTTCGATTTGACTTCAAGGGTTCTTTATAGTGCACGGCACCATAGGCAGCACTGTACATTCCATGCCTTTGAACAGTCTGGAGCATGTATATGCACAACCACGATGACACATATCAGGCCTGACCGGGATTCGAACCTGGTACCTCCAGGTTACAAGCCCCAGTCGATACGAATGAGCCATCGGGGCCGGCCACTAACAGGGCGGAGACCTGGGTCTGACACTCGCTGACATGGCGGGGACCTGGTTCTGATACTCACTGCCATGACGGGGAGTGGGTTCCCGCCCTGTCAGTGAGTGTCAGACCCAGGTCCCCGCCCTGTCAGTGAGTGTCACCGCCAGGTCCCCGCTCTATCAGTGAGTGTCAGACCCAGGTCCCCGCTCTGTCAGTGAATGTCAGACCCAGGTATCCGCCCTGTCAGTGAGTGTCAGTCCCAGGTCCCCGCCCTGTTAGTGAGTGTCAGACCCAGGTCCCCGCCATGTCAGGGCCAGGTCCACACCATGTCAGTGAGTGTCAAACCCAGGTCCCTACCCTGTTAGTGAGTGACATACCCAGGTCATTTCGTACAAACGAAATATTATTTCGTACAAACGAAATAATATTTTGTACAAACGAAATATTTTTTCGTACGAACGAAATAATATTTCGTACAAACGAAATAATATTTCGTACAAACGAAATAATATTTCGTACAAACGAAATATTATTTCGTACAAACGAAATAAAAAAAATCACCACACTTAATGTCCCTTTATGGGCTCCGTAACAATTTTTCCTTTAATAAATTATTATTCAATAATAATAAACATATACATGAATCGTGTGATTTTGAATGTTATAATGCGTATAAGAATGAGTGTGGTATGAAATATATTGATGAATGTACATGAACAATGAATTTCAGAGCATATTCATTGGTTGAGAAAATTAATAGACTCCCTGTTATAACTAGTAGTTTAATATGCCTAACAGACAGCGTCTATTACTGTTTAAAACATTCATTTGAGAACAACAATTATTTTATACCTATTTTAGTCCTTGTTCTTTTTTATCTTGAATTGTTTAACATTTTAGGCTGGCTTGAGCCTCTCCTTGGTCGTATCGCACAGAACAGAACCCACGTTGTGACACCAAATATTGACAACATTGATGCCAGTTCCCTGGCCTACACACCTGCGGGTCACAGCTCAGTATGGGTTGGAGGATTTGATTGGGGTCTGTGGTTTACATGGCATACTCTACCAGACAACCAGAATAAGCTACGCCGATCTCCGTCAGACCCAGCAAGGTCAGTAGTGATATCATCTGATTATTTTTCATATATAAATGTTTAATTTCCGACAATTACTACTACTACTACTACTACTATTACTACTACTACTACTCTCAGGAGGTTCTCCTGGCCCAGTTTAGCCTATATGTGCCCAAAGGTGGCCTAAAGCCCGATTCATTTCATTTTACTACCTCTACTACTACTACTACTACTACAACTACTACTATTACTACTACTACTACAACTCTGCATGTTTGAAATACCATCATTGATGATGTTGTTCGTCTATATGTTGCCATAAATAAATAAATTGTTACAAGGAGGTGTTGTGGAGTTAGGACTAAGAGCACACTAGTAGGTTGTATGTATTCTTTTAAAATACCTAAGCTAAACACTATTATAACTACAATCAGTCCAGTCATAATATTCCATCATCACTTTTTGTATTCAAACAGATCACCGACCATGGCTGGAGGTCTATTTAGCATAGACAGAACATATTTTAACTACCTTGGAAAGTATGACACCGGCATGGAAATTTGGGGTGGTGAAAATTTAGAAATATCATTTAGGGTGAGTTAATTAACATTATTAAGAGCTCGGTATACAAGAGGACAATGCTCTTCATTTAATTTGTTATCAGATTTTGAAATTGGTCAACTGGCCCTTTATGACTTATTTATTTGTTTAGTACTGATATTGCCACAGATATGGATGTGCGGAGGAATATTAGAGGTCTTACCATGCTCTCATGTAGGTCACATATATAGAAGAAAGACACCTTACTCTTGGCCAGCTCATGCTAACCCGTTCAAGATGAATTCTGTCAGGCTGGCCGAGGTTTGGCTGGACGAGTATAAACGATACTTTTATCAGAGAATTAATTGGAAATTGGTAAGACAAAAATATATATTATGTTGGAACCGGTACGTTGTAGCATGACTTAATGTGAATGTGAATAGGATTGGATATACTTTATTTGAACTGTAATAAATCTCCAGATAAAATTCGAGAAGTCAGGCTATGGCGAAATTTACATTATTGTGTTCTAGCGTTACGTGGGGATTTTATGACATCAGCACTGTTTGGTCTAGACTACAGCGTCATAAATATGAGCACAAGCTCTGCTCGGAGTTAGACTGCTATTAGTTAATTCGTACCGTAGTTTAAAATATTTTTTACATAATTATGTGATGTGATGTTTCAGGGTGAGTATGGTGATGTCATTCCACGACATAATCTTAGAAAACACCTACAATGCAAAACATTTGAATGGTATCTAGAAAACGTGTATCCGGAATTAAGTGTTCCTGTTTATGTGAATGCAGGAGAGGTGGGTATATAGCCTAAATATGATGACAATGATAATATATAGCTATATGGCAGATTGAATGCTCACTAAATCTGAAAATAGACTAGAAGCCATATTCAATTATTGGTCTAGAAATTAGTTCTGATAAACTGAATGGCTAAAAGCAAAAGACTATAATATTTATCTCATTCTTTATGACCCCTATGCCCAGTGAGTCAGACCTAGGTTGTCGTCCATTTGAGAAAAACATATTTTAAGCCACAATGGGAAATGACTTTATGGCTAGTAGGTCAAATAATAATGATTTTTTAACAAATGAAGCTAGGAACATGTGTAATACCTACCTCATGTAATTTTGGGCAATCCATTTCTAAAAATATTAGTTTTACCAAATAAAGCTAAGAACGTGTATAATACCTCTTTTTTACCAAAAAAAGTAAATGATGACATCTTCAAGGTCATCAAAAAGTCCATTTCGAGGTCAAGAATGTTAAAATATTATTTTTAACAAAGATAAACAGCAAAAGAAGTGTAGTACGTCTTTTTAATGTAATTTTGATTGAATAATCCATGTATGCTCATACGTTGCTGATCAAAGGTCGTTTTCAAGTTCAGCGTGTAAATTTCAAGGTCAGGTAAGCAAAAATATGTCTTTCCGCTCTGTCCGCTTTATTTGAATACCTACATGGTATTGTATGTTAAGGGTCTACGACCGGTGTAAATGTTTTACTCTTTCAGCGCGGGGAACGACTTTAGACGTCAGAATCTGAAGTTTAAGACATCAGATTCTGACATCTAACGTCGGTGGTTCCCGCGCTGAAAAGGTTATTATTGTAGATTCGCAATGGACAAAATCGTGATCTGTGTGTGGATGGGTCAACAAGGGATAGGAGTATGAACAAGGAGCTGACGCTGTACCTGTGTCACCAGCAAGGTGGCAATCAGGTAATCTCATTATTATGATCAGATAAAGATCCCGAAGTGGCAAAACAACATTTGATCCACAAATATAATGATGTTCTGTTGATATTTTTATACGATGTGATTGGATTGTTTGAAGCTGGAAGTGATAACGCAATTTCCTGCTTCAAGTGACAGAAATATTACTATGTGTGAAAAATAGCCATCACACAAAATTTAAGTTTTTTATCAAATAGTCATATGCCATCAAATATTACACACTTTTAGCATTATTTTATTTGGATTGAAATTTGCTTAAAACCGTATATATATATGTGCTGGGACGTGTGCATCAAACAATTATAGTGGTATTTGTATTATTATGTCGTGTCGTACTTCTCTGTATACATTTATCATTCTTTTAAACAGTTCTGGATGTTGACCTCTAGTGGACAGATCAGGCGAGATAAAGGCTGCCTGACTTATCAGAACAATATGGTGATGATTGTTAAATGTGATACAATACAACAATCTTCATTCTGGACATGGAAGGTAAGATGTTATATTTGGATCAAATCAAATCAAATATCTACTGGTGATCAAGTCAAATAATTTTTTTTATTTCTCCGGAGTAGGCTACACATGTGTTATATATTCTATAATAGCACATATTCTTCAATGATTTATTCAGTGGTTGAATCGACAGTTTATAGTTTATCATGTTTATGACCTATAGTAAATTGCCACTTGACGGGATTAGACAATCACTACACGTCATTCGGTTAAAATTTGCACAATATTTTACTAAGTGACATAATTTTCATCTAATTGTAAAAAAACACACACACAACGGAAATACACATTCCAGTGGGCAATTTTTTTTTAACAATGCGTATCGCATAAACCACAAACAAACCCTCCGCTATCACGTCCACCCACGACAATCTGCAAAATTAAGCATAGACCTAAACCCACAAAAGATACATGTAACCTCCACCCACAAGCACGCACTGGCTTATAAACTCCATTCCAAAACATACACCATAATTTCCACCCACAAAACACCCTGCGCCAAAACTTCCACCCACAAAACACAACGAGCCATAACCTCCACCCACAACTACACCTTGTACTATAACCCCATTCACAAACACACTATGTCTAATAAACTCCATCCACAATGTATCATAATCTTCACCCACAAATAAACACTGTGCTATAACTTTCACCACGAACACATGTCGGAGCCTCCAACCACAAATACACCCTGCGCCATAACCTCCACACACAAACACACACTGAGCTATAACCTCCATTCACAAACATACACTATGTTATGGTGCGATTTTGAGTGGAGGCTATGACGATGTGTGTGTTTGTGAATGGAATTTATGGCACAGTGTGTGTTTGTGTGTGGAAGCTATAGCACATGTTGTGTTTTGGGTGGATGTTATGACGCAGTGTGTGTTTGTGTGTGGAGTTTATGATGCAGTGTGTGTTTGTGTGTGGAGGTTATGATGCAGTGTGTGTTTGTGAATGGAGTTTATGGCACAGTGTGCGTTTGTGTGTGGATGTTATGATGCAGTGTGTGTTTGTGAATGGAGTTTATGGCACAGTGTGTGTTTGTGTGTGGAGGTTATGATGCGGTGTGTTTGTGAGTGGAGGTTATAGCACAGTGTGTGTTTGTGTGTGGAGGTTATAGCACATGGTGTGTTTGTGGGTGGAGGTTCTGACACAGTGTCTGTTTGTGAGTTGTGGTTATAGCACAGTGTGTGTTTGTGGGTTATGGTTATTGAACATTGTGTGTTTATGAGTGGCGGTTATAGCACAGTGTGTGTTTGTGAGTGGAGGTTATAACACAGTGTGTGTTTGTGAGTGGCGGTTATAGCACAGTGTGTGTTTGTGGGTGAAAGGCTATAGCACATGGTGTGTTTGTAGGTAGAGGTTCTGATACAGTGTGTGTTTGTGAGTGGAGGTTATAGCACAGTATGTGTTTGTGGGTGCGAGATTATATGCATACGGCATCCTTGGGAAGGTGAGATGGGCTCATCTCAGCACAAGGCACTACATCCACCCCGAGCCTTTAGACGAGGGCTTGATGTGGTGACGAGTGCTGAGATCAACCCATCTCGCCGTACCCGACGATGCAGTATGTATTTTCTTGTACGAATATCTATTTGAAGCGGCAAAATCAGACTGAGCAGTGAAGCGTTTTATAGAGAGTGTGAGATGGGCTGATCTCAGCCCATCTCGCCGTACCCAACGATGCAGTATGTATTTTCTCGTACGTATATCTATTTGAAGCGGCAAAATCAGACTGATTTGGTGAAGCGTTTTATAGAGAGTGCGAGATGGGCTGATCTCACCATACGTTTCGTAATGAAAGCCAACAGCATGAGTGCGAGTATATAGCACAGTGTGTGTTTTTGGGTTCGTGGTTATAGAACAGTGTGTGTTTGTGAGTGGAGGTTATAACACAGTGTGTGTTTGTGAGTGGAGGTTATGGCACAGTGTGTGTTTGTGGGTGGAGGTTATAGCACAGTGTGTGCTTGTAAGTGGAGGTTATAACACAGTATGTGTTTGTGAGTGGCGGTTATAGCACAGTGTGTGTTTGTGAGTGGAGGTTATAGCACAGTGTGTGTTTGTGAGTGGCGGTTATAGCACAGCGTGTGTTTGTGAGTGAAGGTTATAACACAGTGTGTGCTTGTGAGTGGAAGTTATAGCACAGTGTGTGTTTGTGAGTGGAGGTTATAACACAGTGTGTGTTTGTGAGTGGAGGTTATAACACAGTGTGTGTTTGTGAGTGGAGGTTATAGCACAGTGTGTGTTTGTAAGTGGAGGTTATAGCACAGTGTGTGTTTGTGGATGAAGGTTATAGCACAGTCTGTGTTAGTGAGTGGAGGTTATAACACAGTGTGTGTTTGTGAGTGGAGGTTATAGCACAGTGTGTGTTTGTGAGTGAAGGTTATAGCACAGTGTGTGTTTGTGAGTGGCGGTTATAGCACAGTGTGTGTTTGTAAGTGGAGGTTATGACACAGTATGTGTTTGTGAGTGGCGGTTATAGCACAGTGTGTGTTTGTGAGTGGAGGTTATAGCACAGTGTGTGTTTGTGAGTGGCGGTTATAGCACAGCGTGTGTTTGTGAGTGAAGGTTATAACACAGTGTGTGCTTGTGAGTGGAAGTTATAGCACAGTGTGTGTTTGTGAGTGGAGGTTATAACACAGTGTGTGTTTGTGAGTGGAGGTTATAACACAGTGTGTGTTTGTGAGTGGAGGTTATAGCACAGTGTGTGTTTGTGAGTGGAGGTTATAGCACAGTGTGTGTTTGTGGATGAAGGTTATAGCACAGTCTGTGTTAGTGAGTGGAGGTTATAACACAGTGTGTGTTTGTGAGTGGCGGTTATAGCACAGTGTGTGCTTGTGAGTGGAAGTTATAGCACAGTGCGTGTTTGTGGATGAAGGTTATAGCACAGGGTGTGTTTGTGGGTGAAGGTTATAGCACAGAGTGTGTTTGTGAGGTGAGGTTATAGCACAGTGTGTGTTTGTGAGTGGAAGTTATAGCACAGTGCGTGTTTGTGGATGAAGGTTATAGCACAGTGTGTGTTTGTGGGTGGAGGTTATAGCACCGAGTGTGTTTGTGAGGTGAGGTTATGGCACAGTGTGTGTTTGTTTGTGTAGGTTATAGCACAGTGTGTGTTTGAGGATGAAGGTTATAGCACAGTGTGTGCTTGTGGGTGGAGGTTATATCACAGTGTGTGTTTGTGGGTTCGTAGTTATAGAACAGTGTGTGTTTGTGAGTGGAGGTTATAACACAGTGTGTGTTTGTGAGTGGAGGTTATAGCACAGTGTGTGTTTGTGAGTGGAGGCTATAGCACAGTGCGTGTTTATGAGTGGCGGTTATAGCACAGTGTGTGTTTGTGAGTGGAGGTTATAGCACAGTGTGTGTTTGTGAGTGGAGGTTATAGCACAGTGCGTGTTTATGAGTGGAGGTTATAGCACAGTGTTTGTTTGTGAGTGGAGGTTATAGCACAGTGTGTGTTTATGAGTGGCGGTTATAGCACAGTGTGTGTTTGTGAGTGGAGGTTATAACACAGTGTGTGTTTGTGAGTGGCGGTTATAGCACAGCGTGAGTTTGTGGGTGAAAGTCTATAGCACATGGTGTGTTTGTAGGTAGAGGTTCTGATACAGTGTATGTTTATGAGTGAAGGTTATAGCACTGTATGTGTTTGTGGGTGCGAGATTATATGTATACGGCATCGCTGGGAAGGTGAGATGGGCTCATCTCAGCACAAGGCACTACATCCACCCCGAGCCTTTAGGCGACGGCTTGATGTGGTGACGAGTGCTGAGATCAGCCAATTTCGCCGTACCCAACGATGCAGTATGTATTTTCACGTACGAATAGCTATTTGAAGCGGCAAAATCAGACTGAGCAGTGAAGCGTTTTATAGAGAGTGTGAGATGGGCTGATCTCACCATACGTTTCGTAGTGAAAGCCAACAGCATAAGTGCGAGAATATAGCACAGTGTGTGTTTTTGGGTTCGTGATTATAGAACAGTGTGTGTTTGTGAGTGGAGGTTATGCCACAGTGTGTGTTTGTGAGTGGAGGCTATGGCACAGTGTGTGTTTGTGGGTGGAGGTTATAGCACAGTGTGTGTTTTTGGGTTCGTAGTTATAGAACGGTGTGTGTTTGTGAGTGGAGGTTATAGCACAGTGTGTGTTTGTGAGGGGAGGTTATAGCACAGTGTGTGCTTGTGAGTGGAAGTTATAGCACAGTGTGTGTTTGTGAGTGGAGGTTATAACACAGTGTATGTTTGTGAGTGAAGGTTATAGCACAGTGTGTGTTTGTGAGTGGAGGTTATAGCACAGTGTGTGTTTGTGGATGAAGGTTATAGCACAGTGTGTGTTTGTGAGTGGATGTTATAACACAGTGTGTGTTTGTGAGTGGCGGTTATAGCACAGTGTGTGCTTGTGAGTGGAAGTTATAGCACAGTGTGTGTTTGTGAGGGGAGGTTATAGCACAGTGTGTGCTTGTGAGTGGAAGTTATAGCACAGTGTGTGTTTGTGAGTGAAGGTTATAACACAGTGTGTGTTTGTGAGTGGAGGTTATAGCACAGTGTGTGTTTGTGAGTGGAGGTTATAGCACAGTGTGTGTTTGTGGATAAAGGTTATAGCACAGTGTGTGTTTGTGAGTGGAGGTTATAACACAGTGTGTGTTTGTGAGTGGCGGTTATAGCACAGTGTGTGCTTGTGAGTGGACGTTATAGCACAGTGCGTGTTTGTGGATGAAGGTTATAGCACAGTGTGTGTTTGTGGGTGGAGGTTATAGCACAGAGTGTGTTTGTGAGGTGAGGTTATAGCACAGTGTGTGCTTGTGAGTGGAAGTTATAGCACAGTGCGTGTTTGTGGATGAAGGTTATATCACAGTGTGTGTTTGTTGGTGGAGGTTATAGCACAGAGTGTGTTTGTGAGGTGAGGTTATAGCACAGTGTGTGCTTGTGGGTGGAGGTTTTAGCACAGTGTGTGTTTGTGGGTGGAACGTATAGTACGTGGTGTGTTTGTGAGTGGAGAGTATAGCATATTGTGTGTTCGTGGGTAGATGTTTTGACGCAGGGTGTGTTTGTATGCGAAGGTTATGACGTAGTGTGTACATGGTGTGTTTGTGTGTGTAAGACTATGTCCATATCATGTACCATGTTCTATGACCCCCAAACACAAAACACACAATGTGTCATAACCAACAATAACTCCCTATCCTAGCCCATAGCCCATATAGCATTTACCCACAATCAAATTCTGATGGCCTACTCCCCACAAATACTCAATAGCTCAGAAACATTATAAATACAAACACACGCAGTTGTGGGCAAAATTGAGCAAATACACTCTCCTGTTTTGATCAACCCACATATATTGTCTACATATTGTCATAAATGCACATGTATTTTTGATTGAAAACTATTTATTAAAACTATTTAACAGTGTTTGGAAATATGTACCTCAATATGTATAACAGTATTACTCTTTTTTGTTCAGAACAACACATTACGTGACCAAACTTCAGGACTTTGTCTGACTGCTCTGCAAGATAGTAGATACGTAAACATGAATGCATGCACTGGAAACTCTGCACAAACCTGGATGTGGAAATAAAGATTACATATCAAACCTGGATAATGACAGTCGTATATTCCTAATCTGAATGTGGATAACTCATATATTAAACCTGGATGTGAACATAGTCGTATACTTAAACATGGATGTGAACATAGTCGATCAAACCTGAAAGTGGACATAGTCGTACATTCCAAACCTGGATGTGGACATAGTCGTAGATATTCCATGACTACCTACTACGATAGAGCAGTTCTCACTGAATGGTCTAGGCATCCATGTGAAGCCAATACACGCTAAAATGTGAATGGTGCTGTGAAAACATTGAATCTACTAAACATGTTAATTAATAAGATTATTTGTAATAAATCTAATCGAATGTGTGATGTTTTATTTCAGTCTAGTATGAGAGACATAATTGCATTACTCGAGCCGATAAAATAGAAACAAAGTGTGTATGGTGGCATTGCTCTGTTGCGTGTGTTACTAAATTGTTTACAAAAGTTTAAATAATTAGCTACCATTTTGGCTAAAAACTAATGGAATATTGATTAAAGAACGAGGGGAGTTTCGAGAAAAAGATCTATTCGAACTCCAAATGTCAACTCATTTACTTACACTGCGTAGTATAGAATACTTTTGAAAAATTCGCGAGTTTTAATAAGGCCCTAAATGGAATTATTTTTATTTAACATCTTCGTAAATGCCATTTAAGCATTTCGCGAGTGTGTGAATGAATACGGGTGTGAGTGAGGGAGGTATATGAATCAGCATGCTAGCGAGAGAGTGAGTGAGTGAGTGTCTGTACGGTTTACATTTTTTTCGAATGGGAGGATGAGGCTGGAAGGGGGAGGGGTGATCAAGGCCAATTAAAAAAACAATTAGACGGGGTGGGCACATGGGGAGGGGGGGTTAACAAATATTTATTTTAAGGATCTTTGTTTAATTTAACGCAGTAGACACCCTGGTTTAAATTTCTTCGTGGGCGGGGAGGGTGTGGCCGGGAAGTGGGGGTCAAGGCTAATTTAATTATTTTTGGCAAGGGGGGCAGGCGGGAGGGTCAAAACAAATTTGAAAAAAGTAGGGGGTCAAGGCAATTATTTTTCTATAACCTCCTCGAATTCTATTGTTTTAGGTGGGTGGGGGTAACAACAAATGTCAACAAATAAGCAGGAGGGTAAAGGCAATTTTTTTACAATTTTTTTTTTCGGTAGCTGCCTCTTCAGATTTAATTCTTTTCGTGTGGGGGGGGGGGGAGGCAGGTTGGTCAAACGAATATATTAATTACCTTTTTTATTTTAATTGTTTTTTGAAAAGCATCTTTGATTTTTTTTATTGAGGGGGGGGGGGGCAGGTAGGTCAAAGGATATTTTTATTAATTTTAACTGTCAACGGAGGCATAGTCATCGACGCCTGCGTCGATACACCTTTCTAGTTTGGAAAAGAAACAGATTAAAATATATCAACTTTGTGTCAGTCTTGGTCAATAATTGAAACGCTGAGCCAGACTTGAAACAACGTTGTTAAAAAAAATATGCTAAAATTTATAGTAATTATCATAGACTACCTTGAAACAACGTTGTTCCAAACTAAATATAGGTTGATGGTAATTATCATCTCTGAGACTCAGTCTTGAGAGCAAATGGATAAAAAACGGGATTGCTTTCTCAATTTTCAAAATGTACTTGTTGTATTATGTTTGTGCATTATACATTTGTCTTAAGGACCAATTTAAAATCGTCGAATTTTCTCAGTGCAATGTATAGACCTCCAGTATAGCCACTGGCACGAATGAATTCAGATACAGTAAAGTAATGTTGTTTTAACAATGTGTAGAAACAACCAATACTAACAAGACTATCTGATATAGGCCTAACTAAAGATGAACTGGAATATACTTTTTGCATTAAAAAATATTCTACCACAGTAGTCCAGTTGCCACACCTATCAGTTATGTAGTCAACCATGTTTTTTGTGAGAAGTGTATTGTTTTTATGGCTTCGCAGTCACATGGATGTGTAGAGCGAATATAGCTGAGCAAATTTATCTTGCTTTCCGGAGAGAACACCTTGGGGGGGGGGGGATAATTTTTAATTTGAATAAATCCAAGATGGCCGCTATTACCGTGGTTTGGGCATAAATTTTAATCCAGACGACTTATAAACGCATGTTAAAATGGGCTTCGTAAATAAAAACCAACTTTTAGATTAACATAATAAGATGAAATTAGGCACAGATATTCTTCAAAAAATGAGTTTTCAGGAAAATGTGTTGGATATTCGAAATTTACAAAATGGCGGCGAAATCCAAGATGGCCGCTATTTGTGCAAGGTCAAACAATAATTTGATATACTTGTCTACAGAATAGTGGCAGATAGTGATTTTGGTGTCTACTATGGGGTTTTCTGGTACGCCCGACATAGTGGTATGGCCACAGAAACTACATAAAGATAGCTACATAAAGATAGCATTATAAGTATGGACAAGGGTAAAGTTACGACTCTAACCTTGCTTGACTTGTCGGCCGCTTTCGACACCATCGACCATGCTACATTAACAGAAAGACTTTCTGATTGCTATGGAATATCTGGCCAGGCTCAAATTTGGTTTTCTTCTTATTTGCAATATAGGCACCAATCCGTAAAAAATAAAGACACTTTTTCAGATAAAGTCACACTCTTATATGGAGTTCCACAGGGCTTTGTGCTAGGACCAGTGCTTTTTACTTTATACACTACACCACTCAGCGCTATTATCTCTAGTTTTGACATAAACCACCATATTTATGCCGATGATACTCAAATTTACATGTCTCTATCAGTTTCAAACGTTAAGGAATCTCTTGAGAAGTTGCAAAATTGTTTAATGGGTGGGTCGGCCTGGATGACAGGATCTAAGCTGAAGCTTATTCCTAGCAAGACAATTTCTTCTTATTAGGTGTACTATTCGACAGTAACCTGAATTTCCTAAAACACATATCCCAAACATATAGGGCATGCTTCTATTATATTCGTGACCTGCGTCAAATTCGAAAATGTCTCGTCAGTAGTAAGTTAGATTATTCTACCTCACTTTTTCACAATATGCCAAAAAAAGGATATTGCTAGATTACAGTTCAAAACTGCCTTGCAAAAGTGGTAACCAAGGCCCCACGATCTAGTCGCTCCGTTCCAATTCTAAAACGATTACATTGGCTTCCTGTCAAGTTTCGCATTCATTTTAAAATATGCGCAATAACTTTCCAAACCCTAAAAGAAAACCAACCTGCATATCTGGTTGATTTACTTGTTCGGCAGAAATGCTCAAAATATCTACGCTCCACTAATTCGAATAGATTTGTTGTTCCTCGTATAAAGACTAAGACTGGGTGAAGAGCTTTCTCTATATCTGGTCCAGCCTTATGGAACGCCCTGCCTGTGCCAATACGTAATGCCAAAACAATCGTAACATTCCGGAAATTACTTAAATCTCACCTATTTGACCTGGCTTTTCAACCCTAGTCCCTCAGCAGCCCGTCTTCCTGTTGACGAACCTGCTTTGCCCTCGATCATGACACATGATCACGCTCAAGATTTGTGCGCCTCTGAGTTCGGTCCTCTGAGGACATATGCGCTATAGAAGTTGTATTGATTGATGATTAATTGTTTGATTGATGACTGCCATTATGTTTAAGGTCAAACAATAAATTGATATATGTATTTCCCAAATGCTTTAAAAACGATTTTTTGCTGTAGGGTTTTAAATATGTTTTTAAAAGGTTTTCACATAACAATGTTTGAAACATTTTTGCGCTATATTTTAAAAGAGTTGCAATATACAATTTCGATAAACATTATCGTAATATCCTGAAAATGTTTTAGTTCTGTGAAAAAAATCAATAACGTTCTAAAAATGTATCGACATCATTCCCCCAAAAAAAACATTTGGGAAAAATATAAAAAAAGCTCTGAAAAGTTTCGGAAACAGTTCACATTAAAAATGATTGTTGGTCATTCAAAATGTTGTTACCTGTTGGGATAGTTGTTTTTCCTTATCCAGAGTTGGGGTAAGTGGGCCTACATCGACACTGTACTTGGGTACATATACAAGTACATTGGAAATGATCATGCGCAGGAGTTTTCCAAATGTACTTTTGTATATTACAAGTACATGTACATTTGTAATGTTCTTGGGTACAATTACCAGGTACATTGACGTAATTATCGATATGTAATAAGAATGGAGGAGAGAGATAAAAGCACACGGCTCGTTTAATGAGGTGATAAGGCGGCTCATCACATAACCCTAACCCTAACCCTAGCCCTAGCCTTGCTCATCACATCCGTTAATTAAGGGATTGCACTGACAGACACAGTTATTATGGCCATGACTTTTCATTGTACGAGTCTACGAGACGATTAATTGACCAACAAACGCAATTTTGTTCCGTGATAGCAGCGTCACCCAGTGAATAAAAATTATCATTAACCCTTACAGCGCTGAAGTACGTTTGTATAAGCCATGGAGATCAACGGCCTTTTGCAATTTTAAGTCATCATAATTGTCTTGGTTAGCTCTTTCCGCTTCATATGAATGTTTTATAAATATTACTATAAAATTTTTAATTTTTCAGCGCGGGGATCGTCTTTAGACGTCATAATATGACGTCTAAAGACTACAGATTCTAAAGTCGGTCCACGAGCGGCTAATGATGGACCAGTGTCGTAGACGGTGGTTCAACATCAAGCCACATAGCGTAAGATTATTGAGTTTGCTGAGCACCCTCTGCACAATTGACCCTTACGTTAATGACCCCTGACCCCTGTGTCACGTGTTATTATTATTTGTAAAAATAAATAAGGTACATGGGTCTCATTAGATATTATTGGTAACTCTGCTCATAAAGCCTGAGTGTCTGGTCGCGTGACACTTTAAGCCCCCAACCGACCAATGACGCCTAATTGACATAATGCACGTATAAAGCTAACTATAGTTCAAAAGAAGAAATACATACATTGCTGTTTGATATGTATTATTATAATAAAGACAGGTTTCAATAGCTGCTACATGATTTTATGTAGACTTTATATACCACAGTGGCAAAAGAAGAAAACATTTGAGTGGTAGGCATAAGTTTTAGACCACAAAAGGCCTAAATAGATTTAAAGATAATGTTTCACGCAACAGTAGGATATTAAATGGAGATGTAGTGGGCATATAGGAGAAAAGCTTGAATAGGTCAAGTTTATATCAAAGTATTATTAACAGCGCATTAGAACTATTCTTTAGCAATTCTAGATTTTTAATTTACCAACTATATACAGGTAAGTTTCAGTCTGTGTTTGAAGTTGTGTGACAGGCAATGTATTCCATACATTTCATTGGCAGAACGCCATTTGTTCAGAATCTTTTGCTAATCAACCCTAACATCATTTTGTGCACTTTTGGTTAGTTTATATAATGCAGTTGCAAAATCCGGTGGGTATTGACCTCAACATAGCTCAGATCAGAGGGGAATAGACTCCCTAATCCCCCCCTCCCCCCTATTTGTGTGGTAACGGTCAATAAACTGGGTATTTGCCAAATCTTAGACACTATTTTGTATTTTTGGGGTTTGGGATTTGGGGTTTTCGACATCAATAAAACGATTGGGCGTAGTTTAAAATTCAAATTTATCGGAGATCAAGTGATATCGCCGCCTTGGCATTGTTTCATTGCTTTGTTGACATCCTAACAGTTTTGTCAAAAAACAAAAACAGATTTAACTAGTAAAGTGTTCAGAGAGCACGAACATAAAGTATAATCTTACAATCGTGAAATCAGAAAGGCTTACTATGAGGTAGGTATTGCGCACGATGATGGTCTTACTAGCATTGCAGACAGGCATGTTGGGATTATCCCCAATAATACACAACAGCTATATGTAGTGATCACTAACTGTAACAGACATAAATTCAAAACAAAAACACAGTGCATTTTAGAACGCAAGCTGAAACCCAGTTTATATTGAGAGTGACATGTACATATTTCACATTCTATAAGTATTACACATTTCATGATTCAAATAAATACCTAGCCTTATCGGGCTTATATGCCCTTGAAAAAACACATTAACGAAATGATATGACATGTTACATAGCGGTATTTCTCTTCTCACAAGCCTCAGGCTACAGATATATTGAGCTAAGTCAAATGCATGCCAAAAATAATTTAAACATATCAGGTATTGGAGTGGCAGTTGAAATACCATGGTGGTTCAATAAAAAATTGCTATAATCTTGATAGCACGGACATTCACAAACAAGATGACATCCTTTTTCAATATTATTTAAAGCTATTCATCGGAATCGTTTGTTGAAAATGTATTTTATCTAGGCATTCCATTATCTTTTTAGGGAGTAGGCGTGTAGGAAAATCGTTGATCAATAAGTTGATGGTTCGTCCACTGACACATCCTAATTTTTTTACATGAAAACGTTTTTTGATGTTACTGAAACATTTCGGACAAAAACATTGTGCATAACTTATTTCAAATGTTTATGAATGGTACAAAAAGTTTAGGAATGATTTAGCAATGTGTTTTAAAAATGTGTTTTTGAAATGCCACGAACACGTTTTGTGTTACATGTGTCTCATTAAATTTATCTTATGGATCGATAATATTATTCAATGGATCTAAAGATAATGCTTCACGCAACAGTCAGTTTTTAAATGTCAATGCCCAGTAGAAAGAAAATAATTACCAAAGAATAACAGCTTCGGATAGGCTAGTGTATATAAATGTATTATTGAGAGCATATTTTTAGGCCATGAGCCAGGACCCCAAAAAAGCACCATAAAAAGGTACAAATTATTATTGTAATTTTCGACAAGGTACATGTCTGCACTACATATTTTTGTATGATAGCTGTTTGTATGTAGTAGCTTAACGTATGTTATCACGTCACAAATCAACCCACCCTCTCAATGATTTTTCATTTCATTTCAGCAATCATGCATACGTTATTGACGATAATTTTAAAACCACTCAATATTAGAGCTCTAGTTTTCGCTTTTAGATTCCCATATATCCAACACATTCTGATACTAAATTTGATGTCAATAAACAGGTGACAAAATATAAAATTACGCAACTAATTATTTTATATTAAATTTATTAACATATATACAATGCAGTAACAGTGATTGTTTTGCGTGGCTCAATCATGTAAAAAACACAACTTATTCAGTTCGATTTTCGACAAGGTGTATGTTTGTAGTGAATATATTTGCATGATAGCAGTTTGTATGTAGTAGCTTAATGGATGATATCACATCACAAATAAACCAATCATATAAATTACTTGACCATTTCATTTCCCAATGCCGGATACGTTATTCACCATAATTTTAAAACTACTGGATATTATAGTTGACTGTTTTGTATGTAGGCTGATATATATCTGTACCATTTTTTTGTTACGTTTGTTGCAAATGAAATGCTCACAACATAAAAAAATGTGTAGCTAATATGTGCTTATGTACAATTTTTCACGCTTTTACTACATAGTTACAGATACTGTTTTGAGTGGCAACACAACCACGTAAGAAGCATAAATTTATTATTGTATTTTTGGCAGGTATATGTATGTACTAAATCAAATGGTATGATAGCAGTTTCTATGTAGTAGATTATTATCTGTTATCACGTAACAATCAAACCCACCGTGTATATGATTTAACATTGTATTTTCAAATTCGACATACGTTATTGACCACAATATTAAAACTACCAGGCATTATAGCTCTTTTTTTAATATAGGCGGATATATATCTGACCTATTTCAAATTTTTGTTTGCTACAGATGGCCAAAACATAATAAATATCGAGCTAAATATGTGTATATGTACACGTTTTCGCTCATTTGCTACATCGAAACAGTGATTGTTTTGAGTTGTAACTCAATCACGCAAGAAACACACATTATTATCATTGTGCTTTTGACAAGATACATACCGGGTAGTAAGAACTAAATATTGTTGCAGGACAACAGTTCCTATGGAGTAGTCTAATGTATTTTATCGCGTTACAAATTAATCCACCCAACCCCATCCAACATACGACGTTTTTGTCATGATTATTGAAAGCTCCAATTTTAGACGTAAGCTGATATATGAATGTGAAACATTTTATTGTTAAGTTTGATGCAAATGAAAGAGCCAAAACACTGAACAATATCCAATTAAATATTTGAATATATGTATTTTCATTTCGACTTTTAGTACTTTGAGTAGTAGCATAAATGCTTGCAAGAAACACGTGTCCTACTAACTTGAAATGGTTACAACAGCTTGTAATATAATGTATCTGAAGATATTTCTTTAACAATAGTCTTACTTTATAAACATATATACATAAACTTGAACCAGAACGTATTATCTGACTATGTGTGCTACATGGAAAGCGATCATGTGAAAACTTTTATTTCGGTGGATGTCAGTTCCTGCATCTCAGGATATATTGGCCTACTTTTCTAGATGTACATTTATAACATGTATTGCCATGAACGTTATGAGGTTAGTATGATGGTTGACCCGATTTCCCTTCTGTATTAGTGTTGTAACCAATAGCTGACTGCAGCACTAAACTGTATGCAGAACTTAATGAAACTGGTCGTGTTTCAAGAACTCACCATGACCAAAATTGTGAAATGTTATTGTACTGAGATACAACTTGCAATACACATGTTATAGTTATTTTAATATTTTTGTAAAATCAATAAAATGTAACAGAATCTCCAGAATAATACTTAATTTAAAAAAAATGGCAAAAAAAAATCATAAATTGCACAAAAAACAAATCAGTATGGTGCATCACATAATGTATATAAATTTCTCCCCTCATCAGCAACAACAAATGAGTAGGCCTATAAAAATGTGGCAGTCATTTATATGCTAGATATTTAAATGTTAATTTGGCAGCGTATTATCGAATTTTTGTGTATATAATTATATTTAAATCTTCATCTTTACTTAGCATGCCAATGACATAATACATAGTGATAAAAGATAAAATATAGTAGTATGTTACCTCCTATCCAAACTGAATTCAGTTGACTCGTACCACGTGCAAATTAAATACCATACATAATTATACATTCAATAATTGAGTATACACAGAAGCATCCACATACAGAGTAGGTATAAACCTCTGAATATATAATTATGTATCTGGTAGGTGTGACGTGTGAGCAGGATAAATTGTGAGTTAATGTGAATAATTCACACAAATCAACATGGTATATGTCACATGATTGTATTTCTAGGTTTGTGATAGCTCTCAATACATCTCTAGTACAACTATATGGCTAATCTATGTTACAACTATGCTGAAGTAAGATATCCAGAAGGACAACAGTGGTCCATTAACATTGCTGAGATGTATTGTGTGCAAATATCTCTAAGATGAGATATGAGTTAGTGGTTGGAATCATTGAACATGTGTTGTATTTTATTTTTATCCAGTACTTCTCGATGTCAGCTACCAATATACAAAAGGCCTCAGGTATTATCCCATTAGAGGAGCCACAGCCATCGGAATATAAATACAAAGTGAACACTTAAATGTTCTATCACATGTCTGCTATAACAACTTCTGCAATAACTTCTAAAAAAAACAATTAATTCGAGTATCTTAAATACCTGCATACTAAAAGTTTTCCCTTATAATACTCAAGGAATTGCCCATTGAATGAAAAACACCAAGGAAACACTATAGAAAAAAAACTTTGCATCAAGTGTCAGATAAAACATTCAGTTAAGATTCCGTTCCTCTGTTGGAAATACAACGTGGGTGGATTTTTAGACAGTTGTGTAGAAATGTGACTTTATGGTACAGAAATATCGGCCTGCAATGGCATATTTACATTTGATTTTGGGTGACCATTAGTGGTCAAGTGGTCAAAAGGAGGTAATCAAATTTTATCCTGACAAAATATTTATATCCTGATTACATTATTTGATTCCATTTTATATTTTTAACATGGTGCATTTAGTCTGTAACGTCACATTCATTGGATGTTTTATTAATATTAGGGTTCGCAACCGAATATCGTCTAGTTATTTATATCAACAATACATTGTGTCCGGGAAAGCATTCTGGAGCAAATACAATTACCTACGCATTATCTTGAATTTCATGAGAAATACAAGTGTTTAACCTCCTATTTTTATTTAATTTTTGACATGGCGAGACGTTTACCTAAAAATTGTATATAATTTATTGTGTTCATAATGAGCCTAAGCTACAGAACACCACCTCAAAAAGTGGTCATATATGTAACGCTGAGAAACTTCAAATAGCTGTGTGAGACCTTAAGCTACCACATTGAGATTTCTATCATACCAAATAATGATTATTACGACATGTAGAATAAGATGGTATGAATGCAATTTGTACCTTTTTGTGGTACCGATGATCCTACCTGGCTCATGGACTAATTGTAGTTATTGTATATCCATCCCAGGTTATAAAAATAACATCTATATTCATATACAGGTAAGTTTTAGTTATATGAAAGGCAATGTAATCCATGTAAAGTTCAGTGGCACAACCCCATTATTTCAAAACACCTTGCTAAATACCCCTACAATTATTGTTTGCACTTTTGGCTAATATGTTGCTGTAACTTATCCGGCGGTGGGTGTAGAATTGTTGGTTGCTATACTATCAAATATTCATGCTATACCCTCATATGCTTGACTTTTACAACATTCAATGTGGCTGCTAACATTGTTGTTCGATCACGTTTTTGTCTGTATTGTTTACCTAGTATGAGACATAACAAGGTCAATAACAAGGTTTTAGGTCTAAGGACCACATTATTCATGCTCATCTCCCATTTTGGCCATTTTGCTTGTCAAACTCAATTTTTGTGTTCACACATTTTAGTAAATAAAACGGGATTTGCATATATAGGCCTACCCGAGTAAAATAATTTGTATCCACTTGAAGTTGTGTCTCACTACCGCTATCCGCAACTTCAAGTGGATAAAAAATGGTTAAATTTGTAAAATTTAGGTCGAATTTTATATGATTATCGCAGATTTAAGACATAATAGACTTTGAAAAGCTTGTTATATAAGGTCAATAAATCAAAAGAAAATAACCTTAATGTGTAAATAAACAAGAAACTCTACTTTCAGCAATTGTTTAGAAGAACTGTGAGGATTTCAGAATAATATCACAATAATTTATGACAGCATCATGAAAAACATCATGCTGGATGCATGCGAATCCACTCCAATATCCAATATCATTTTTTTTTGAAGATTTTAAACATGAATGTGCTATAAGCCACAGTTTTTTTATGAAATGTTTCCAAATAATTTTTATTCAAGATTCAGAGAAGACGTTTTTTTTAAAAACTTACATCAATTTATAAGTGATAAATAAAGGGTCGGTGGTATAATTAAATAAAAAAGACGGAATTTTAATTTTATTTTTTATTGATTTTCCATTATCGTGACCTGGTGGTCTTGACAGCCAATTACTCAACGAATTCTCGCCTTATTTATTACTTTTTAAAACACTCTACTCCATACAGAATACATAATATCATGAAATATGCTATATAGATATAAAACAACAGGAATATACAACTTCAAATATGGTGTAAAATACTAAAAACAAATGTCCCCTGTGATAAAAAGTATACAACGCACAACGATAACAAACATATCCACGTGTAGATTATAATCTTGTCTACTTTCGGAAGGTATACTAAAACAAATAACATTTAAAATGTCATGGTTGATGATGCTGTTTTGCTGTAACAATATATATTTTTAAAAATGTAAAATTAAAGTAAAAATTCTGATCAATCATGATCATGAATGAGTCAGACAGACTAGTAGACACAGTGAATTCCTGAAAGTAATGAATTCAAATTATGATTCATATTTGCAATTTGTTATGAGTGAAACTTTGTAAGTGACTTTAACAACTGATCTAGACTCAACATTATGATATGCTCAACATAGCTTCAGGTGTAATAATGAATCCAAGGATATTGCGCGAATATAGCTTTAATCTAAATTAATCAATAATCACATGTTTGAAAAATCACTTATAGTAAAGTCACTTTGAATCTGTCACTTTCACGTTGCATGTTTTTTGCTCATTGCTCAAGCAATTTTCATCCGATGTTCATGAAATTTGACAAGCGTTAGTTTCTAGTCTTACGGCACCTGCCCTGAAAATTTCAGGGAAAAATATTATGTAGTTTAAAATTAGACCATTTGACAGTTTTTGCGAATTATGACGCTCCTCTATAAACCCATTGCACTCTATCAGCTTCACTCACGAAATTCCACTACTTGTCAAATGGTCTAACTTTTGAAATACTCATTCAAATTTCACAAAATTATCAGGGTAGGCGCCGGAATAGTTGAATGCTTGCAAGATTTCATGGAAATTGATTTAGAATTGACTGAGAAATCAGCGAAAAACACCCAACGCTGGTGGAAGTTGACTGCAACTATAGATATGATTAGCAAATTGTGAAACAATTTGTATTTATTGTTCTACAGGGCCATTCTTCTCAGCAATCAAGCAGCAAGTGTGATAAACAGGATGAGAATTTACGTCCTTTGTATTATTATTACTTTGTATGTGCCTGTGTTTAACAAGTACCTGACTGGCACAGCGCACAAGAATTATCAGCATGTGCAGCGTAAGCTCTTGCTAAACGATGTGTTTGTTTGTAGTGAGCAGAGAAAACTTTCTCTCCGTGAAAACCTTCAACATTTATATCAATGTTTACGTAGACATATTATTCACTGTGATAACAGACATCGTAAATCACTTGATTTTATTCAGCTTGCTCAAGACAAGACCAAGACGTACTGCACCAGTATTGTTCTTCAAGGTGTTGATATTAATCACCAGCCCAAAACAATATATATTCAGATAATGAACAATTTTATGATACAATTTAGTTTTATAATGTTTGATTTTGAGTATTTCAGCCAAGTGTATCACGGATTATTTATATCTGAAAATGTAAGTGACGATGGGAGAAATACCACATATTATACTGGGAGGCGCTTACCATGGACCATGATCACCACCAGCAACACAGCCGTAATGACCATTTCTACCTTTAGTAATCTCAAATTCCGTTTGAATTCATTTTACAGTGCATACAAAAGGAACTGGCTTTCTCACATTCAACACGTTCAATCTAATTATTTGGGAAGATCAACTAGAGACGGTGTGGTTCACATAAATTTACTGGAATCATTGAAGCTGTCAAATAATAACAATCTAAGTTTCAGTTACCATTACATACAGGAAGATTGGCAGGGAATAATCGTCTCGTATGACTCCATTGTTGAATCCAAGATTCGTATTGCTGTGTATGATGGTCCTGGAAGACTTTCAACTCGTTTGTTGCAATCAAAGACCCACAATTTCTACGAAAACGTTACCATAAACACTTCGACGTTTCATGTATACCTTGAAATATATATTTTATCATTACAATTAGGAGATTTATTATATGTAAGTGTTCGTTCGAATTATATACAATATAGACAATGTGACAAGAACATGATTTTCCTTCAAAGGATGGTGTATTTCTCTCTTAACACAACTAACACAATGTGTGTAATACCATTTGACAATGTAGCTGAAAGCCAGGGTATGCTTTATCCAATTTACATAGAGCAGTATAGTTTTGATGGTCCTGTGTCAATAATGACTGGATATGGTCATCTTAAATGTCAATATGGTGGTGTATTTTTCACCTATAATCAGAACAAGGCACTGTGTAAAACGGGGAGGAGAATTACAGTGTTTAATGACGTAGGTCGGGGTCATATATTGGTGGTTTGGTTGATGGGGTATTCTAAAGGTTATATTATTGCACGACATCTTCCTGATCCCTGCTTTTATCATCACATAAGTGATCTTCGCCAGCCAACAAAACCAAACCGCATTGAATTCTGTCAGAGTTATATATGTCCCCAGCCAGTGAGCACAAAACAACAACAATGCAATATGGAGTTTAAAATTCCGGGGAGATCAACAGTAACTGCAGAAATAGGACTCTATGTGTTTAACTCCATAGATGACTGTGTGCCTGGTTTCGGAGTCAGCAGTGATACCACAATGTACAATTTTAGTGCGTTATATTACACCCATACTCGGCTTGGCATCATTAAGAAATTGTCAGTTTCTAAGAAGATATTCGGACCAGCTTTCGGACAGGCGTTCCAGTATTTGGTCAGTGGATATATATCGTTGCCTGTATTCTGTAAGAGACGACGCCAGAACGCTAAAATGGCTGTAAGGTTACGCATAGCAACTTG
Source organism: Flabesymbios commensalis (assembly GCA_964017125.1). Lineage (NCBI taxonomy): Eukaryota > Metazoa > Annelida > Polychaeta > Terebellida > Flabelligeridae > Flabesymbios > Flabesymbios commensalis. The sequence continues at coordinate 43,103,742 of OZ024910.1, read as the reverse complement.
CAGAAATAATCGGCAAAATTTTATCAATAATATCAATGTGATCGAGGAGGGATGTCTCCCCGTACAGCTGCCAATTAGCCCCTCCAATCTACTAATATACCACGAAAAATACGCAAGAAATTATTCTAGACATCTTTTCTTAACAGCATATGATTCAAAATGTCATCATAGTTGTAGAAATTACACATTTATTTTGAAAGTATATCGCAAATTTCAAGACAGAGTGGATATGTATTCAGCTGAAATTGGAGAAACTGTGTCCACTGGTTTCAATCACCAAGGTTTCTGGATAAAAGTAATTGGACAAAGGAAAGCATGTCCATTTGGAAAATGTGACGTGTGGGTGTCCATAGCGGAGCGATATCTAGAAAAACATGACATAAAGACATCAAGACTGAAATATTTTGATACCGCAAGGTGAGTCTTTGTAATATAATCCAGCAAACCCGATGCATTGGCGCAATGTTGTTGTACTGCTTGTCCACCATCTACAGCACTGGCCAAGCATTACTGCAACCTTCGTATAATGTATGTAGATAGTAGACCCCACAACTATGGCAAGAGGCCATAATAATTCCGTCAGCAAACTAAACTAGTCAGAGTTTAAAATATTCCAGCCAAGATTTATACAATTTTGTCAGGACTTCTAACCATGATATCTGCAGGCCTTATAGTCGAGTGAAAACTATTTTGAAGTGAGAAACTTACCTGGAGGACACCAGTAAAATAACGTTGGAGTGGAACGTATCAAACGGATGGTAAAAATGGGACGATATCGAGTAAAATCGCCAAATACTAAATATCATTATCAAGGGGAAAGTGTCGAACAGAAAACTCAACGGAGCTTAGAAATAAGTAAGCTTCATAACGGGCAACAAATCTGATAAATATATACACACTTTAATCTAGCAAAAATATATCTGTATCTGTATATTACGTGGCAGTACGCACTGTTGTGCTATCGCGCCACAGGAGTAACTTAGCAAGGCATGTTGTCATTCATGATATAATTCATAGCCTTATCTAGTATCTAGCATACATCCAATGATTATACACAGTATGACACAGAAATCATAATTTATAATAATAATATTATAATATCCATCACTTGGTAGGCTATGGCATGCTAATCATACCAGAGTCATGGTCATTACAAAGTTACATGGGCATACATCATCTGATATTAGCAAGATCTCTCACCAGCAATTTCAGAAATCTTGCTAATATCAGATGATGTTAACAAGATTTCTGAAATTACTGGTGAGAGTAGGTATGACCACATGGATAAAAATTACTTAACTAGGGTAGTAATTTGGAAGGGCTTAACTATGACGAGTTTGTTTCTTAGCAGCAACTATACTCCACCATGCGTTTCCTACCGGGAATATAAAAAATGCTTTCTTGAGACTTGGTGTTATTTTTAGAATGGCCTAGATACCTGATCGCATGTTGATCAGTTGGTTGCAATTTGTAAGTCTAAAATCTTTGTATGATTTCTGGCTCATTATTCCTGCGCACACTAAGATATCATACAACCCTCTTAGCGATGAAGCTGACCAAAGTACGCGTGTCAATATGACAGACTAGCGTCCATACACTATTAGGACCGTCACAATAACTCGTAAAATAGAATTAATGCACAAGGTGACAACGGAGACAAAATACAAAGTCAGACACCATAATATATATTTTTTAATTAATATGCCTACAGTATGTGCATGTGTGTTCACTATTCTGAATAACAGGACCACGATTAACAAAAGATAAATGTAGAAAATACATCATTAAATGAAACTAGATTTTGTATGAATAGGTCTGTATAGGTCTGCCTTAGACGTCTAATGTCGATCCACGCATTCAAATGAAGCAGAAAGAGCTAACTAAAACTTTTATGGTGATTTCAAATTGAAAAAACTTTGGTCTTCATGATTTATACGGAAATATTTCAGCGCTTACGGGTTACACTAAAGTCTTGTATTAAAAGTCGTGTTTATTTTCAGAGACATGTCTTGGTCGGACGCACAACAAGTATGTGAAGATCATGGCATGAAGCTAGCTACCTTCAATACAAACGCATTGAGATATATTATTACCAAACACTTTGAGATGGTTTCTTCAATGGGAGATGTTGTATACGTAGGTCTCAAGAGAAACGATCAGGTAATATGTAGAGATATTGTATGTTTAATGCAGTTTATGTCGTGAACAAGCACTATACTATGTGTTAACAATAATTGACTGGGCCGTGCACAAACCAGTTATCAATTAATTCACACAATGCCCCCTTCGCTAAATAATGGAAGCCTGTACTTTAAATGTATGGATGACAGAAATGGTGACATAATTTAAATCAATTCAAATGAAAAAAGTTTCAGATTTATTGTGATGGCCATATACAAAACTAAATTGCCTCATCAAGGAGAAAATTTCCAAAAATATCGGTATTGACATTCAAAATGTACTAGGCACTGATAAGTCCCGGCCTATATATTAGCTGATTAACACATACTTTTTTATTTTTTCAATCGGTCCACGCCTTTTACAAAATGCTTGATCCGCCCCTGTCGTCCCCCTAAATTAGTGATACACAGTTTCAATCATACGTGGATGTGATGTGAGTCCAGGCAATATATCACAAAAGCTTACCCACAGTTTCGTTCTGTAAGTTATAATTTATTTACCGATATATTCACCGCAAAGGTTGTATCTGTATGATAATTTATTTGCATGGTGATTTCACGCATTGGGAGGAGGGCAAGATAGTGACGGAGACCTACTGGTTCGCGTTTATGTTGGGGTTACGGTTTAGTTGAATCTGTGTAGTTTATTTGCAGGGTGATTCCACACATTGGGAGGAGGGCAGGATAGCGACGGAGACGTTCTGGCTTAGGTTTATGTTAGGGTTACGGTTTAGTTGAATCTGTGTAGTTTATTTGCAGGGTGATTTCACGCATTGGGAGGAGGGCAAGATAGTGACGGAGACCTACTGGTTCGGGTTTATGTTGGGGTCACGGTTTAGTTGAATCTGTGTAGTTTATTTGCAGGGTGATTCCACACATTGAGAGGAGGGCAAGATAGTGACGGAGACCTACTGGTTCGGGTTTATGTTGGGGTTACGGTTTAGTTGAATCTGTGTAGTTTATTTGCAGGGTGATTTCACGCATTAGGAGGAGGGCAAGATAGTGACGGAGACCTACTGATTCGGGTTTATGTTAGGGTTACGGTTTAGTTAAATTTGTGTAGTTTATTTACAGGGTGATTTCACGCATTGGGAGGAGGGCAAGATAGTGACGGAGACCTACTGGTTCGGGTTTATGTTAGGGTTACGGTTTAGCTGAATCTGTGTAGTTTATTTGCAGGGTGATTTCACGCATTGGGAGGAGGGCAGGTTAGTCACGGAGACGTTCTGGTATGATCCGAGGATTCATCGAACAAAATATGTCACCAGAAAAACACAAATCATCTCAACAAATACGATTACAGAGCAGCTTGAATCAGATTTGTGGAAACAGAAACAGCCAGATACCTCACTTCTTAGCAACTGTACAGTGGCAATAATCGATGCAGATCCCGCATTTTACATGAAATGGTACGCTGTTCCGTGTCACCAAAAAATGTCCTCCTCCGTTTTGTGTAAGTACGTTTACAAATACAATCGTCAAGATGTAATCGTAGTGAACCCCCATTTGATATGTGAACCTGGCTGGCTTCAACTGCAATCTAAATGTTATGCTGTGAACAAATTTGTTGGAGGTGGTGATATGAAAGCGGCTAAACAACACTGTACTCTCAGCAATAGCTCATTATTAAGTCTCCAAGAAAAAAGTCGGTATGACATCGATAGAAAACACGATAGATACAGAATTCAAAAGTGGGAGAAATATCTAAGCGAATATGGTGCAACAGGTGAGCAGCGTACACATTATTTAAAAATATTGAACGATATATATAATAGGATGGCTGTTAAATATGATCGTGGTTTGCTAAACATTCTTGAAGTTTTAAAAACTAAAAAATCTATGAATGTGCGAATGCTGGCCATTATAAATAACAGATGTACAGTGGCTGAATATTCCGTTAGGACTATATCAGGCGCTCTTGAATGGACAGCTGAGTATTGTGGCACAAAATACATCTTGGCTGACATGTTTATTTGTGAGAAACCTAGTGTAATTCACAGCAACATGATATGTAAGATAGGGTACCTCCAATGTGGTGATCAAACATGTATACTGGCACTATATGTTTGTGATTCTGTAAATGACTGTTTGAATGGAGAAGATGAGACCATGTGTGAACCAGTTGTGATGCAAAAACAAAGATTTTCTTTTCAAAACAGTAGTTTATATCTACCTTGTTCACTAGTTCACAATTGCAGCTACATTGCACAATCACTGGTTCAAACTGTGCAACTACATACAATATGTGACGGATTAAAGTCGGATATGATAATACTTAAGGAGGATGAACTGTGCATCAAGAGGCGTGTTGAGCATATTAATCTTCACCAGCTCATTGTCAACGTATACCCTTATGGAAAAGAAACATATTCTAGCTTTGTGAATGAATTGGGTGTATTAATAAACATGACAGAAACAGATAAGCTAGAAATGGACGCTCTGCACAATATTGCCAACCAGTCACTGATCCATGGTGATGATTATAACATAGATTGTGATCATAGTGGCGTGACAAGGCTGGCCGATATGTGTAAACTCAGGTCACATGGACAGCAATGTGCATTATCGGCCAGGTCATACGTGTGCCGCTACGTGGTGTGTCCTGGAATGTTCAGATGCGGCAACGCTTATTGTTTGCCCATGTCATCAGTCTGTGATGGACAGGTAGACTGCCTGAACGGATTTGATGAGTTAGCTTGCCCCTATAAATCTTGTCCCGGGCTTCTAAAATGCCGTGGGGAATCCAGATGTCTCAGTCCTGATCAAATATGTGATGGATATCCTGATTGTACGTTATCCTTCGATGACGAAATCATGTGTAACAATTGTCCTACAACCCATTGTAATTGTGATGGTTACTTATTATTCTGTACTGTTAACAACACATTAGATACCATTACCAACATTGACAAGCTATACAGCAAAGGTGTCATTCTGAAAGGATTACAATATTTTTTAGCACTGAGTATATTTGATACCTTGTCAATAGTATATTTAGACGTGTCGCATTGTGACATAGTTCATATCAAATTCGGATCACATTCAATATTATCTCACCAGGCAATAATTTTTGGTAATTTTAGTGTAAATAAAATACTTGATACAACCTTTCTGCGCTCACAACTGTTAAATAAATTAGTTGTAGTAGATCTAAGTGAGAATTATATTTCAGTCTTTATTTTAAAAGGTGTAAGATTGCCATATTTATTAGTAATTTATGTTAAACATAATCCATTATTGGTAGTTGAAATCGATAATAATATAGCTTCTTTAAACTCGGTTAATTTGGAGCATGTTAAATTCCGGTGGAGTATGAGTGTTACGGTAACCAGCTTTCAGCATTACATTACAGTAACTGATTCACACCTGTGCTGCCTGATGCCAAGTAACATCACATGCATCATACATGACGAGGATGATCAGCAATGCTATGGGCTAATGAATAGCAGACCATCCGGTATCACTTTCATTTGTCTTACTATTTTAGCATTTATACTTCAATCATGTATTCTAGTAAAAACACAACACCAGGTATTTGCTAAAAATAGAGTTAGAAGATATTTTAATATCAGTAAACTGAACAATTTAGTTGCAGCAATATTGTCCATTTCTTCTTTGTTCTTGTTGTCCCTCTTGGCAATGCTGCAAATAAACGTGATACGATGGAGAAAAAGTATAGAATGTCATTTATTAAATGCCGTATTCTCCTTAACAATCGGCATCAATATGCAATTTAGAACATTTTCAGGAGTAATAGTAGCAATCAAAATAATCTACCCTTTTGCTCATCAATGTCAATGGTTAAAGAAAACATATATAGTTTGTCTTTTGACTTGGCTTTGTTATGTTTTGTTCTATACTGTAAGTGAAACTATAGAATGTTATCAAAGTATTGATTTGGTGTTTGATAAGTTTTGCTCTGTTGGCGACTGCCATCTTCTTGGATTGAATAAGAGATTGATGTATGCATTTATATGTGTTATTGACTTTTTCTTAGTAATAATTATCTGTTTTCTTTTCATCTGGACAGCAGTTGTTTTAAAACAAAAAAATCGAATCAAAAGTTCACGAGGTAAATTATCAGTGTTGAAGATTATGTTTAACCTTGTTAGACAAATAATGCCCGAAGTAATTTTTGCATTATGTTTATATTCCATTACCCTTGTCCAAATAACGACTCATTCTCTCAATGAGAATTATTGTTATGCTGTGTTTTCTTATGTACTTCCTATTGTTCACATATTAAATTTCATTTTATCAATTTAATTTGAAATTGATTTGAGAAAATATATATTTTCTTGGGAAATATGCTTGTATGTATTGTATTTGCTGCATTGTATGGTGAATGACAAGTATATATGATATATTATAATAGTTAAGTCTTAAGAGAAGGTGAGAGGTAGCTAAAATAAATTACATCTGCGACTGAAAATGGTTTAAATTAGCAAATGCACTAATTTCACGATGTCACCTGACTCCCCAAATAGTCTGGTTCCATATTTGAAAGAGCTTTATTTAAGGATTGTTTTTAGAAGCTTATATACAATTTGAAAATACTGAACACGAATCTGCTGCACACCATTGTCAATGTTGTACACCCAAAAAATAACCAAACGTGAATAATAATTTTTCATACATTTCTTTCCTGAATTTGTTATATCTGGTAGTCTAGCTGACTGATCCAGAATAATGATTGATTGAACCTTGACTTTAATTTATTTTTGTTTTAATTTATATTTTCTAAAACAGCATCATCAACCATGAAATTTTAAATGTCATTCTATAGTATATTCCACATAAGCATAATTTACAATAAATTAATCTGTCCTGTGTATAGGCCTGTAAATCTATTAAAAATCAGTCAGCGTGGAAAATTGACATATTTAATTTTCAGATGATAAAATAATTCCCTATTGTATCGCATAAAATACAGCCATATAAACAGTTTTCGACCTCCTTATGATACATATATCAAGTAGAATTATAAAATAATGCATAAATAAAAAATGACACGTGTATGTCTGCCTTTGAAGCTTTGGAATGGAGGAAAAACAAAATGACAAATCATTTAACCATTAAGCTTTAAAATAGTTTTATGCCAACCACGGAGACCAAAGGGTTTTTTTAGTTTGAAATCACCATACATGTCTTAGTAAGCTATTTTCGCTTCATTTGAATACCTATGTTATCAGTGGTTATGGTACTATAGCCATCAGAATGATTCTCACTCTAAAGGCAGTCTCCGCACTGAAAGGGTAAATATGTAAATCGACTTAGCACAGTCAAGTCATATGTGTTTTATATTTTGTTCATGGTTTTCGTTAGATAATGTTGAATTTTTTTTATTATGTAAGCGCTATAAAAACTGAAATATATATGGTCAATGTAAGGATTTGTATGATTTTAACAAAAAAATATAAAATATGCTTCTCAGTGAAATGTCTTATTATTGTTTAATAACTTACTTGTTCAAATACTTACTTATATTTTGCATACTGTCCGGCCACATAATATACATATATAATTATGTTGTTGTTGGCGTCTATAGATTTTTCTGTACACGAAAATAAAATAAATGCGGTTTCTTAGTATTATATTGTCTTAGTTGTTGATTTGTATTAGGGCCTTTTTTCCATTGTGCATTCTTTAGACATTGGATCATGACAAAGATCGGGTTTCTTTGATTTATATTTTTTTTTTAAATATCGCTAGTTGACATGCAGATTCCAGAAGTTTGGACATAAAAATATGTGTTTATACATGTATTAAATGTTTCCAATATGTCATACTATCGACATTATAAATTCATTCACTCAATAATTTAACTATCTATCATCCACAAGATCGTACTGTGACAGTTTTTTTTATTTCATTGGTAGAGTGGCGGCCATCATGGATTTTGCGATATAAAAATCATTATTTATATTTATTTATTGAATATGTGATAATATTGAATTAAAATTGAATTTAATAATTATTGTCATCATCATTTCCCACAAAAACGTTATGTTATTGACTATTCTGGTTATTGCATCGGTAGCAGACAACTGGATAGATGAAGATGAATAGAATGAGCATGTATCATACTAATCATAGCTGCATGATTATGATCAACATATTTCCCCACGTTTTCTCCATCACCACTTTCCTCTTTTATCATCTCCGTCATCACTCTGTCTTCTAATTTAAAATCTTCAATCACCTTCTCTTTCAGTTTATCTTTCATGTTTGACCTCAGCTTTTTACTTGCTTTGCTCGTCGCCTTCCCCATCACTAACGCTGGTATCATCGCCATTGCCTCATTTCGGTATTGTTTTTCCCACTTGTCTCACTTTCTCCCACAACATCTTTTTCAATATCTTTTTCTGTTTTAAAATTGTTGAAGAGCGATCACTGATGGCTTGTCTCTATTATTTGGTTGTCCTGAAATATTATGATGCACATTAAAAAAATATATCGCTTAAGTGTATGTAACATATTATATTAACCGTTACAGCGCGGGAACCGTCTTTATAAACCAGATTCTGACACCGCACTAAAAGAATTAAGATGTTTATAATGACTGTAGACCCATAACATATAGGTATTTAAATGAAGTAGAAAAAACTAACTAAGATATGTTTGATACTTTCAAATTGAAAAAAACCTTTTAATCTCCATGGTTCAAACAAAAACGATTCTGCGTTGTAAGGGTTAATACCACTTCCTCAACAAACAAACGCAAACACAGCAGACAGAGTACAGTTCTTTACTGAGCTGTAATAATGGAGTGACTATGTAATCATCTAGGGGGGCGGGGTTTGAAAGATTTTGATATAAAGTAAACTGGCACTACTTTTCCGCTAAAAAAATTGGCCCATTATTTACTTACAGATGTATATGATGATACATCGGGAAATTACTCAGATTATCGACTGTAATTTATGATGCTAATGGCGCGGTGCTTTGTGGGGCCTCCTTGTCCCGCGTATTATGAACCGTGGAATATTCATTTAATGCTAGACAACATTACGGAATTTACTAACATTCACAATTACTTAAATCCCACCTATTTGACTTGACTTTCCCACCCTACCCCATCGGTAGCCCAGGCAACCTGTTGACGAACCTACTTTGAATTACGACACATGATCACTCTAAGGATCTGCGTGCCTCTAATCTTTGTCTGCTGGGGATATAGGCGCTATTGAAGTTTGATTGATTGATTGATTGATTGATTGATTGATTGATTGATTGATTGATTGATTGATTGATTGATTGATTGATTGATTGATTGATTGATTGATTGATTGATTGATTGATTGATTGATTGATTGATTGATTGATTGATTGATTGATTGATTGATTGATTGATTGATTGATTGATTGATTGATTGATTTATTGATTGATTGATTGATTGATCGATCGATCGATCGATCGATCGATCGATCGATCGATCGATTGATTGGTTGATTGATTGATTGATTGATTGATTGATTGATTGATTGATTGATTGATTGATTGATTGATTGATTGATTGATTGATTGATTGATTGATTGATTGATTGATTGATTGATTGATTGATTGATTGATTGATTGATTGATTGATTGATTGATTGATTGATTGATTGATTGATTGATTGATTGATTGATTGATTGATTGATTGATTGTGGTCAAGAACTAGGCCCACATCGGCTCAATGCCTCGTGTTTAGTACATATCTATAGGTCCTGAACCATTATGGCGTTGAAATATTTTTATACAAACCATGGAGACCAAACGGATTTTTTAAAATTTATTTTCATCACAAATATCTTAGTTAGCTCTTTTTGTTTCATTTTAATACCTATGTTCTAGATCTACGGCCAATAGGCCTATAAATAAATGATTGTACTCGTATAACGCGGGCTCGACTTTAGTCGTAAGAATCTAACGTCGATCCTCGTAAGTTGTAAGTGTCCAGTATGATAACCGCATAAACAGTCTATTTCAATATTATCTGAGTTCGTGTTTCAATATACCTGTCTATCTTGCATTAAAACTTGTATCTGTCTAATTGCGACATGACGTAAGCCTACTTGTAACACCCTATCACAGCATGTGGATCCGTTGAGACTTTAGGGCAATTGTAGTTTCACATACATGCTGTATTATTGCTGTACCAGCATTGGGTCATCGTTTTGTCTTATACTGGAGTAGCGGTCCAGGCGAGCCATGCTTGCTCTTTGTGAACTTTATGTATTGGATAAAGCCCGAGGAGCTCTACATTCTTAGCTGTGGAAAAGGCCGAGGCCTTTTTCACAGCTAATAATGTGGAGCTCCGAGGGTTTTAACTGACTTAAAACACATCCGACCGTAAGGAGGATCCCTCATAATCACCAGCTCGGTGACATCATAATTATTCTGTACTTGATCAACAATAACTCTTCATTTCCGGCTTAGAATGTAGTGGTCGGACAAAGAAAATAGTGGTGTGTTTTACCTATGATAAAAATAGAAAGTGGTTAATTTTTACTCACTTTGGAACTGCGGGTGAAACGATTTCGACGTTTCGATCTGCCTCCAGCAGATCTTGATCACGCAATGATCAGGGTGGGTGATTCGGCTCAGGTGGTGGTGGTCTCGGAATGATCTGACCATAGATGGGTGGCAGCTGGTAGCCCTGGTCTCTGTTCATGGAAGGGGCTCTCTGCTTGATGTGGATGGCCTCCGTCACCTTGCGTTTCAAGGTTGAAGCGCAAAAAAATTCCCTATGGAAATAGTGCAATGTGGAGCATAAATCTAGGAGATGGGGTAGTTTGAGGAGGGTCATTATGCACATTATTAGACCTTTGCCACCCTATGGGTCAAGCGAATTAAAAATCATCAGCTGTTTTAAACTTGGCTCCCAGACTACATCGCAAGAGAATCCTTGAATTACTTTTGGCATGGCTTTAATTTTAAAAGCGGTTTTAAGCGATCGCGGGGAGTCTTTGTGGTGTGTGGGAGCCACTAGACTCGCAGAAAGGTCTTGGAAATGTCTACGGCTCTATGACTTTCTTATTTCGCTCCTTCGCTCGCAGAAAAGTCTTGTAAATGTCTACAGATCTACGACATCCGCATTCCGTGTACCGTTCTTAGGCTCGCAGTAAGGTCCTGGAAATGTCTATGGCACTATGTCCTTCGTATTCTATTCTTATAGTAGGCTTGCTAAGACCTGAAAATATGGCAAAACCTGCATTTTTTGGTACAAATGTTTCCTTTGGCATATTTGTTCTTTATAATCTTCTGCAACTTTTAAGATAAGAACACAAGCTGGGGCGGCCTTATTTTGTCCTTATCTGCATGAATCCAAGATGGCCACCAAAAAATATATATCTCCTAATATTTTATCACACACCGGGCTCTAGAGGACATATTTTCAGCATATTATATTCTAATTTTACATTTTAGTTGCTAATGGCAATATCAAGTATTGGAAGAAGAACCCTAGATGAAGCTACTAATTTGCAAGCTAATTTGCATAAATTCGCCAATAGGGTCTATATATGGTTATAACCCAAATATATCATCATATTTCGACCTCTGGCGCGCATATTTAAACATCGTAAGCTCTAATTAAGCATGTAATGTGATAATGGGAACAGAACAGACTGAGAAATATTTATGAGCTATAAAAGCTGCAATTATAGCCCCCATCAACATAGCAACGCTTCCATTTTTACCCCCCATCTGCATAGCAACCAATAAAGCCAATACTGCCCTGTGCCATGACAGTGTAGGCCTACTCTTTCAAAACCTTGAGATACCATTATAGACAGGGATATATCCTAACCAATCTAATAAACATGTCTGTCAAACTTTTCTCAACGGTTTCTATTGTATTTTTTCCCGTAGATTTCAAATCTGCCAGATACCACTCGAGATTTTGCATATTAAGTAGCTAATTTGCATATTTCTAAAATGGCCGCCGAAAAAAAAGTAATCGGCTATCAATACATTTCCGGCAATCCTACAAATGTGTTTTTTGGCCCTAAGTTCGGGTTTTGAGATCCCATAATGCAATTTTGACGACAATATTAATTTTGGGGTCATTGGAAGGTCATAGGTCACGTGACCATCGAAATACAATATCCAACATTCACGTTTTAGCAAAAAGTGAACAACTTGACCTTTTTTGGATAAAATGATGGTTTGAATGCCTGATAATATATATTTAATTTCAGAGAGTTACATCTTATACACAATACTATATTTATTAATACAAGATGGCCGCCATAATTCAAAATGGCCGCCAGCCGAATCGAAAATCAAGATATCTTAGTTTCTGGATATCATATCTAAGCGATCTTAGTGGCTTGATTAAGGTTTTTGGACCAAGGAATACAATGCCGAACATCATTATACTGTCAAATGATTTTTTAGCGGTTTTTGAAGTGTTTTTGATCTCCATAGTTTGATATTTTGGCAAAATTGTGTGATCCATCTACGCCACCATAGTTATATTTGAATGACTTCCTCACAGAATGAGTTTATCATCCGCAGACTGTTCTGAATTCACATACTAACATGATATAAAGTTAAACCATATAAATTACATGTGTATGACAGCGACAAAGTGGGTAAATAAACATCATTTACATTATAATACGGAACTGTTATGTTGTAGAGTATGTAAAACTAATACCCAGGGGGTTACCATCATATTTTCTGGAAAACTGACAGTCTGACACGGCGTGTTGTAAACGGTTGGGCACCCGAAATGATATCTACATATATTTAGGCTCACAACCTAGGTGCACAACCTTGCAAATCGACTACTGGAAATTGACAGGAGGCCAATAATGGCGGCCATTACCGAGAAACCTTTAGTTGTCAAAATCGCGGTCAATATCTAGGATAATTTGCTTTTAAAGTTGTCTAAACCTATCTTTTTAGGGTCAATGATCAATATGGAGACAACCCTGAAGTGATTTTATGTCTTCTTAACAAGATAGTACACAAAGCCATGCATTTGATAGTGTGAAATTAATGCTTTGCGCTAGATATTATTAATCTCGTTTGATAAGAAAACATTTGATGTGATAACAATGGCAAGTTTATTGATTATAATCTAACATAAGTAATAATCCTTGTTGTGTTACATCACTTGTTACAATAATCACTTCAAAACATAATTAGCCGAATGTTACATGAAACAAAAATTAAGAGCGCTGAAAATAATACTGTCGAAGGAACTAGTGGCAGGAAGCAAGATGCACACAACTACATTGTATATCGATTATAAAATTATTGAAAGTGAGTGTGCCTAAAAAGTATATGATGCAGTTATGCTATTTAATTATAAGGATTATGTGTTGTGTTGTGCAAAGCTGCATTTGCTTGGGGATCACCGACAGTCACATCATAATTAGCAGGGATTTTCCTTTTCTCACACTAGCAGTTCTTGTTGCAATCCTTCATGCAGGGATGAAATTTTGTGAATCATATGTGGTGGTGACGGTGGGTTTGTACATGTAGACTGAACAGGAATCAGCTTGCCATTTTCTACAACCCATCCATAGTCCTAAGGCTTGAGGATGGCGTGGCTGCATGCTTTATATGCTGCTGGAAAGCATTTTTATTGGGTGGCAACAACTTCAGCAGTGTTGACTTAATAATATTATTTAGGAACGTTTTGTCTATATCACAGCCTTCTCTTGTTGAAATATGAGTTCACAAAAAGCTGCTGTGACTGGTCACACACATATATCGTGATTTAAATGGGAGCACCATAATCAGCAAAGTCCACCAGTGTAGTTATATCATTCAGCCAACTTTAACATGCCAGTAGAGAATGAATAGCCGATGGTATCTCGTCCGCTAATAATGTGAATAAATAACAGTGCCCTAAAGTTTGCATGACCCATTGCAGCGGCAAAACTCGTGAATGGATAGCTGTCTTGAGATGAACGACCAATCACCAAATATACAATGCGATGTATGTGACTGTAATTAGTACACTCTGTTTTATCCACCACCTAAGTGAAATTTAGTTGAACAAATGGAAGGATCACTTTGTTCCTCCTGGTACCATGTCTGACATAGAAAAGCAAGAAAGCGAGTCATGTTGAAAAACTCTTGAAAACCACTTGGATCGCTCCCTGCTAGCTATTTTGTTATGTTCAGTAGAGCTTCTGGTCTTGATGTGAAAGAAATGGAGTCCAAAGCTGCCATTACTTTCAAGATCATAATTATAGGAAGCTCTTGTCACCCGTGAATGACTAGACTCAGAACCAGAAACCAAAATAGTATTATAAGCGAAATTGATTTGTCTGACAAGAGTAATGACATTTCTACTCTTCGGCAAATAACACACAAGAAGTAAGTGGTGGAGACATTAAAATTAATAACTTTATTGGTGATCATGAATGTAGCAATATGCCTCCATCATTGTTCGCAGAAAACGGAACTAGCATGATAGCTTCGAGGGCTGTGATATAGCTATATAAACTCCGATTCATCAAGTTTTATAATAACAAGTCACTGCTGAAATTACTGCCACCCCCCTTGCTTTAGAACATCATCTAAAGCGGGCAGCATTGGCAACAGCACTTGACAAGTCAGCTTATATAGCCAAGCTTACCTGCAAGCCTGAGGACTATGGACGGGTTGTATAAAATGATAAACTGATCCTAGGTAAATCTACAAACCCACCAAGGCCACCATATATGACACACACAATGACAAGTGGCTGCAAGAAGGGTTGCAACAAAAACTGCTGGAGTAATAGAAGAAAAATCCCCTGCTATGTAGAAGACTGTCAGAAATATCTAAGCAAAGGTAGCTGCGTACAACACCTTGATACCTTGATGACGTGAGCGTGGGGTGATAGGGCATGGTGGGTTACTGCCCGATGTTCTGGGCATGTCTAGGGGATTTACCCTCAGACATGCCCAGATGATCAAAGACTTAGGTTTTGATATGCAATTTAATGCTGAAACACGGAGGCCTTTAGCACAGCTCCGCTATCCTCTAGTCGGATAGTCCTCAAGAGTCACAATAGTTGAGGGTTACTCCATTCATTCCACATGAGAGACCTAAGGTCAAACACTATTTCCTGTATTGCTGTAGCATGGCCAACATCAGTGTCTGTACTGATGCGGGAGCTGCATTGATACCACTATTGAGTGGAGGAAACAGGCTACCACGCTGGCAATCCACCACAATATTATAGCCAGCCACGTGTAGGCTGCAGCTTCCCCAACATGCAACAGACGGGACAGATCCCAAATGGCCCTCCCAAGGTGGGTGCGAAAAGGACTACTATTAGCAATCATCCGAGTACCCCTTAGACTGACTATGTTATGAAGTGATTATAATACCAAATGCTATATCACTGCAAGGGCTAATACTTATTCTATTATCTAGTTTTTGATCAATAGACATTATCATTGTTATGACATCGTACGCTCACGATGTTTTCTTATCAAAAGTGATTATTATTATACAGTGTGAAAAATTATTTCCAAAACATAAAAGCAGAGTTGTGTGTATATAGGCCTACTGGTATACATATTTACAAGACATAACATCACTTCAGGACTGGTTTTATATTGATCCTTGACCCTGAAAATACTGGTCTAGACAACTTTAAAAGCAAATTATCTTAAATATTGACCGAGATATTGACAAATTCAAGTTTTTCGGTAATGGCCGCTATTATTGGCTTCCTGCCAATTTCCAATTTATTTAGTCGATTTGCAAGATTGTGCACCGAGGTTGTGATCCTAAATATATCTAAATATCATTTCAGGTGCCCAAAATTTTACAACACGCCGTGTCAGTTTTCCAGAAAATATGATGTTTATCCTTTGGGTAGTAGTTCTGGGTAGTAGTTCTACATACGCTACAAAATAACAGTGCTGTATTATAATGTAAATGATATGTCTATTTATCTCTTTTATCGCTGTCATATACATGTGATGTTTATGGTTTTACTTTAAATTATGTTAGCATGTGAATTCAAACAGTGTGCGGATGATAGCCTCATTCTGGGAGGAAGTTATTCAAATATAACTATGATATAACACAATTTTGCCAAAATAGCAAACTATAGAGATCAAAAAGACATCAAAAATCATTTGAAAGTATAATGCTGTCTGACATTGTATTCCTTGATCCAAAACACCCCAATCTAGACACTAAGATCGCTTAAATATGATATCTAGAAGCTCAGATATCTTGATTTTAGGTTTGACTGGCGGCCATTTTGAATTATGGCGGCCATCTTGTATTAATAAATATAGTCTTGTGTATGAGATGTAACTCTCTGAAATTAAATATATAATATCAGGCATTCTAATCATCATTTTATCCCCAAAAAGTCCTTTTGTGCACTTTTTGCTAAAACGTAAAGGTGTGATATTGTATTTCAATGGTCACGTGACCTATGACCTTCCAATGACCCCAAAAATAACATTGTCGTCAAAATGGCCTTATGGGATCTTAAAACCCGAACTTAGGGCCAAAAAAACACATTTCTATGATTGCCGTGATTGTATTCATAGCCGATTACTTTTTTTTGGCGGCCATTTTGGAAATATGCAAATTAGCTAATTAAATATGCAAAATCTCGAATGGTATCTGGCAGATTTGAAATCTACGGGAAAAAACACAATAAAAACCGTTGAGAAAAGTTTGACAGACATGTTTATTAGATTGGTTAGGATATATCCCTGTCTATTATACATTCCCATTAGTAAGATTTTTATCAACCCTAAGATAATAACTGAAGCCAAAGCTATTATTTTACATTAATTTGCATAAATCCAAGATGGTCGCCAATAGATTTTATGGTCTCACCATATAAATTCATACGCGACACAACATTTTAAAAAATGTGGCTATTTACAGTAACCTCTGGGATACATAATAACGTTACAGATATAATTTTGATATGAAAATTACTTGTTTAATATGATGTTTGATTCAAAAAACATTTGATGATGTATATATACCGTGTAATATGTACGCTAGCAGTAACAAGGCATATTTGGATTTCCAAGTAGCACAAGTGCTAATACAAAGGATCACATAAGTTGATGTGTTTAGGGGAATGTCAATTTGTTCACAAAGAAAATAGGTAAGAAGTGATGTTTAGATTTTATATTGATATGGTATGTATATGTTCTAGTGGTTGTATTCGGAGACGATCTTAAAACTTATGAGCTAAGGTGTTATTTCACTACATGAATGGAGGCCTACTGGTTTTGTTTGTCCTAATTATAAACCCAACTCTTAAGCTCGCCACCTCCTTTTAAATCGAAGGTTTGGTCAATTACATATTTTTACCATATTTTAAAATGGCAGGCTTTTATATTTAGTATAGCTTAGATTTACAAAACCTCTGTAATCCAGCAGTGTGAAAATGTTTCTATACGTTTCTTTTAAGAGATATATGTGTGTTTGAACGTAATATTTCTGAAAATCACTGATAAATATATATATATGGTGCAGCTATTAAAAGCCACATCGATCCCATCACTTCAGCATACATGGCAAATGTATGTTCTAATTACACCAATTCACTCCAGGAAATAAATTATAACATTATTCCAACAGCAATGTCTAAGTTGGGGGTACAAAAGGGTTGGGATGTGAGATGAGCTTGGGATGTGGGGGTCCTATTCCAGACTTTTTTCCAAGTTTTGTAGTTTAGCGATTATAATTCGTTATTTTAATTACAATGACATCCACATATGCAAACTATTTTTCACTTTCCAACAGGGGGGTGTATTTTCCATGAATAAAGGGGTCCAGATCCCCCGGACCCCTCTCGTTGAAACCTAGCTATAATGATTTCGATGTTGAAATCATGAAGTTCTATATACACACATGAAATATAACCGTAAGAAGTATGAATGTACTCTGATAGAATTTGTATTTTTCCAACAGTAGAAAAATGACAATTGCAAATAAACGATTTAAATATAATACTACTGTACATCCATAGGAATGATACCTTAGTAATTTTACAATAATTTAAAGACTAACGAGCGTCATAGGACCATATCTTCAGATTATGTATACTATGCCGATAAATACATGATTAAAGTAATATAGCAGGTTCTGGCTTTGTATTATAAGTCCAGGTTGTAATAATTATACAAATCGTTAACTGTTTACCAATAGACAATCATTATTTAATCGTGGATTGTGCATAGTCAGGAAAAACATTGGCTGCTGGGTAGACTCCCTAAACTTTCCATGCAGACTCCATGCAAACATTATTGATGATGAGATGTCACTGCCTAATATTTCGAGGAAGTTATATTTATTTAACAATATCATGGACTGGATACAACGATACTGTTTCTTGGTGTCAAAAGCAATCCTTATTTCTTCAAGAGCAATTTTGTCGAATAGCGTGATTATAATAAATATGTGTGTCAATGTCTTGTTGTAGTGACTCTCTTAACACAAACCATCAAACATAGAGCAATATTTGCAATTACTCAGGGTACTGACTTTCATCTCAGTTTCCATCCCTCGCTGTAGCAGCATAATTATAGTACTTACCTGAATAGGTCATTTTGCTAGCATCAACAAAAATCCCAGTTAGTGATATACATGTATCATCTAGTAGTCGTCTTCACATGAACAATATTTCAGGGTTCCAACTCTACCTGGAAATCAGGGAAAATCTGGAGACTGAGTTTCACTTTTTTCCAGTCAGGGAAACGTCAGGGAGTTTGAGAAAAATGCCTCAATTCACGGGAAGTCAGGGAATTTGATGAGGCCAAGAGCTGAATGTGTCTGTTGTTCCACGCGTACAAACCATATTCACTGGATATGGTGGCATGTATGTTATTTTTGTTAGATATTTTGTAAAGTGACACAGTTGCATACTTACTAGTAAGGTATTTTGGTCTGCTACTTGTCTTTGCTTGTAAAACTTATTCAAAGAGATTTAAAAGAGATCTGCTGGCAGAGTATTGGAGCCATGCCAATATGGTTATGAAGCCGGAGATCTATGAGAATGGTACACTGTGGCAACAGCTAAATAGATAATTTCCATTTAAACGCAGTATCATGCCCAATATTCAGCAACTATAAGACCTTTTGCATTTAGTGTTTAATAAAGAATTAAATAAGTTAGGACTGTGAAATTTCTGAAGAATCTACATATATATATATATATTGTTTTCCATTATATTCACTGTCAATCCACCAATGAAGGTTTTATTGTGTTGCTGTACACACTGTACTATTAACACAGACATTTATAGTAAAAGGTGAGGAAAGAATGACAGTACAGCTCCATTAAAATCTCAGCATCTACATCAGATGCCTGAGATGTGTCTGCAATATACTTATCTAGTATCTGCACCAAATCAGATTTACCAGCTTGTGGTAGTTGATAGAATTCTGAAAGTGAAGGTCACCAGATATCTAGGCTATGATAGAGGGATTTTAGGCTTCGTTGGTCATTGAACGAGCCCGCAGACCATATCTCTCATGTCTGAATCCACCACAAGTCAGCACGACACTAAACCAATGCCGGTTCAATGCTGATCCGCCGGCGCTGGCCAACACCTATTCAATAAAGGGGAGTGTTTTATGCCGGTGTCAGTGTGTCCACATAGCACATGCCAACACCGACCAAACGGCGGTTAAATGTTGGGTCAACGTTGCCCGCGCTAGCATTCATTCAACACCGAGCATTGCATCTTGCTGGGCGAGCGTGACTACAATGCCCCGTTAAGCCTACATACGATACACTGACCCACCGTCTGTTGGCCCACCGTCTGTAACGCCGGTACAACCCCGAGTCAGCATTGTTTCACAACGCATGTCCACCAGAAGGAAGTTATGCTGGTTTAAGGCACCCTGTAGAGACTTCTCGTTCTCACTCTACCCCTGAATGCGATGAGGCCTTTTCCACCTATTTGAGCACCCCTCTCCACGCGACTCCCAACTGTCGGCCCCTCCCCTTAATTTCAAACTCTGCCCAAAATTATGAAAGTGGTACATGTAGAACAAATATAGCTTTTATTGCAATAAATATGTTACCCATACATTTCTAATTCAAGTATGTCATAGCATACATATTTTACTATAAATATAGACACATATAACCTTCTGAATTATTTCCTTGACTTTATATGAGCACATTTAATCTCGAAACTACGTATTATTTTTCAAAATGAAACCACATATTTTGCGTACGTTTTCGTTTATAAGTAGATAATTAGGGGGATTATATCGACACAAAATCACAAGAATAATAGTTTAGCCACTGTTTAAACTGTTTTTGATATATTAGCTGATGTAATCCCCAGTTTTAGGCTCTAATTATTCAATTTGTAATCAGAGGTGGCAATATTTGACTGTATAATCCAGTTGTACACACTCTATAATTGTGTGATAAGCTGTACAAATAACATTTCGCAGATGGCAAGGACACAGTGCTGCTTCAACGTTGGGCCAATATCATCGACGCTGTCACAACATTGGAACAGCGTTGGCCAAGTTCTCGCATCGCTTCGCGTACACTTGGCTTGATGTTCCCAGTCCAGACAGTGCCGTCTGATTGCCGGCACTCTGCGATTAGCTTTGATGTCTAAGCTTGGGGGGTGTCGCACGAGAGGCACGTGTGTCCTCCTGGAGTGGGGTCCCAAATAGGTCGACACAGGCTCATATCTGGCAGGGTGTAGTTAGAAGTACACCCTGCACGCAGGATGACTTAAGGCTGCACGTTAGAGGCCTGCGCGGGCCTCTAAATCATGCCCGACCCGCCCCGCTGGCCCCCGCGCTTGACTGAACCCGCATATGAATTTATATTCTGTATAACACCCGCCCCGCCCCGCACAAGTTATACCCGCCTCGCACCCGCACAAATTTGACCCGCACCCGCCCCGCACCCGCACAATTTTTTTCAGGCCCGCAGCGACCCGCAACACTTTTTAACAAATTAACAAAAATTCAAATTCTTTCAGTTGTTTTCATTAATGATCGATGCATGTCTATAATAGATATTTTATAGATATTTATTGACATAAAGAAAAGTCATTACTGACTTATTTGTCATAAAAATGATAGAATAATATAAGCATGTTAGATATTGTCTTTTTTCATAGATATAAAACAGTCTTAGCCCAACATTGTACCAGGATAATTACATTAAACAACACCATGAGGAAATAAGTTTGTTTAAACAATGTCTACTTGGTAGCCACAATATTGGTGTAGTATTGGCCCAACGTTCTCGACACTTGCCCAACTCACGTGTTTTGTCAACTTTCCACCTGGTGATAATTACACGCCTATTGTCTTGATTATGTAACCACGCATGGTCGATAGATATCTTGTACTATAGTTTACACTCCCTCCACCCCCCATCCATATATGCGGGGGGTTTAACTGATAATTTACACCAAGCGATGCGTAATAAAAATATTTTATTATAATCATGTACGTTATATAATTTATTTGATATCAATTATATTATAATTAGTCTAATGTAACACAATCCCCGAATAATCTAGTGGTAAAAATAGGATAAATTTATATTTCATGGCGTCACTTGAAAAATAGTAGTGCATGATTACAATTTTTATCAATCTATATTAAGTTATTTTGTGGCGTATACTGGAATTATATCATACTGGTATACTGGATATTAATTTTCAGGGAAAACCATTGTTCTCAGCATTTGTCGGTCTCTTGATTTGCTAGAAAATATATATTTTTTAGCCCGGAGACATTACATAGTAACCTCGCCGTACCAATTATTGTCATCACACTTTCCGACAAGTAATCACTATGACGTAACATGTATGTTAAAATTACGTCATCGTCACTAATTATCTTCGGCTGACTGACCATATTGAGGCTAATCCCCTTGGCACGCGTGGTCTATCAACCCTATCAATCCTGCGAGGTATCATTCAATTAATTGTTATTTTACGGTTTGTTTGCGCGAATAGTAAAAAAATAACAAAGTATTAAGTATGTAACGTGTTTGACTATATATTTATGGGCTATATTTTGTTTTTACTACAATGACGGGCATACTGCACTTGTCAGATAGATCGCTATACTCACACAATTCTGGTTCAGCCTCCTACACCATTTAGGCCCAGGTGCAATTTATTGTTGCATGGTATTGATTAGAATTTAAACTATTGTTTCACGATGTTATATAAGCGCCTTGGAAAATGATACAAAATTAATATGTTTCAATAAAGATATAAACAACTAATTATACAGTATAATCATGATAATTATACTTAATTAATCGCATAAATTTCAGATCACTCAGCTGTCCCGTCGTTATAGCTTTCTCATATACATACACATATTAACACATAGCTAATTTTTTACAACAATTGTCTCTATTGTACTATCACCTCATAACTTTTTATAACTTTCACCTGTTATATTATATTTTAACTTTCACAGAGGCCTATTGGTACTTTTCCTTTTCTGTTTTAAATGTTATTGCTTGATCACGTTTCAATCACAAGTCGCTGAAATAGCTATAGTTGTCTAATGTTTTCTCATTGTAACCACTTGCGAATACATGTATGAATAAATAATATCGCATCTAAATCCACGCACCGTGAGGATTCAAAGGGTTCAGCCATGCTAGCACGACACAGACACATTCATCGAATGCTGGTACAATGCTGGACCAGCGTCGGATGGAAGAATATGTTTTCACACCTCTGAGAAAGGGGGTTGTCTGACGTGTGTTAACCCATGCATGTGACTAACATTTCTTGGCCCGCGCACACAAGCGCCTGGGCTACGAGCGGCCCGCATGCGCCCGCAGTAGGGCTGCCCGCGGCTCGCATGCGCCCGCGCTAGGGCTACCCGCAGCCCGCAGCCCGCACTAACCCGCGTTATGTCGACCCGCCCCCGCCCCATCCCGCAAGGCTCAGAGAAAATTCGGCCTGCGGGCCCCCGCGGGCCGCGGGTCCCGCAAACCCGCGCGGGGCGGGCTACCCGCGCAGATCTCTACTGCACGTGTCTTCAGCGGCATAAAAAAGCACTGGGCATTCAATCCCAAGGTTGGGTTGATGTTGATGGCGGCCCAACATTAAACTAGCATTGTGTCAACATTTGGGTTAATTCTGTCTTCAATATTACCCCACCGCACTAACCCGCGTTATGTCGACCCGCCCCCGCCCCGCCCCGCAAGGCTCAGAGAAAATTCGGCCTGCGGGCCCCTGCGGGCCGCGGGCCCCGCAAACCCGCGCGGGGCGGGCTACCCGCGTAAGTCTCTACTGCACGTGTCTTCAGCGGCATAAAATTAACACTGGGCATTCAATCCCAAGGTTGGGTTGATGTTGATGGCGGCCCAACATTAAACTAGCATTGTGTCAACATTTGGGTTAATTCTGTCTTCAATATTACCCCACCTAATCTGCAGAGATCTAAATTATTATTTTTAAATATAAAACTTGCTCATGGTAGTCACTGTTACACGTGTTTGTGGCTACAGCATCAAAACGCGTTAGGTTGGTTAGTAGGCCCTATTATAATAATTTATAAACTTCATCTCCTTATGCATTGTCAATAGGCGGGGGCCCTAGGGTAGTGGTTAACACAGCTGCCTTTCACGCTAGAGTTCGGGGTTTGCTTCCCGGTCTCGGAGGTTTGAAAAAAACAAAAATTCCTCTTTCCCATCCACTCGTAAAACTCAGTACTGTTGGGAGCCTCCATGACCGAGAGGTAGCGTGCTCGGCCTCAGACCTCCAGTGTTTGAATTTCGAAACATGTGTCTGGAGAGCAGTGTCATCTCACTCATCTCACCATCCTCAGGAGGTTCTCCTGTCCCAATTTAGCCTGTATGTGCACAAAAGTGGCCTGAAGCCCAATTAATTTCATTTATACATTGTCTATATCAACTTTATTATCAATATTAAGCAGATCTCATTATGTATCGCTGAATGGATTTTAATTTCTTGAACAGTAGACACTACCTGACACAAAGAATACAAATATATTTGAAATTATTTTTGAAAACTGGGTATCATGATTATCAGGATGGATTGTGTAGTAATGATCGAATTGTGTTTCATATTCTTCAATCATCATAACTATTTCACTACCAGACAACATTATATCCCTGAGAAGTATGTGCATTACCAAATAATCATATAATCAGCTCATCCCTTTTCTATGGCGCGGGCCTTTGCAGTGGGTAAAGCTGCCTGCTTGAAAAGTCGGAGATTGGGGGTTCGTCCCCCCGCTCCGGCATTTAGGTTTCAAAGAAACAAATGTAAAGATTCAGTATTATGGGGAGCCTCTGTGACCGAGAGGTAGCGTGCTCGACCTCAGACCACTACTGCTCGAATTTCGAATCCTGTGTCTGGAGGGCAAGGTCATGTCACCATCCTCTGGAAGTTCTCCTGGCCCAGTTTAGTCTATGTGTGCACAAAGGTGGCCTAAAACCACTTTCATTCAACCCTTTCTTTAATGTCGAATCACATTTTGCTCTTTGGCTGTTTTCTTAAAGACTGGGCGGGGGCCCTAGGATAGTGGTTAGCACCGCCGCCTTTCACGCCAGAGTCCGGGGCTCGGCGGTTTGAAAGAAACAAAATTGTTTCTTCCCCATCCACGTGTGAAAGTTAGTATTGTGGGGAGCCCCTGTGACCGAGAGGTAGCGTGCTCGGCCTCAGACCGCCAGGGCTCGAATTTCGAATCCTGTGTCTGGAGGACAGTGTCATCTCAATCATCGCACCATCCTCAGGAGGTTCTCCTGGCCCAGTTTAGCCTATATGTGCACAAAGGTGGCCTAAAGCCCGATTCATTTCATTTCTTAAAGACTGATTGTGTCTGTGGCGTATTTTAATAGGGACCTGAAAAAAACGGGTGAGATTTAAGGGTACATTTGACGTAAAATGAAGATATGCCATTGATCCTCGGTGAAATTAATAAAATGGCAAATCATCACTCTGGACATTAAGGGGTACTCGAGAGCCCCACCCCCATAAAATTGTTATTCAATGGAAATGGGTTGTTGTTGGATATTTGCCTAGTCAGGAAACCAGCACTTTTTAACACTCAATATTTAAATTTAAACCATAATTAATTTTAAATGTGTCAATAGATACATTCATTAAACAACTGCTCTGATGCTAGACTTATGATAAATAAATTGTGTCTTATAATGATTATTATCAGGGCCGTATCCAGACTAAGAAGAAGGTGGTCAGGATAACCACCCGGCGGCATCTGGGGGGGGGGGGGGGGGCATGTCCCCTACAAAATTTATCTACCCTGTCTTGATCTACCCTTTAGAAGTACATATGGAGAAATGCATGCAAGGGGGTGTTACATACAAGGTCCTCAGTATGTCTCTCTAACTAACTAATTAACTAACAACTGATATGTATACTTGTAGCACAATTTTGCTTAAATTCTGAAGTCCATATTAGATATTTCTGTAAATTTAGATAATTAAGATTCTAAGGTATCATGTGTTGAATTTATGAAAATTAGAATAAAATATGCGTAACTTCAACTTTTATTCTTATATTAAGCGTTCTCAATGACCATACTCCAGACCACAATTTCAGTCATACATGGTAAAATTAGTTGAATAAATGTCAAAAAATGATGAAATATGGTGCCAAATAAGGTCAAATGTGGTTATATGTGATGTATGCAGATGAGGATAACAATGGGAAGCTTCAACTTTTGTTCTTACTCTGTATATTAAACCTTTTGTATGACCATTAGCATCTACAGCGCATAATTGGACCAAAACATCTTGGATTTCTGCAGATGGGGATAAACATGCGTAACTTCAATGTTTATTATTATATTGAACGTTTTGTATGACCATTACAAACTACATACAGACTATAATTAGAGCCAAGCAAGGTAAAATAAACTCACTACATTTCATAAAATGTTAAATATGCTCTGTGCTGTCAAACAGAGCCAAACGGCGGCCATCTTGGATTTATGCAAATGAGGATAAAATATGTAGTTTCAATGTTTGTTCTTATATTAAACCTTTTGTTAATCACTACCAACTACAACGCATAATTGGTGCCAAGCATGTTAAAATAAGCTCACTACATGCCAAAAAATAATGGAATATGGTACTAAATAAGGTCAAATGGCGGCCATCTTGGATTTATGCAAATGAGGATAAACATGTGTAACTTCTACTGTTATTATTATATTTAACCTTTTTTATGACCTTTCAAAACTACAGAGTATAATTGGAGCCAAATATGTTAAAACGAACTCACTGCATACCAACACATGATGAAATATGTTACCAAATAAGGTGAAACGGCGGCCATCTTGGATATATGCAAATGAGCATAGAAATGTGAATTTTTAAATTTTCTTCTTATATTAAACCTTTTGTATGAACATTAACATTTGCAGCGCATAATTGAAGCCAAATATGTTAAAAAACATGCCGAGAAATGATAAAATATGGTTCCAAGTAGGGTCAACTGGCGGGCATCCTGGATTTATGCAAATAAGCATGAAAATGTGATGCTTCAACTTTTCTTCTTATATTAAAAAAATTGTATTCCCATTAGCAGTTAATTATAGCAACTATATCGCATAATTGGAGCCAAACATGTTCAAATTAACTGGCTATATGCCGTAAAATGTAGAAATATATATGGTGCCAAATAGGGTCAAATGGCCGCCATCTTAGATTTATGCAAATTAGGTAGAAAAAATACAGCCTCAGCTTGTGTTCTTATCTTAACCCGTTTGTGACGAGCCCCGGAGATCTCCGTAATTTAGGGAGACTATTCAGATACGAGCCCCGGAGATCTCCGGGTCTGATTGTATGAGATAACTATGACGTCATAAAATAATCTCGTTTCAGAAACAGAGCATTAGCATAATAATCTCGTGTTCAACGGGTTAAATGCTTTATATGACCATCAACTACTAACATGCCAAAAAGAACATTTGTACTAAAAAATGCAGGTGACATTGGCTTACCAAGCCTACTATTAGGCTCGCAGAAAGGTCTTGGAAATGCCTACGACTCTACGACCTTCCTATTCCGCTGTTAGGCTTATATAAACTTCTTGGAAATGTATATGGTGAGTGAGCGAGTGAGTGAGTGAGTGAGTGGGTGGGTGAGTGGGTGGGTGGGTGGGTGAGTGAGTGAGTGAGTGAGTGAGTGTGAGTGAGTGAGTGAGTGAGTGAGTGAGTGAGTGAGTGAGTGAGTGAGTGAGATAGTGAGTGAGTGAGTGAGTGAGTGAGTGAGTGAGTGAGTGAGTGAGTGAGTGAGTGAGTGAGTGAGTGAGTGAGTGAGTGAGTGAGTGAGTGAGTGAGTGAGTGAGTGAGTGAGTGAGTGAGTGAGTGAGTGAGTGAGTGAGTGAGTGAGTGAGTGAGTGAGTGAGTGAGTGAGTGAGTGAGTGAGTGAGTGAGTGAGTGAGTGAGTGAGTGAGTGAGTGAGTGAGTGAGTGAGTGAGTGAGTGAGTGAGTGAGTGAGTGAGCCAATAGATTTCCACCCCAAAGATTATGTTAATATCTAGCATAGATAATTAGCTATCAAGCAGTGTAATGCCAGCATTAAATACATATATATAATATACAATTAATTATATGATACAATTTATTATACAAAATTCAACAGGTTAAGGATGATATGAAAACGGTAACTTAAACTTCAAAAATGCTCTGAAATCGTAGTTTGCAAATTCCTACTGTTAAATAACAACACAAAACTGTTTTTTTTCAACTGAATAAACAAACAAGAAACACTTGTTTTTTTATTGATGCGGGTTTATTATTAACATACATGTGCTGTGCTAGATAGAATGGGAAAAGAACGAGGCTAATCTATATAATATTAAGCGGCAATGTGTGATTAATAACAAATACAGATATATATTTTGCTGGCAGACCTGTACAAATTAAATTCCCGCCGCTGACGCAAATCATAAAGATTTAGCGATTAAAATTCATTTGTATTTTGATTGAATTTGTGATTTATATTTCAAAGTTTAAATTGCTACACTTCTTTTTAACTTCGCAGTTTCTTCTGGTTGTTTACCCGTTTACGTAATGTTATCGTTATCACATTAGTTTGTTGAGCGATTTTAATGTCGAGCTTGGATGTCAACACGTCCATGAGTGTTAATTGTTCTCATTAGTAAAGGTCCGGTGTTTAAATAAATATATCTAACTCGCCTAAGGAAGATGAAAGTGTTCTATTTCACAGCACTAGAAAGTGTCTAGTCATTGCATAATGTCGTCGTCGTTCAGAATAAATACTTCTTTTGCAGGCTGTGGTTTTATGTGGTGATAATGCTGTCATAAGCATTGAACTCGCAAGCATTGCAGCTACAGCTTGTGATCTGTGCGAACCGGTATTCAGAAGCAGTCTTAGCCGCACCTGAAAAATAACACATTGTTAGAGTGAATGTTCTATATTTACCTCATATGGCTCAGGACACATTGTTATTAAAAATGCATAACGGGATATGGCGGAGAGGTGGCGATATATTTATTATAATTTGTGGTTGGACTTGTTGAAGCTTCAGGTTTAGATAATTCTTTAATTCATCACAATTTATAAAATAAGTAAATGGCTTAGTTATCCCGTTTAGTCTATCAATTAATATCTAGCTCTGTCGCAATGATTTAAAATAAGATAATAATATAATATACGTTTTATTTCAAGTCTCACAGAGTATGAAATAGCAATTAATTTTCATTTAAGCTAATTATTCAATCATGTCCATTTAGAAATATATATTTCGTCTCCTTGGATATGAAAGGATGTATCTGCCACTTTGTAAAGTGGCAGATACACCCTTTCATACCCAAGGAGACGATACATAATATTACAAGACATTTGATTTGGCTTACCACATTCCATCCTGACGGATATCATTTGCACTGTGGCAGGTTTACAGCAGGTACATCCTCCACTCACATAAGGATAATCGAACATTCCCTGGGCACTTGAAGCACACGATCCAGCGCACATACTTCTGTCTACCTCTCCCACTGACACACAGTCATCGATGCGTACAAACTCTTTCGTCGACGACATTTCACAGCTATCTTCATCGGGCACTACAATAGGAAAATATGGTCTCGTTAACCATAAAAGGGCGGAAATATTATTTAAATAAACAAAGAAAACAAAGGTTTTGTTACTTCTTTTTGTTACATATCTACCTCAGAACCCCAGGAAAAAAACGTAAAGTGAGAGCAAATCAGTTCTGGGTGGTTTCGGCAGTGTATGATAAAGCACTGCATCGTACGTTGGGATAAGTTAATCAGATATTATGTAATGGCATATCCGATTAATGCAAAGTTCTAACCTATAAGTTATGTAACCTGCTATACATGTATTCGTGAGGATGATACAAGGAGTCTTTAAAACTTGGATATTGAATGACAAATATAAATCTTTCGTATAATTTTAACGATGGACCTACGTCAGCTTATGAATGCATTAATACATCTACATCTGATTTAAGAAATACAGATTTGGAAAGCAATTCAATAGGAACAGCATTTAAAGTGTTTTTAAAACATGTCGCTATTTATATTAGTATATTATGATAATGTTTAATCTAATCAGTATCTTCATCAATGTTCGAGTTAAAAACAATAAAATACCGTTACTGTCAGACTAACTGTTGTGTTTTTAAATGTAATTATTATATTATTAGGCCTACAGCATTATAATGTGTTATAAAATATTGTTTAGACCTGATTGGTCATGGGATAGACTGTCCGTTAAATTGTAATACACATCACTATATGTTTAAAACCCGACTAATATTATAATGTTACTTGAAAAATACTTTCAATATTCATGTGACTTACCACACGTGGGGCAGCAGCTATCATCTGAATACACCAATTTACCCTACAACGAAAATTAAATCACAATATTAAATGTTTGGTAAAAGCTACATGTTTATTGTCTTGATTTTTTTTCATTTCAATCGTCGAATTTTCAGCGTAGGCGAATATTGTTCGTCCTTTTTATATTCGCTACAGTAAAATAACGCTTTTCTTTCTCCTTAAAAAATACATAAAATGGGTCTAAAAATATATACTTCACATATAATGATGAAAATAAACAGTTGACATTTGAAATCAAATAAAAAATACTTTAGCTCAACCAAGACACAACATCAATCTATGTTGACCCTTCAACCGCCGGTGCCAATTAAATCATTTTCTTTTTTAAATTTTTTACTACCACACTTAGTACTACCTTTTAAAGATGTTAAAGATAAAATTTGCCATGAATTAGTAATATTTGAAAGGAGTTGACCCTCATTTTGTGAAATCTGAATAAATTTCACGCACTTGAAGATATGGATCGCGGCAGCGAGACACAACTTCAAGTGGGTAAAAATTTCAATTGAATCATTTGGCGGTCAAAGTGTTAACCCTTAACCGCTAAGTTATCCTACTTAAATTTTCGACCATTTGAAATTGTTTCTTGCTACCGCGACCCACAACTTCAAGTAGGTGACAATTACTCATATTTCTTTATATTTAAGCCTAAAAATTGTAAACGTGGATGTTGAAACACACGTCTTATACCCAATAACAATGATTTAATCTGCTGATAAAATGAATATAGGAATGTTTAACCCTTTGGGTCCCCACGATGCATTAAAGCATAATTTTACATCCCTGAAAACAGACTTAATTTTCCTACAACTACAGGTTTTAGAACGAAAATTTTCATGAAACTGGTTTACCAATACGTGGTAATTTTCTTTAATTTTTAAATCAAATCAATCATTTTCATCCACTACAAGTCGCGGCTTGTAGTGGATGAAGATGACTATGGTAAATTCAGGCCTGAAAGGGTTAAAGGGTCAAATTAACCCTAGAATAATTTGTGGCTATATCTCGGAAATACGGTAAGTTCGGGTATCAATGAAATAAACCAATATCAGAATATGGAGTGAACAACTCGTGTTTGCTGGGGAGTGGGGGGGGGGGGGGGGTAACCGACCTTGCAGGTAAGATCACAGGCTTTGGTGAGGTCTTCACAGATGACACCACCTTCCATTTCGTTCTTACATGTACACCGTTGACAGCTCTTCATGGTACTGTTTGTTGTCACATCTCCTGAAAATTCTTCTCCGACCTCATAGCTGTTTCCGTTGTAAACACCTACAATAATAAAAAATATATTATTTCTAGCGATGTGTCTGAAAATGTGTTGAGCATCGTTTCACCGTAGATAAACGTGTATGTATTTGAATATGCACTTAGTATTCGAGAACAAGTGCATGAACCTATATTTATACACAATAGATATTTCACAAAAAACGACATACTTATATTCGAAAATGGAGTTTTCTATTTGAGCATCGATTTTGGTTGTAATTTTAAATTTATTTTGCACCAATAATGGCATAGCTCCATGAATACATTATAATGGTATGAAGTTAGGTATCACATAAAACATCTTGATCGGCTATGACTTCAATATTGTCATAGCTGTCAACAGACGCGTTAAGGCTCTTGCTAATAGTGGGTTTTAGAACGGATATTTCCATAAAACTGGTTTACCAATACATGGTAATTTTATTTAATTTTTTAACCACATCAAATCAGCTTCATCCACCACAAGTTGAGAATTGCGACAGTGGATGAAGGGGACAATGATAAATTCAGGCCTGAAAGGATTAACACCCTTTATCAATTAGTGCCCTCATTAACATAATTATCATCCATCCACACTGCCATCAATACACTTTGCAAGGTCATGAAGAGTGAGGTGGCAACAAGATTTAGGATAATTCCATCCGGGATCAGCTAGCAGAATTTCATTATTAGTTTATTCAGGCCTTTAAATATTAATTTTGTCAATTAATATGTAGGCTTATGCAAGAAAACTGATTATGAACTATACAGTTTCAAGTTTGTACCATATTATCACATAGACAAATTTATAATACAGTCGCAGTTCAGGACAGAGGTGCACTTAGTTTTCGAAAACATGTACATGCACTTATATTCAACCGTAAAATCATTTATCAAAACAAATCAAAATACTCCCAAAACATGCTATTATGAACGTTTATGCGCCGGGATATGGTGTTCTACCCCAGAGCATTGAAAGAGTAGCTCAGCCTATTACATTTCGAAACCAGCTGATCGCCGCCGTCATTTAGTTGTTATTCATGTCAGGGAGTATAGTAACAAACGCGGGCCCTCTGCTTGGCTAAAACGCTTTTAGCACATGCAATGTATTTACACTTTCAAGCAGTGTGTACTAGTGTTCTGCTAGGCGGAGACCCCTGGCGGAGACCCTAGGGTAAGGCTTAGCACCGCTGCCTTTGACGCCAGAGTTCCGGGCTCGTTTCCCGGTCTCGGCGGTTTGAAAAAAATTTATATTTCTTCCCCATCCACTCGTAAAAACTCAGTATTGTGAGGAGCCTTCGTGACCGAGAGGTAGCGTGCTCGGCCTCAGACCTCCAGGGTTTGAATTTCGAATCCTGTGTCTGAAGAGCAGTGTCATCTCACTCATTTCACCATCCTCAGGAGGTTCACTTGGCCAAATTTAGCCTGTATGTGCACAAAAATGGCCGAAAGCCCGATTCATTTCATTACCAGTGTGTTACTGCACATTTAATAATATAATATAAATGTATGCACAGTAGGCCTACATATATGAAGGCAGCATTGTATTCCGGTATACCTCCTGGTGTATGCAGTTGATTTCACCTCAATAGTATGTGAGAGCCATACCACATTTTAGATAAGTAGTCCTACTAGTTGACCGGATCGCTGTTGTGGTGCAGGCCTATACAGACATAATTATAGGCTTACATCGATACAGCGATGACAAGCGGCTCCATCTGCAATGCTTTACAGTGGATACTTCTGGTCTCTAATTAAATCAATCGGTTTAATTAAAATTTAAATGGCCATTGATCATCCTTTGGGTCAAGGCATTATGTTTTTGCAACCTATGTTTTTGCATTATAATATATTGCTTTACTGACCCCTTAGCACAAGTGCAAACTTACTAAAGATCGCTAATATTGGTGTCAACATCTAACGGTGGCCCGTGTAGTCGCACAGTCCATGTAGTCTAGTCTAGACAGATTAGATGAAACAGTAGGCCTACTACTCGGATGCCTATCTATTATAGGCATAGTGGCTCACACCAACTGGCCTTCAGTCCCTGTAATATTTATAGTGGTTTCATTTATTTATTGATATTTAAATAAGTACATATTATAGGTCTACGCCATAAATGCAGCAAGGAAACAACAATTTAGACAAGTCACCCATCATCGTGCGTCCAGACAATGCGGTATAGACTGAAATCAAATTTACTTAATAATGATAGTAGGCCTAATAATATGATTTAAGTCGGGTGTGGCACTGTTTGATGAGCCCTTTATCAACATGATCAATGCTTAAAAAATTGTCATTGTCATAAGCTGATAAGCGGGCGGGCTGATAAACATGGAGGGCGGGACCCTAAACACCTTCCTAAGCAATGTTAATGATATAATTGTATTACACGAGGCATACTTACATCTGTATGGTGCAGGTGTAGTTGCTGCTTCTCCTGCAAAATTGAAAATAGTTCATATTAGCAATCTAAATGTAATCATTAGATGAATTTTCTTTTATGAAAAAAACGGAGTCAAAGTTTACCAAGTGAAATTATTCTGCATTTTTAGAGCTCGGAGCCTATAATTCCAACACTTTGTTCACAGTATGTGATTATCATTCACGTACCGGAAAGTGGCATGTATCCGAAAACATACATTTCAACCAAAAGAAAAGAATCATTTAACAGATGGATAAAAGTAGGCCCCCTCATTTTTCTTTAGTTGATGCCCACTCATATATCCCAATACATACATGTAGGCATAATCCTTAGCTGTGGTCCTAAGTTATCTCATTGCTTACCTATAATTTTCAATATGTAGGCCTAGTCGAGTATTTATCTTGTTCATGATTTTTTATATACTAATATATATAAATATTGTATCCATGGCACCGAATATGTAATCACGTATCTATTATTACCAATATTATCATGTATCCATGGCTCCGCATATGTAATCACGTATCTAATATACTGATATCAGAAGTGCATTCTCTATGCACTTCTGCTGTGTTTTTGATTGTATATAATGGCTTATCTAAGATTCACCAAAATGAGTAGATGATGATGTACACATGTGTCTCTATATGTCATCAAGTTCGCCTATGTCTATTCATTGCCATGTTATTTGTTTACGAAAACATAATCTAGAATGCAAACCTTAATATTAGCCTTACTGATAATGTCATCATACGTTTTTTCATGATTTCTATGAAAAAAATATACACAATTGATTCAGTACCAGAACAGGCAAGTATGATATACCCCTCAGTATTGTTTCGTTCATCAGAGGGAATTTGTGAAAAAACAGGTAATGTCATGTAATTTCACATGTCGTATCAAATTACATAGATCTACATGAAAATGTATAGCAACATTCAAGTCTTACCTGCAGTGGTTTCCTCTCCACCTTCAGTAGTATGTGATGCTGGTGTTGTGGTACCTGTAATACTAGGAGGTTGGGTCGTCAAGCTTGATGCCACCGTTGTCTCTTCGACATGAGCAGCTGGTGTTGTTCCAGGTACATTTGGTGTATTTGGTGCATTAGGGGTATTTTTATCTGGTTCTTGATCAGAAGGCCCAGTTGTGGTTTGTGTCATTGTTGTGGTGCTTTCTCTGACAGTGGAAGTGGTTGTTTCAACAGTTGCAGGTGTTGTAGTTCCGCTACCATGTGGTGATCCTGTCGTTGGAACCTCACCTTGAGTTGTTGTTGTTCCTTCTTCTGTTGAAGGCGTCGTCACCTCTTCAGATTTTCCAGAAGGTGCAGTCGTTGCTTCTGCTCCTAATGTAGTTGTTGTTTCTTCGCCTGTTGGTTCGGTTGTTTGTACAGTAGCTTGTGTTGTACCCTCAATATTTGACATTGTCGTACCAGACGCCGCTGTTGTTTCTCCCAGTGAACCTTCAGGTGTCGTGACTCCTTGTCCACTTGGTTTGACGGTGGTTGCTTGTGGTTGCGGTTCAGTGGTACCTTCACCAGAAGGTGTCTGTGTAGTCACCACGGTGGATGTGGGTGTAGTCACTGAAATACCAACAGTAGTTCCCTCTGTATTGGTTGCTGTAGTTGTGACTTGACTACCAGGTGTAGTAGTACCTTCCCCTTCGGGCCTACCTGTGGTACTGGCAATCTCCACCTGTGTCACATCTGATATACCTGCAGTTGTAGTCTGACTGGACCCTCCAGGTGTTGATGTGGCTGTTTCTGTCAGTGGGGTGGTAGTTTCCTCTGCTGCAGTTGTTTCTTCACCAGTGTTCTGTTGTGTAGTTGTAGCTATGTAAAAAAATATATATGTACAATATCTTCCTGTCGTTCCGTCTGTTATCTAATATCACATGTATAAGCCTATGTATTACTTCGATCAGCCATTACCATTCGATAATGACAAACAAAAAACTATGTATTTTCCCAGTTGTCGACCTATGCTGGTCATCTCGTCGCCTCGGAGCTAAAGGATCCTATCTGCCACTCTGACGAGTGTCAGATAGGATCCTTTAGCTCCGAGGCGACGATCTGTGTATACGTGTATGTGGTTGTTGTCCCAAAGAGGTGACGCTGCGCAGATTATGTTAGTCGAAGAACTGGTACAAGTTCAGATACATTATTTTGTGAAACAAAACGATCAGGGAATGATTTAGCAGGTTGAGCTACAGTCTGCACTGCATGATACTACACGAACGTGAAATAATCACATTGTAACCTAAGAAAATAAAAGAGGCATAACAGGAAAAGGTAACCAGGTCAAATAATACAAGTGGCTAGTCTGAAGTCAAATATATGGACACGTGTTTTATTTGGCTCGTTACCTTCGCATTACGACGCTTAATGTGAATAAAATGTAATGCATTTGCAACTATATCACACATATGTAAAACATGTATTTGCACTTTGATCAAATTAGTTAACGTTGAAGGGACTGGCCCAGGCTAAAATCATCAAAAAATCGGTGATTTTATTTTGGCTTCTTAATATGACCATATGATGTAATCATGTCCATAGACTAGAACTGCAAAAGTTTTTTTTAATTTTAGGGCTGCGCATTCACCAGTTAGACTAGATATAGAGACGAAATTCCTGTACTTCCTATTTTTGACATGGTTGTCCATAATTGGTAGTCCATGATCAGATAGAGCTAACTAAGACATTTATGATGATTTCAAAATGAAAAAACCCTTTGGTCTCCATGGATTTTACAAAAAAAACAGCGCTTTAAAGGTTAAACCCGAATGTGTGTTATGATCTCATCAAATTATTTGTTGCCAGCTTCCCGCAATGATGAGATATATATTTGTATTGTGTCTTATCAGACTTAATTTCATTATGTATTTTCCCAGTTGTCGACCTATGCTGGTCAGCTTTTTACGGCGTACAGAAATCTGTTGGCCGGGTTGATAAACTTACCATTTGTGGGAGGTGGTGCAGTGCCTTGTCCTGGTGTAGTTGCCCCAGATATGGTGGTGCCTTCATCTACTATAGGTGGTGTAGGACTGCCTGTAAGATCGCTGTCATAATGAGTAGTAGTATTTACAGGCCAAGTGTTGGTATGATCCTCAGCTACCTGAGTTGTGGCTTGTCCTACAGGGGTGTTGGTCTCACTCTGTGATGTTGTGGATTCTGCAACTGTACTTGTACTGATAGGTGGTGTAGGACTGCCTGTCAGATCGCTGTCATAATGAGTAGTAGTATTTACAGGCCGCGTGTTGGTATGATCTTCAGCTACCTGAGTTGTGGCTTGTCCTATAGGGGTGGAGGTCTCACTCTGTGATGTTGTGGACTCTGCAACTGTACTTGTACTGATAGGTGGTGTAGGACTGCCTGTCAGATCCCTGTCATAATGAGTAGTAGTATCTACAGGCCAAGCGTTGGTATGATCTAATATATCTGACTGTGTAGTAGTACCGGATGACATGGAGGTTGTGGTTGTACCAGGTACCATAACAGTGGTTGTAGGGCTTGTACTTGTACTGATAGGTGGTGTAGGACTGCCTGTAATATCGCTGTCATAATGAGTAGTAGTATCTACAGGCCAAGCGTTGGTATGATCTAATATATCTGACTGTATAGTAGTACCGGATGACATGGAGGCTGTGGTTGTACCAGGTACCATAACAGTGGTTGTAGGGCTTGGTTCATTACAACCAGGTGTGTTTATTTCCAACAGTTGTGGGAAAAGACCCTTTTCAGCTGGTTCCACACAAGTGATTTCTTTACATACTTCAATCGACTTAGTAGAATTGATCTGAATGCAAAAAAACACATGTTGAATAAAGAACACATGTTGAGTCTTATATTATTACTAGAGTAGAGGTGCAAAGAAGGGATGTATCAAATTAATGTGGTATAATGGTTTACGATTTGATCCTGAAAATATTCACAAAGCGAACAACTCTGTTTTAAATGGCATATATCCTAAATCATTTATAGCTGTATTTTTATACATACACATTTGCACGTGTATGTGTAAAAGTGAACAAAAGTAACTGCTTAGTAACAAGTAGGCAGGGACTGTTGTGTGCCTTTACATATCGAATTGGAAACACACAACACATCGACATGAAATGTTGGCCTTTTAACGTTAGCAGATATTAATAGTTAAAACCAAGACTACAACTAAATATAGACAACATACCCATAATCTGGCTCCCTCGTACATGCAGAATTCTGTTGATACTTGCTTACAGTAACAGCATTCATTCTCCACTAGATTAGAGTCGACAAGTTCAAATCCTTCCATACACACCAAGTCGCATGTCTTGTGGCACACTTGCTGTCCATCCACACACTGGCATACAGTACAGGGACTTTCCTCCGATTGCCATTCATCTCCTTCCATATGTCCCTCACAGTTGCATTGAGCTCTTTCCACACACACGTTATCCATAAGCACATAGCCAGATTTACATTGGTATCCAGGACAGCAGTGTACCTTGTCACATGTGGCATCCGCTGTCTCACAAGTGCGATGGCAAGGACAGTTAGACCAGACCATGGCTGGATCTGATGGCATTGCTGAAAACAACAACATTGGGAATGTACAGTTACCTACATCTTTCACTAAGGTGTTGCAAAAATATATTAGTATACATTTTTGAGGCAGTGTTAGGCAACAGCATGCCGCATTTGAACCCTGCTATATATGTGGTGCATGCGAGTGTTTTAACCCTTTCAGCCCGGGACCGTCTTTAGACGTCAGAATCTGACGTCTATTGACGTCAGATTTTGACGTCTGAAGACGGTCTCTGTACTGAAAGGATTAACATTATGTATAATGGCCGTAGACCCATGACATAGGTATTCAAATGAAGCGTATATAGCTAACTCAGACATGTATGATAATTTCAAATTGAAAAAAAACCCTTTGCTCTCCATGGTTTATACAAACATATTTCAGTGTTGCAAGGGTTAAAAGCTATACTGTGATAATAACATTAACAGCCTATAGTGTGTGTTTGGTCGGGCAATGCGTTAATATACAATTTGAGCCACATCATGATCATAATAATTTATGATCCCGCGACAGAGCTTCTAAATCCAATGACTCTGGTAGGGCTCATATTACCCAAGTCGGGCTTAATATATATGCAACCCCCCCCCTCTCTAAAAAAATGAACTATTTTTATTACATCTTTCAATGGAAACTTTTACATACATATGCTGCATTTTAGTTTTGCTGTTATAATGTTATTGTGTGGGATGATTATTCTCCAAGCTGTGTAGAATATAAAACGGTATACTAACGTGTCATGGCACACTCGCTGTCAGGAAATCTTTCAACTTGATCACCAGTGCAAACATGAATTGCACAATCACATGACTCGTCACGTCGCACGGTTTCACCCACCTAAAAGAGGTTTAACATTATGCCTTTAATAACGGTTAGCAAACATACAGCTCTCGATTGTAATTTATTTTTGTATTTATTCATTGTGATTTCGTAGATTACATCTGGTATAATATTGTGCTATTATGCTACTTTTAAAACAAATTACGTGATGATTCTAACATAGTTACATATCTCAGGTCATAATAGATGTGAACTATACTTTATTTTAAAGTAGATGCATTGGCGTAAGCATATATCTTTGGTTGTATAACAGACACATTGCCAGTCCTCTATGTAGTGGGTCCCTGATCAGTGAAATGAATCAGCTGTTTTACCATCTTTAACCCTATCAAACCTGAATTTGTCATCTTCATCCACTACAAGCCGCGAATTGCTGTCGCAATTCTCGACTTGTAGTGGATGAAGTGGGTGCGAATGAAAACAAACAGTGTTATTATTAAAACAGTTCTATGAACATTTTCGCGTAGGAGATTAAGTCATTCTTCAGAGATGCAAAAAAAAACGTAGACGCCTTGTAAAACCACGTTACCTTGTAATATTGTGAGTTGTAATAGCATGGACACTGTTCAGAGATAATGCATTTCTCCTCATACCACACCATACCCACAGGACATGCGCATCCCTTGCTACAAGTGTCTTGGGAACATGTTTTGTTGTCCGCCATATCAGTGCATGTCAAATGGCACATGCATTCGCTGTACTCCATACCTCCAGTACATTCTAAAGCACACATACGGTTTGTCTGAGATTTGGTAATGTGTAAATGTACATTATTTTATGATAATGGTAATGTATTGCGAGATATTATATGATAATGGTAAATTGTTGTGAGATAACATATGCTAATGTTAAAATGCTTTGACAGAACATAACAAGAAACGTTTTTTAGATCTGAATTCTAAATAGGTATGGAACACAGTCCAAAATACCTCATGTACTAAATACCTCATCACAATAATTAAAATATTTGATAATATATTATACGATCATTTAAACTGATTTAATGCACGATAAAGTGAGTGAGACATGCTAATGGTAAAATGTTTTAAGACGTGTTAATGGCAAAGTTTTTTAATACATACTAAAGGTAAAGTATTTTAAGACATAGATCTACTAATGCCAATGTGTTTGATACATGCTAATGAGAAGGTGCTGGAGATGTGTTAATGGTAAAGTGTTTTAAGATATGATAATGGTAAAGTGCATATGATAAGATATGATAATAGTGATAAGATTTAGTGAGTTATGCAAAATACAGACGTCACACAAGAATTACAATTGGAAGCCAGAATTGATGACGCATTTCCCAGCTGAAAGTGGATGGGGTCTAAATAGCTTGTTTTACTTCAAGGCACGATTTTTTGCAAGGCTGTTAGGATGGTAATCACCCAAAAAACATGAGACGTTAGCCCAACGTTGGGCCAGCGTCGCAGACGCATGCAAGTTTTTTCTTCAAATGAATGAATCATTCCAGATTAATTCTACATCTGTATTCATAGTGACCATTCCGGTCATTTGTTGTTGATATTCGTCAGTTTGTGAATTATCATGCTAAGAATAATGGTTGTAGGCCTATTTGCTGTAGTAGAGAGAGGAATCAGTGTTACCTGTTGATGGAGTAGACACACCGCTTGTGGTGGGTGGTGTGGTAGCTTCTGCGGTTGTAGTCAGCACTGGTGATACAGGTGTGGTAGTTGCCTCTGGTAACATATTCATTATAAAGGTGACAATATCTAAAGAATGTTTTTTTCATATTGCATGACTACGCAATTGTATTAAAACAATAATATAATTGATATGTTTCATTTAATAGATTGTGATAGATGAAGTAATATTTTTCTGATTACGATTATGATCATGATTACAGTGCATTGAACATTTTGATTATAATTGTGATTACAGCTAGTATTTTTTCAATATTGATTACACGATTTTCAAAAATCGTAATCGGACGATCAGGATTACAATCCACCCTGACCCTCTGACACCCCCCCCCCTTTCTGTATGCCTCTGATTATCATTTGCGAAGCAACGAAAATCAATCATTCGGTAATTATTACTACTAGGCCTATACTGTAATAGACTCAAATAATGAATGTTGTCAGTAAAGATAATATAATCCTTCAGTCTGTTCAAAATAATCCAGTGTATTATTGGTGTTATTCGTTGCTACAATTGAAGGTCGTGACACCATTCTTTTATTGTTATTATCTGTATAATCATATGACATAAAATTGAATTTTCAAACTGTGGCATGCGACGCATCATTCTTGCCAGGATATTATTAAAATATAGATTATTGTATTAATATTATTGTCGTCACAGAATAAACAAAGAGTAATTTAATATAGACTACTATTCGCCGCTGAGGTTGAGAGTTATGTTCCATTGTTATATAAAACGTGTGTGTTATGGTGGTATGTTTTAATAAGCCATAAGGACAGCCAGTCACCACAAAACGTCGGGGATTTGATCCTTCAGAAGTTACGAAGTTACACAAACTCCACATGAACTACAATGTTCCTCATTTTACAGAAACCAATACGAATAGATCATTTGTATTCGTGTTATCCACGGAAACATTAAATAGAAAATCACAGTAGATAATGTTTAGGTAAAGAGCTACTTGATCACGGTAC
Organism: Flabesymbios commensalis; assembly: GCA_964017125.1. Taxonomy (NCBI): domain Eukaryota; kingdom Metazoa; phylum Annelida; class Polychaeta; order Terebellida; family Flabelligeridae; genus Flabesymbios; species Flabesymbios commensalis. The sequence continues at coordinate 43,062,020 of OZ024910.1, read as the reverse complement.
AATACACGACATAGGAAGAGACAATACTTCACTGGGTCCACTGTCGTAAACAGGTACGAGTTGCCTGGAAATTTGAGATCAACGTAATAAATTGAGATCAAGACGTGGCCGCCAGGACAGATACGATCATGCTTTAACACTGGTCAAGACGTTCATTGGGGTTGTTTAAATAACTGACAGAAGGCAGACATTGCTCTGGAAAAGGCAATTGCCCTCGTCTGCATTTGACGATGCTATCCAAGACATTAGAGATGTATTCGTCCATGTGTCGAAATCTTCCTGTTTTAATCAAATATTGCGTTTGGTGACCACGTAGCAAATCACCACCCTGTTCACATCGCAAAGCTGTGACACAGTTACTTCTATTATTAACCCTTTAACCGCCAAATTATTCAATTTGAATTTTCATCCACTTGAAGTTGTGTCTCGCTGACGCGATCCACAACTTCAAGTGAGTGAAATTTATTCAGATTTGACAAAATGGAGGTCAACTCTTTTCAAATCTTGCTGGTTGATGTCACATTTTATCTTTAACACATTTAAAATGTGGTACTTAATGTGCTAATAAAAAAAAACTGAATATATGCTACACCGGCGGTTAAAGGGTTAAAGCTATTGTCCACTCTATATTTGTTATGGGTTTAGTTGCACCCTAGTTGCTCCCATCTCTGTAAACAGCGTGGTGCTTTCTGGGTACAAATGTGTCCCGCTGTTCGTACACAGTGGACTAGGGCAAGCCTACTCCTTTAAATGGAATACTTCTAATACGATCACTAGATTTCGCCAGCTGGAAATTACCTTTTGTTTTAATAGGCACTGATAATTTAAAGTATATAATGAGCGACATTTTTTATGATCTCACACTGAATAGTATGATGCAAATTCCATGTAGTGAATGGTAGCCTAAGTGTCGATATACAATTCAATATCTACGCTTTTTTAAAGTATCTTTTTATCACTATGGACACTAATGTGTAATTATTTTATCATTTTCTGTTAACGGGAGACAGATTGACCCCTAATAAATATATATTATGGCAACGCCGTTTAACTTTATTTAAGGTATTTTCATTATATATAATAAATAAACTGTGTTTAAAATGCAGCATGCTTATGCCGCCTAGCTACGCATATACACTTATACAGTGACCGCCTTTTTATGATCGCAGAAAAACTTGGGCGCCATGAAACTGAGATTATTATTTTGAGTGCCTAACATATCGTGTAATTCCGTTATAACGATCTTAATCCCGATTGTAATGAAATTTGTCAATGGTCTTGCGCGTATTTGCGCAAATTTACGTCGGTGACAATTTCATCTTGATCAGTTGAAAAATTGCTAGCAGTTTTAGGCCAACTCATTTGTAGATTCGCTCACAGAGTGGTCATGTGAGAAAACCAAATATGTTTAGAACCATTAACATATTCTCCATGAAATGGAAGAGTTTTTGTTGCACTAACAACAAGACAATGATATTGGCATTTGACAATAGTGGGTGTGAATAGTGCGTTTTATCATGTTTATGTTTTTTGCACAATTTCTGATTTTACAAAAAAAGACACGGTGCGCTTAGCATATATTTTGTCGAATTTCGTGTCCAGTAACAGCCATAAACATGTCCTTGCTTCCAAGAAAGTACTCTATAATGGTTGTAGAGCTAATAGTTTATTACAAAATAATCTTCCCTACTTTTGCATCTGAAATCCAATTTCATCGGCAAGAACCTGTTAATGGCGCTTAACAGGTTATTGCATGAAACCCTTCAATTGTTGACAATACATGTTTATCTGATTATTGTTGGACACTAGTCTGTGACGTTGACCCAACATCAATGTAACATTGGACACGCTATTGCGTACTAACCTTCTGCACATCCCTCCAGCAGATGGAAAGCCATTATGACAGGCTGGAATGAGAATTGTGGCTCCACATGAATCTGCAGGGCTCTCACATTTGTCATTTTAACGTCGATATTCACTAGTTGAGCTGATGCATCATATGGGGGCTACAAAACATGACATTCGGGCTGTAGACTTTCTAATGATTGATATCGAAATGCATTCATCTAATCTGCCTTGGTACAATTTAAAATTCATTAGATTTTATTAGTTACAAGCTAAAATGTCATACTTTAAAATTAAACACTAACGTTACTAGCACATTGTCGACTAAGCAACAACTGCATACACAACAGACCCAAACAATGTGTGTTTCACTTCGCATATCGATTCGTTTTAATGTTATGAAACAGATTCATGCAATGAGGACATTCGCGATCAAGTGGGAATTGTGGCAAATATAGAGAAAATCAAAAAAAGGTTATTTTCACGAAGAAACACATACATTATATGGACTTGCACACAATGGAGTCCATAATGGTGACATTAAGTGAAATTAGCACCTTCACCTGCAGCTTTCAAAGCCAGACTTCTGCAATCATCGTAAGCTGCGCTGCGCTTGCTAAACCTCTCCCCCCCCCCTCCCCGTGGCGCGATAGCACAATAGTGCGTACTGCCACGTATTATACAGATACAGATCCCCAGGATGTTATCCCACGATTGTTAGATAATTATGCTAGCATCACGTGTTAACCTGATAGACAGTGTCCAGGACTAGACGCTTACCATTGGACGCCCATCTTCTGTGTACGGAGTGAAATCTACATTATTTCCAGACACAAATAGTTCCACCGCCTTCGCTCCCATAAGAATAAATGTCAAACGTTCCAGAGAAATGGACACAGATGCATCAAATACAAATGTTAATGTTGCACTAGCTTCACCAACACCGCTTGTCCATTGACCATTTATGATTGCTCCACTGGAAGGTTCCGTGGCGCTGATGTGGGGGTCCAAATTTGTCTTCACGCATACTGAAAATTATGATTAAAATTATTTTTACAAATGCTATTTTTTAGTACAATGAATGAATTTCTAAACAAAATTATAGATACATCACACAATTACACACTACAGTTGGAGCAAGACGTTATAATAGTGTAAAACCTACTCCTGTTTGATTCTATTTTTCATTCATGTGTAGCTGGAATTGATCATGCAATTTCCAGCTTCACATAAAGAAAAACATATATTTTCTAAAAATTAAACATTTTCAAACTAATTAACTAAGTATCTTCACAGCCTTTTTCCTCAATTTCAGAGGTATGTTATCTGGTTTGATACTTCCTTTAATCCTTTGAGGCTCCACAATGCATTAAAGCATCATTTCACATCCCTGAAAACATACTTTATTTTCCTACAACTAAGGGTCTTAGAACGAAAATTGCCATGAAACTGGCTTACCGATACGTGGTAATTGTCTTTAATTTTTAAACCACATCAAGTCATCTTCGTCCACTCCAAGTCGAGAATTGCGGCAGCAATTCGCGGCTTGTAGTGGATGAAGATGACTATGGTAAATTCGGGCTTGAAAGGGTTAAAAATGATATCGGTTGAAATGAATCCATCGTGTATTTTGGTCAATTTGTCTTCTTCGTAGATTGTGCTATGGCCCAGATTAGAATATGTACCAGTTGGTGCTGTGGATGCTAATTCTGTGATTGCTGTTCCTGCTGTAGTTGGTATAACACCCTCGGTGGGAGTGGGCGCAGATGGGCTAGGGCTTCCCGTAATACCTATTGTTGTAGTCACCACATTGCTAGGTGTTGTCATCAGATTGATGGTTGTTGTATCTGCAATATTCACAAAGTCACACACACAATGTAGAAGGTGGGATGCCTGGGGGTTATACATACATTGCAATTAAACATAAATTATAGATCAATTACAATGTTTCTTTTGTTCTAACTAACTATGTTCCAATTCTATTCCAGACAAACCGGCACATGTTTTATTAACAGTATACAATTAAGTTATTACTGATTTTTTTGTCTATGGTGAATGAGCAGGACCACCCATCTTATTGTCATCCAACAAAATATTCACTGACGGGAATAATTTGCTGATCTATCAGATGGTTATCACGTTACAATATAATCATTAATTGGTTCATTTTTTAAACTTAGCACGCGGTCTTTTCATTTTTAGTTATTTATCAAACACTATCACGTCTAAAAATACTAATGTATTAACTTTTATCAAATAATTTTTTGCTTCAAAATGATCATTGATTCTTATAATTAATACATGTATCCAATGATTATCAAATATCAAAATCATCATATATTTTTACCATGTTTAAATCTTGTACATTTATCTAATAATTAATTCGCCTTGAAGTTATCAGCGACGTTATTATTGTGTACAAATATTCAATGATTATCACTCTCTAAAGATCACTGTGTGACATTGTACACTTAAGCAATGATGTACATATCCCCGAATATTGTTTATTCCATAATTTTACCAAATAGTTTGCACGTCCCAAAATGATTGATTTGTTAGATGTGCATATGTGTCAGTATATTGCTTCTATGTAAATTCACACAATGAATACATTATAAATTATTGAAGATATATTGTCTACTTACATCTGACAGTTGTTGTTTGTACAATCTGGCAGTTTGGTTCCTTCATTATACACTTGTCTACTGCAAATACCATGGGCGGGGCGCACATGTATTGACACGCACGCCAGTATTGCGCACATGCACTCGCGCCAAGGTTAACTGGTATCTGAATACCATTGCAGGTCTCAAATGTTATGCATCCTTGTAATGCATTTTGGTCCAGGCCTAAAATAATGCACATAAATCAATTAAAAAATATGAGAAAGGTAATATTTTAATAACTCAAATGTACAATTGATGACCCGCGTTAATTATTGGTTAAGGCTATATTCACTAGGTGGAACTCCGATCTGTGTTCGATGAGAGGGGGGGGGGGTCCAACCTCTCTCTGGGTTTGGCGGTTTTTCGCTCATCGACAGTTTATTTCTAGCAACAAGCGCAGGTGAAAGCGATATCGCTCTGAACTAAATATAAATATAACTTCATAGCGGGTTAGAAAGCTACAATTAATTTTGTTGCTCCTAGGAAGTATGATATCGCATAGGTAGCGATATTATTTCCCACACCAAATATGTTTGATCTCTTCGGTCCAATATGGATGACATTTAATATTTGGCCTTTTCAATGGAAATAGTTTGTATTTGTAATTAGGTGATAACTTTTAATTTTTAAAATGTACTTTTCTGCATTGATAATATTTTTAAATGAAATAGTTATTATTTTACTCTAAACTCACAATTATCAACAGATGGCAGACTTGTAGTTGATGGTAGTCTACTTGTACTTGTGGAAACTGTATTGGTTGGTGATGTTGTCGATTCTGCGTTTGATGGAGTACTGCTTGAGGCTTGTGTTGTTGTTTCTAAAACAAAACATTAGTAAATGCATTGTGTAGCATAGGTAGATACGTGATTTATATAATTATTTGTAAATTCAAAACACCACCTATGGTTATTCCTGAACAGCCTTCAAACAGTAAAAATACGATGCGAAATTTATTACATATGGTAAAACATTTGAAATACCCCGCTTTAGAAATTCTATCGTAAAGAATTATGCACTCATATATGTTTTTGTGTATATTTATTCATCCCAATAACTCTGAAGTAGCAGTATATATTCCCTGCGAATATGTATATGTGTATTCAGTGATACTGTAGACCTCAAATACTACTCATTGTAAGTCCATCAAAAATCTGGTGAAATAAATCAATTATTCAAATATTCTAAGCACAAACATTACCTGTACATGTTGTTTCCATACAATTTATCCATGCTTGAGATTCACTGGTGTAGCTGCACGTACATTCTTGACAACCCATCACACATGTTTCTCCATTCTACAATAGATAATCAACATGATCTAATTAGATGGTGAAAACATATTGACCACATAATAATGATATGCATACTCTTGTGGCAGTCAAAGGGTTAAAAGGGTTCTACGCAGTGTTTGTAAATCTCGTTAACATTTAAACCTTTTGCCGACAAAATTATTCAATTTGAAAAATGTCAAATCTTGCTGATAAATATCACGTTTTATCTGTAACAGGTTTAAAATCGGATATGTTATGTGCTAATATAAAATGTAAAAAACGAATATGGACGGCACTGGCGGTTGAAGGGTGAACCCAGGAAATAATACTCACAGATATTAGCTCATCATGACAGAAACAAGCTGCATTGCAATTAGTTTCCTCTTGGATACATACAGGGCCAAGCTGTGTCATATCAGAGCCGCATATACCCGGACAGGTCGCCAACAACTCACTGCAGTGAGTGGCAATGCTGCCGCTTTGCTGTCCATCACATCCCTTTGTCATAATGCATTGTTTCAGAAGATCTGGATCATTACCTGCAGTACAATAATATAATATAATTTTATATTATATTATATTATATTATATAATTTTATATTATATTATATTATATTATATTATATTATATTATATTATATTATATTATATTATATTATATTATATTATATTATATTATATTATATTATATTATATTTTATTATATTATATTATATTATATTACATTATATTATATTATATTATATTATATTATATTAGTATACTTACAAATGGAAGGTGTTGTAGCCAATGGTGCCGATGTTCCTGGTAAAAAACATAAATTAAATTATTTTATCAAGTGTATTGCTTTTGCACGCTTTGAGGTAGTTGTGTCCACATATTCAAATGTGTAGCATAACAAAATGTTAGGCTACTAGTATAAAAGTAGAATGAAATATGTGAATAACAATAAACTGTGGTCCAACTTTTTTGGTTGCAGAGTCATTCGAGCTCATTCTCGGCGTCATATTGAAAATTAATAACATTTTTTATCTGGGTATGGGTTCATATAGGTGTGGCAGCATCGACACGATAAGGCCTGCAGGGCCACAAGGCTTGACACATAGACATGGAATATGGTAGAATTAAAATATGAAAACACAAAACCATATTGTATAGGTTCACTTCCAAATTCAAATACTGGGGAAGATTGCACATTCACAGAGGTACAAAAACTATTGTGCACAAGATTAACAGTACTTTATACTATCTTTTAACACACTTGAGAGATGTGTGTGTTTAATGTTGAAAATGTTTGATTAGCAATGTATTTAAATCATTTCTAAATTGTTCATTGGCTATACTGAATTAATTAAAAATTCACTAGCCCACACACTTGTGATTGTAAGTGATTCGCTACAACTTTAGTGTTTTATGATATGATATAATTTAATTTACGATATTTGCCACCATATATGCATTAACAATTTCACAAAGCTACTGTTTAAGTGGATTTTTCAAACATGAATAGTGGATTACAAGATATTCGCCAGTGGAATGTATATTTAAGCACACAAATCTTTTATAGTACTGCCTGACGTCAACATACCTCCTGTTGTTTCAGGTGCTGTTGCAGTGCTAGGTGGTTTAGTGCTTGTTTCCACTGATGTACCGACTGTAGTTGCTACGGACTCTCCAGAAGGTGTTGTTCCAACATTTTGATCACTACTACCAGAAACTGTTGTTGTTTCTCCTACAGAGACACCAGATGTTGTGGTACCTGTATGGGTTGTTAGTGTAAACATTAAGCATATTAGCTGAGAATTTCTAATTCAGATTTCTTTATTATGCATAACAAATAAATATACAAATGGTGATTACTTGAATATTTATAAGCTTTTAATTGCATACGAATATTACATATCAGCGCTGATAAAATATGTTTTGAACTTGCCTTCAGATATTGATCCAGCAGTTGATGTGCCACTAACTGCAGCGTTGGTTGTTCCAGTAGGTCCAGCTGTTGTGGAACTGACTCCTGTAGGAAACAATTTGATTTAGTATTCCCATTCTAATTTTATATGATCTTACTGTGTATGTTGTCAAATTATTTGTATGGAAAATATGCTTGCTTAACAGTTTCGAAACATATTAATACCTACCAGATGGATGAATACAAGCATTTACTTGCATGGAGATCATATCACCAGCATCCACTGTGGTCTCTATAATTATGTCTCTTGCTTCAAAAGCAGATACATATTTTATAGATTGTGTACCATCTTCATTTGCTTCTGATTGTATAGTAGCAATGGTTGTCTCTACACCATTTTCGTCAACACTTTTCACCACAGCAGTGAATGGACTGCCATTACTTGTAAACTCAACCAGATCAACTGGAACATTTTCGTCTCCCAGGCTAATGCCGACGGTAACACCATCAGATGTGACCACTGTGGTTCCACCAACAGCTAGTTCATCAATGTTATCTACGGTTCCAGCAATCACAGACACTGCACCAGATGGCAATTCACTATCTTCAGTCATAATTTCGTCGCAGATTTCAGTTGCTACAAAATAAGAGAAATAAGTAAGTTCCATTGTGTTGTTCGAAAAATCATAATATTGTTACTCTTCGAAAGAAAATACACATATCATATTTGTAACATAATAAACAGACTGCTAAACCCTTCTGTGAGAAATATACAAAATGAATTATTGTATCTCGAACTACATTAACAAAAAATGACAAATGCTAATTATATGACAGATACAGCTTTATATTTTTGAAAGAAACGTTTGGTTTTAGTACCAAATTCATACACATAATATTACTTATACAAATTTTTTTATTTATTCTACATTATTCACCCTCCGATATGCATTAACACTTTCCCCACGTATCTTATTAAGGGCATTTTTTCAACATGTATGGTGAATTAGAAGATATTTACCAGTGGAATGTACGTTTAAACACACATGTATTTTATCATTTTGCATGACTTCAACATACCTCCTGTTGTTTCAGGTGCTGTTGCAGTGCTTGGTGGTTTAGTGCTTGTTTCCACTGATGTACCGACTGTAGTTGCTACGGACTCTCCGGAAGGTGTTGTTCCAACATTTTGATCACTACTACCAGAAACTGTTGTTGTTTCTCCTACAGAGACACCAGATGTTGTGGTACCTGTTGGGGTTGTTAGTGTAAAGATTAAGCATATTAGCTGAGAATTTTTTATTCAGATTTCTTTATTATGCATAACAAATAAATATACAAATGGTGATTACTTGAATATTTAAAAGCTTTTAATTGCACTCGAATATCACATATCAGCGCTTATAAAATATGTTTTGAACTTGCCTTCAGATATTGATCCAGCAGTTGATGTGCCACTAACTGCAGCGTTGGTTGTTCCAGTAGGTCCAGCTGTTGTGGAACTGACTCCTGTAGGAAACACTTTGAATTAGTATTCACATTCTATTTTTATATAATCTTACTGTGTATGTTGTCAACTTATTTGTATGGAAAATATGCTTGCTTAACAGTTTCGAAACATATTAATACTTACCAGATGGATGAATACAAGCATTCACTTGCATGGAGATCATATCACCATCATCCACTGTGGTCTCTATAATTATGTCTGTTGCTTCAAAAGCAGATACATATTTTATAGATTGTGTACCATCTTCATTTGCTTCTGATTGTATAGTAGCAATGGTTGCTTCTACACCATTTTCGTCAACACTTTTCACCACAGCAGTGAATGGACTGCCATTACTTGTAAACTCAACCAGATCAACTGGAACATTTTCGTCTCCCAAGCTAATGCCGACGGTAACACCATCAGATGTGACCACTGTGGTTCCACCAACAGCTAGTTCATCAATGTTATCTACGGCTCCAGCAATCACAGACACTGCACCAGATGGCAATTCACTATCTTCAGTCATAATTTCGTCGCAGATTTCAGTTGCTACACAATAAAAGAAATACGTAAGTTCCATTGTGTTGTTCCCAAAAAATAATATTGTTACTCTTCGAAAGAAAACACACATATCTTATTTGTAACATAATAAACAGACTGCTAAACCCTTCGGTGAGAAATATACAAAATGAATTAATGTATCTCGAACTATATTAACAAAAAATGACAAATGCTAATTAAATGACAGATACAACTTTATATTTTTGAAAGAAACGTTTGGTTTTAGTACCAAATTCATACACATAATATTATATACACAACAAAAAACTATTTAATCTACATTATTCACCCTTCGATATGCATTAACACTTTCCCCACGTATCTTATTAAGGGGATTTTTTCAACATGTATGGTGAATTAGAAGATATTTACCAGTGGAATGTACGTTTAAACACACACGTATTTTATCATTTTGCATGACTTCAACATACCTCCTGTTGTTTCAGGTGCTGTTGCAGTGCTTGGTGGTTTAGTGCTTGTTTCCACTGATGTACCGACTGTAGTTGCTACGGACTCTCCAGAAGGTGTTGTTCCAACATTTTGATCACTACTACCAGAAACTGTTGTTGTTTCTCCTACAGAGACACCAGATGTTGTGGTACCTGTAGGGGTTTTTAGTATAAAAATTAAGCATATTAGCTGGGAGTTTTTAATTCAGATTTCTTTATTATGCATAACAAATAAATATACAAATGGTGATTACTTGAATATTTAAAAGCTTTAAATTGCACTCGAATATTACATATCAGCGCTTATAAAATATGTTTTGAACTTGCCTTCAGATATTGATCCGGCAGTTGATGTGCCACTAACTGCAGCGTTGGTTGTTCCAGTAGGTCCAGCTGTTGTGGAACTGACTCCTGTAGGAAACACTTTGAATTAGTATTCACATTCTATTTTTTATATAATCTTACTGTGTATGTTGTCAAATTATTTGTATGGAAAATATGCTTGCTTAACAGTTTCGAAACATATTAATACCTACCAGATGGATGAATACAAGCATTCACTTGCATGGAGATCATATCACCATCATCCACTGTGGTCTCTATAATTATGTCTGTTGCTTCAAAAGCAGATACATATTTTATAGATTGTGTACCATCTTCATTTGCTTCCGATTGTATAGTAGAGATGGTTGTCTCTACACCATTTTCGTCAACACTTTTCACCACAGCAGTGAACGGACTGCCATTACTTGTAAACTCAACCAGATCAACTGGAACATTTTCGTCTCCCAAGCTAATGCCGACGGTAATACCATCAGATGTGACCACTGTGGTTCCACCAACAGCTAGTTCATCAATGTTATCTACGGTTCCAGCAATCACAGACACTGCACCAGATGGCAATTCACTATCTTCAGTCATAATTTCGTCGCAGATTTCAGTTGCTACAAAATAAAAGAAATACGTAAGTTCCATTGTGTAGTTCCAAAAAAATAATATTATTACTCTTCAAAGGAAAATACACATATCTTATTTGTAACATAATAAACAGACTGCTAAATCCTTCGGTGAGAAATATACAAAATGAATTAATGTATCTCGAACTATATTAACAAAAAATGACAAATGCTAATTATATCACAGATACAACTTTATATTTTTGAAAGAAACGTTTGGTTTTAGTACCAAATTCATACACATAATATTACATACACAACAAAAAACTATTTAATCTACATTATTCACCCTTCGATATGCATTAACACTTTCCCCACGTATCTTATTAAGGGGATTTTTTCAACATGTATGGTGAATTAGAAGATATTTACCAGTGGAATGTACGTTTAAACACACACGTATTTTATCATTTTGCATGACTTCAACATACCTCCTGTTGTTTCAGGTGCTGTTGCAGTGCTTGGTGGTTTAGTGCTTGTTTCCACTGATGTACCGACTGTAGTTGCTACGGACTCTCCAGAAGGTGTTGTTCCAACATTTTGATCACTACTACCAGAAACTGTTGTTGTTTCTCCTACAGAGACACCAGATGTTGTGGTACCTGTAGGGGTTTTTAGTATAAAAATTAAGCATATTAGCTGGGAGTTTTTAATTCAGATTTCTTTATTATGCATAACAAATAAATATACAAATGGTGATTACTTGAATATTTAAAAGCTTTAAATTGCACTCGAATATTACATATCAGCGCTTATAAAATATGTTTTGAACTTGCCTTCAGATATTGATCCGGCAGTTGATGTGCCACTAACTGCAGCGTTGGTTGTTCCAGTAGGTCCAGCTGTTGTGGAACTGACTCCTGTAGGAAACACTTTGAATTAGTATTCACATTCTATTTTTTATATAATCTTACTGTGTATGTTGTCAAATTATTTGTATGGAAAATATGCTTGCTTAACAGTTTCGAAACATATTAATACCTACCAGATGGATGAATACAAGCATTCACTTGCATGGAGATCATATCACCATCATCCACTGTGGTCTCTATAATTATGTCTGTTGCTTCAAAAGCAGATACATATTTTATAGATTGTGTACCATCTTCATTTGCTTCCGATTGTATAGTAGAGATGGTTGTCTCTACACCATTTTCGTCAACACTTTTCACCACAGCAGTGAACGGACTGCCATTACTTGTAAACTCAACCAGATCAACTGGAACATTTTCGTCTCCCAAGCTAATGCCGACGGTAATACCATCAGATGTGACCACTGTGGTTCCACCAACAGCTAGTTCATCAATGTTATCTACGGTTCCAGCAATCACAGACACTGCACCAGATGGCAATTCACTATCTTCAGTCATAATTTCGTCGCAGATTTCAGTTGCTACAAAATAAAAGAAATACGTAAGTTCCATTGTGTAGTTCCAAAAAAATAATATTATTACTCTTCGAAGGAAAATACACATATCTTATTTGTAACATAATAAACAGACTGCTAAATCCTTCGGTGAGAAATATACAAAATGAATTAATGTATCTCGAACTATATTAACAAAAAATGACAAATGCTAATTATATCACAGATACAACTTTATATTTTTGAAAGAAACGTTTGGTTTTAGTACCAAATTCATACACATAATATTACATATACAACAAAAAACTATTTAATCTACATTATTTACCCTCCGATATGCATTAACACTTTCCCCACGTATCTTATAAAGGGATTTTTTCAACATGTATGGTGAATAAGAAGATATTTACCAGTGGAATGTACGTTTAAACACACACGTATTTTATCATTTTGCATGACTTCAACATACCTCCTGTTGTTTCAGGTGCTGTTGCAGTGCTTGGTGGTTTAGTGCTTGTTTCCACTGATGTACCGACTGTAGTTGCTACGGACTCTCCAGAAGGTGTTGTCCCAACATTTTGATCACTACTACCAGAAACTGTTGTTGTTTCTCTTACAGAGACACCAGATGTTGTGGTACCTGTAGGGGTTGTTAGTGTAAAAATTAAGCATATTAGCTGAGAATTTTTAATTCAGATTTCTTTATTATGCATAACAAATAAATATACAAATGGTGATTACTTGAATATTTATAAGCTTTTAATTGCACTCGAATATTACATATCAGCGCTTATAAAATATGTTTTGAACTTGCCTTCAGATATTGATCCAGCAGTTGATGTGCCACTAACTGCAGCGTTGGTGGTTCCAGTAGGTCCAGCTGTTGTGGAACTGACTCCTGTGGGAAACACTTTGAATTAGTATTCACACTCTATTTTTATATAATCTTACTGTGTATGTTGTCAACTTATTTGTATGGAAAATATGCTTGCTTAACAGTTTCGAAACATATTAATACCTACCAGATGGATGAATACAAGCATTCACTTGCATGGAGATCATATCACCATCATCCACTGTGGTCTCTATAATTATGTCTGTTGCTTCAAAAGCAGATACATATTTTATAGATTGTGTACCATCTTCATTTGCTTCTGATTGTATAGTAGCAATGGTTGTCTCTACACCATTTTCGTCAACACTTTTCACCGCAGCAGTGAATGGACTGCCATTACTTGTAAACTCAACCAGATCAACTGGAACATTTTCGTCTCCCAAGCTAATGCCGACGGTAACACCATCAGATGTGACCACTGTGGTTCCACCAACAGCTAGTTCATCAATGTTATCTACGGTTCCAGCAATCACAGACACTGCACCAGATGGCAATTCACTATCTTCAGTCATAATTTCGTCGCAGATTTCAGTTGCTACAAAATAAAAGAAATACGTAAGTTTCATTGTGTTGTTCCAAAAAAATAATATTGTTACTCTTCGAGAGAAAATAACATATCTTATTTGTAACATAATAAACAGACTGCAAAACCCTTCGGTGAGAAATATACAAAATGAATTAATGTATTTCGAACTGTATTAACAAAAAATGACAAATGCTAATTATATGACAGATACAACTTTATATTTTCGAAAGAAACGTTTGGTTTTAGTACCAAATTCATACACATAATATTACATATACAACAAAAAACTATTTAATCTACATTATTTACCCTCCGATATGCATTAACACTTTCCCCACGTATCTTATTAAGGGGATTTTTTCAACATGTATGGTGAATTAGAAGATATTTACCAGTGGAATGTACGTTTAAACACACACGTATTTTATCATTTTGCATGACTTCAACATACCTCCTGTTGTTTCAGGTGCTGTTGCAGTGCTTGGTGGTTTAGTGCTTGTTTCCACTGATGTACCGACTGTAGTTGCTACGGACTCTCCAGAAGGTGTTATTCCAACATTTTGATCACTACTACCAGAAACTGTTGTTGTTTCTCCTACAGAGACACCAGATGTTGTGGTACCTGTAGGGGTTTTTAGTATAAAAATTAAGCATATTAGCTGAGAATTTTTAATTCAGATTTCTTTATTATGCATAACAAATAAATATACAAATGGTGATTACTTGAATATTTAAAAGCTTTAAATAGCACTCGAATATTACATATCAGCGCTTATAAAATATGTTTTGAACTTGCCTTCAGATATTGATCCAGCAGTTGATGTGCCACTAACTGCAGCGTTGGTTGTTCCAGTAGGTCCAGCTGTTGTGGAACTGACTCCTGTAGGAAACACTTTGAATTAGTATTCACATTCTATTTTTTATATAATCTTACTGTGTATGTTGTCAAATTATTTGTATGGAAAATATGCTTGCTTAACAGTTTCGAAACATATTAATACCTACCAGATGGATGAATACAAGCATTCACTTGCATGGAGATCATATCACCATCATCCACTGTGGTCTCTATAATTATGTCTGTTGCTTCAAAAGCAGATACATATTTTATAGATTGTGTACCATCTTCATTTGCTTCCGATAGTATAGTAGCAATGGTTGTCTCTACACCATTTTCGTCAACACTTTTCACCACAGCAGTGAATGGACTGCCATTACTTGTAAACTCAACCAGATCAACTGGAACATTTTCGTCTCCCAAGCTAATGCCGACGGTAACACCATCAGATGTGACCACTGCGGTTCCACCAACAGCTAGTTCATCAATGTTATCTACGGTTCCAGCAATCACAGACACTGCACCAGATGGCAATTCACTATCTTCAGTCATAATTTCGTCGCAGATTTCAGTTGCTACAAAATAAAAGAAATACGTAAGTTCTATTGTGTTGTTCAAAAAAAATACTATTGTTACTCTTCGAGAGAAAACACACTTATCTTATTTGTAACATAATAAACAGACTGCTAAACCCTTCGGTGAAAAATATACAAAATGAATTAATGTATCTCAAACTATATTAACAAAAAATGACAAATGCTAATTGAATGACAGATACAACTTTATATTTTTGAAAGAAACGCTTGGTTTTAATACCAAATTCATACATATAATATTTCATATACAACAAAAAACTATTTAATCTACATTATTCACCCTCCGATATGCATTAACACTTTCCCCACGTATCCTATTAAGGGGATTTTTTCAACATGTATGGTGAATTAGAAGATATTTACCAGTGGAATGTACGTTTAAACACACACGCATTTTATCATTTTGCATGACTTCAACATACCTCCTGTTGTTTCAGGTGCTGTTGCAGTGCTTGGTGGTTTAGTGCTTGTTTCCACTGATGTACCGACTGTAGTTGCTACGGACTCTCCAGAAGGTGTTGTTCCAACATTTTGATCACTACTACCAGAAACTGTTGTTGTTTCTCCTACAGAGACACCAGATGTTGTGGTACCTGTAGGGGTTTTTAGTATAAAAATTAAGCATATTAGCTGAGAATTTTTAATTCAGATTTCTTTATTATGCATAACAAATAAATATACAAATGGTGATTACTTGAATATTTAAAAGCTTTAAATAGCACTCGAATATTACATATCAGCGCTTATAAAATATGTTTTGAACTTGCCTTCAGATATTGATCCAGCAGTTGATGTGCCACTAACTGCAGCGTTGGTTGTTCCAGTAGGTCCAGCTGTTGTGGAACTGACTCCTGTAGGAAACACTTTGAATTAGTATTCACATTCTATTTTTTATATAATCTTACTGTGTATGTTGTCAAATTATTTGTATGGAAAATATGCTTGCTTAACAGTTTCGAAACATATTAATACCTACCAGATGGATGAATACAAGCATTCACTTGCATGGAGATCATATCACCATCATCCACTGTGGTCTCTATAATTATGTCTGTTGCTTCAAAAGCAGATACATATTTTATAGATTGTGTACCATCTTCATTTGCTTCCGATTGTATAGTAGCAATGGTTGTCTCTACACCATTTTCGTCAACACTTTTCACCACAGCAGTGAATGGACTGCCATTACTTGTAAACTCAACCAGATCAACTGGAACATTTTCGTCTCCCAAGTTAATGCCGACGGTAACACCATCAGATGTGACCACTGCGGTTCCACCAACAGCTAGTTCATCAATGTTATCTACGGTTCCAGCAATCACAGACACTGCACCAGATGGCAATTCACTATCTTCAGTCATAATTTCGTCGCAGATTTCAGTTGCTACAAAATAAAAGAAATACGTAAGTTCTATTGTGTTGTTCAAAAAAAAATAATATTGTTACTCTTCGAGAGAAAACACACATATCTTATTTGTAACATAATAAACAGACTGCTAAACCCTTCGGTGAAAAATATACAAAATGAATTAATGTATCTCAAACTATATTAACAAAAAATGACAAATGCTAATTGAATGACAGATACAACTTTATATTTTTGAAAGAAACGTTTGGTTTTAGTACCAAATTCATACACATAATATTTCATATACAACAAAAAACTATTTAATCTACATTATTCACCCTCCGATATGCATTAACACTTTCCCCACGCATCCTATTAAGGGCATCTTTTCAACATGTATGCTGAATTAGAAGATATTTACCAGTGGAATGTACGTTTAAACACACACGCATTTTATCATTTTGCATGACTTCAACATACCTCCTGTTGTTTCAGGTGCTGTTGCAGTGCTTGGTGGTTTAGTGCTTGTTTCCACTGATGTACCGACTGTAGTTGCTACGGACTCTCCAGAAGGTGTTGTTCCAACATTTTGATCACTACTACCAGAAACTGTTGTTGTTTCTCCTACAGAGACACCAGATGTTGTGGTACCTGTAGGGGTTTTTAGTATAAAAATTAAGCATATTAGCTGAGAATTTTTATTTCAGATTTCTTTATTATGCATAACAAATAAATATACAAATGGTGATTACTTGAATATTTAAAAGCTTTAAATAGCACTCGAATATTACATATCAGCGCTTATAAAATATGTTTTGAACTTGCCTTCAGATATTGATCCAGCAGTTGATGTGCCACTAACTGCAGCGTTGGTTGTTCCAGTAGGTCCAGCTGTTGTGGAACTGACTCCTGTAGGAAACACTTTGAATTAGTATTCACATTCTATTTTTTATATAATCTTACTGTGTATGTTGTCAAATTATTTGTATGGAAAATATGCTTGCTTAACAGTTTCGAAACATATTAATACCTACCAGATGGATGAATACAAGCATTCACTTGCATGGAGATCATATCACCATCATCCACTGTGGTCTCTATAATTATGTCTGTTGCTTCAAAAGCAGATACATATTTTATAGATTGTGTACCATCTTCATTTGCTTCCGATTGTATAGTAGCAATGGTTGTCTCTACACCATTTTCGTCAACACTTTTCACCACAGCAGTGAATGGACTGCCATTACTTGTAAACTCAACCAGATCAACTGGAACATTTTCGTCTCCCAAGCTAATGCCGACGGTAACACCATCAGATGTGACCACTGCGGTTCCACCAACAGCTAGTTCATCAATGTTATCTACGGTTCCAGCAATCACAGACACTGCACCAGATGGCAATTCACTATCTTCAGTCATAATTTCGTCGCAGATTTCAGTTGCTACAAAATAAAAGAAATACGTAAGTTCTATTGTGTTGTTCAAAAAAAAATAATATTGTTACTCTTCGAGAGAAAACACACATATCTTATTTGTAACATAATAAACAGACTGCTAAACCCTTCGGTGAAAAATATACAAAATGAATTAATGTATCTCAAACTATATTAACAAAAAATGACAAATGCTAATTGAATGACAGATACAACTTTATATTTTTGAAAGAAACGTTTGGTTTTAATACCAAATTCATACACATAATATTTCATATACAACAAAAAACTATTTAATCTACATTATTCACCCTCCGATATGCATTAACACTTTCCCCACGTATCCTATTAAGGGGATTTTTTCAACATGTATGGTGAATTAGAAGATATTTACCAGTGGAATGTACGTTTAAACACACACGCATTTTATCATTTTGCATGACTTCAACATACCTCCTGTTGTTTCAGGTGCTGTTGCAGTGCTTGGTGGTTTAGTGCTTGTTTCCACTGATGTACCGACTGTAGTTGCTACGGACTCTCCAGAAGGTGTTGTTCCAACATTTTGATCACTACTACCAGAAACTGTTGTTGTTTCTCCTACAGAGACACCAGATGTTGTGGTACCTGTAGGGGTTGTTAGTGTAAAAATTAAGCATATTAGCTGAGAATTTTTAATTCAGATTTCTTTATTATGCATAACAAATAAATATACAAATGGTGATTACTTGAATGAATATCTAAAAGCTTTAAATTGCACTCGAATATTACATATCAGCGCTTATAAAATATGTTTTGAACTTGCCTTCAGATATTGATCCAGCAGTTGATGTGCCACTAACTGCAGCGTTGGTTGTTCCAGTAGGTCCAGCTGTTGTGGAACTGACTCCTGTAGCAAACACTTTGAATTAGAATTCACATTCTATTTTTATATAATCTCACTGTGTATGTTGTCAAATTATTTGTATGGAAAATATGCTTGCTTAACAGTTTCGAAACATATTAATACCTACCAGATGGATGAATACAAGCATTCACTTGCATGGAGATCATATCACCATCATCCACTGTGGTCTCTATAATTATGTCTGTTGCTTCAAAAGCAGATACATATTTTATAGATTGTGTACCATCTTCATTTGCTTCTGATTGTATAGTAGCAATGGTTGTCTCTACACCATTCTCGTCAACACTTTTCACCACAGCAGTGAATGGACTGCCATTACTTGTAAACTCAACCAGATCAACTGGAACATTTTCGTCTCCCA
Source organism: Flabesymbios commensalis (assembly GCA_964017125.1). Lineage (NCBI taxonomy): Eukaryota > Metazoa > Annelida > Polychaeta > Terebellida > Flabelligeridae > Flabesymbios > Flabesymbios commensalis. Next base: position 43,042,598 of record OZ024910.1, on the reverse strand, counting down.
AGCTAATGCCGACGGTAACACCATCAGATGTGACCACTGTGGTTCCACCAGCAGCTAGTTCATCAATGTTATCTACGGTTCCAGCAATCACAGACACTGCACCAGATGGCAATTCACTATCTTCAGTCATAATTTCGTCGCAGATTTCAGTTTCTACAAAATAAAAGAAATACGTAAGTTCCATTGTGTTGTTCCAAAGAAATAATATTGTTACTCTTCGAAAGAAAATACACATATCTTATTTGTAACATAATAAACAGACTGCTAAACCCTTCGGTGAGAAATATACAAAATTAATTAATGTATCTCGAACTATATTAACAAAAAATGACAAATGCTAATTGAATGACAGATACAACTTTATATTTTTGAAAGAAACGTTTGGTTTTAGTACCAAATTCATACACATAATATTTCATATACAACAAAAAACTATTTAATCTACATTATTCACCCTCCGATATGCATTAACACTTTCCCCACGTATCCTATTAAGGGGATTTTTTCAACATGTATGCTGAATTAGAAGATATTTACCAGTGGAATGTACGTTTAAACACACACGTATTTTATCATTTTGCATGACTTCAACATACCTCCTGTTGTTTCAGGTGCTGTTGCAGTGCTTGGTGGTTTAGTGCTTGTTTCCACTGATGTACCGACTGTAGTTGCTACGGACTCTCCAGAAGGTGTTGTTCCAACATTTTGATCACTACTACCAGAAACTGTTGTTGTTTCTCCTACAGAGACACCAGATGTTGTGGTACCTGTAGGGGTTGTTAGTGTAACAATTAAGCATATTAGCTGAGAATTTTTAATTCAGATTTCTTTATTATGCATAACAAATAAATATACAAATGGTGATTACTTGAATATTTAAAAACTTTTAATTGCACTCGAATATTACATAGCAGCGCTTATAAAATATGTTTTGAACTTGCCTTCAGATATTGATCCAGCAGTTGATGTGCCACTAACTGCAGCGTTGGTTGTTCCAGGAGGTCCAGCTGTTGTGGAACTGACTCCTGTAGGAAACACTTTGAATTAGAATTCACATTCTATTTTTATATAATCTCACTGTGTATGTTGTCAACTTATTCGTTTGGAAAATATGCTTGCTTAACAGTTTCGAAACATATTAATACCTACCAGATGGATGAATACAAGCATTCACTTGCATGGAGATCATATCACCATCATCCACTGTGGTCTCTATAATTATGTCTGTTGCTTCAAAAGCAGATACATATTTTATAGATTGTGTACCATCTTCATTTGCTTCTGATTGTATAGTAGCAATGGTTGTCTCTACACCATTTTCGTCAACACTTTTCACCACAGCAGTGAATGGACTGCCATTACTTGTAAACTCAACCAGATCAACTGGAACATTTTCGTCTCCCAAGCTAATGCCGACGGTAACACCATCAGATGTGACCACTGTGGTTCCACCAACAGCTAGTTCATCAATGTTATCTACGGTTCCAGCAATCACAGACACTGCACCAGATGGCAATTCACTATCTTCAGTCATAATTTCGTCGCAGATTTCAGTTGCTACAAAATAAAAGAAATACGTAAGTTCCATTGTGTTGTTCCAAAGAAATAATATTGTTACTCTTCGAAAGAAAATACACATATCTTATTTGTAACATAATAAACAGACTGCTAAACCCTTCGGTGAGAAATATACAGAATTAATTAATGTATCTCGAACTATATTAACAAAAAATGACAAATGCTAATCAAATGACAGATACAACTTTATATTTTTGAAAGAAACGTTTGGTTTTAGTACCAAATGCATACACATAATATTACATATACAACAAAAAACTATTTAATCTACATTATTCACCCTCCGATGTGCATTAACACTTTCCCCACGTATCTTATTAAGGGGATTTTGTCAACATGTATGGTGAATTAGAAGATATTTACCAGTGGAATGTACTTTTAAACACATACGTATTTTATCATTTTGCATGACTTCAACATACCTCCTGTTGTTTCAGGTGCTGTCGCAGTGCTTGGTGGTTTAGTGCTTGTTTCCACTGATGTACCGACTGTAGTTGCTACGGACTCTCCAGAAGGTGTTGTTCCAACATTTTGATCATTACTACCAGAAACTGTTGTTGTTTCTCCTACAGAGACACCAGATGTTGTGGTACCTGTAGGGGTTGTTAGTGTAAAACTTAAGCATATTAGCTGAGAATTTTTAATTCAGATTTCTTTATTATGCATAACAAATAAATATACAAATGGTGATTACTTGAATATTCAAAAGCTTTAAATTGCACTCGAATATTACATATCAGCACTTATAAAATATGTTTTGAACTTGCCTTCAGATATTGATCCAGCAGTTGATGTGCCACTAACTGCAGCGTTGGTTGTTCCAGTAGGTCCAGCTGTTGTGGAACTGACTCCTGTAGGAAACACTTTGAATTAGTATTCACATTCTATTTTTATATAATCTTACTGTGTATGTTGTCAACTTATTTGTATAGAAAATATGCTTGCTTAACAGTTTTGAAACATATTAATACCTACCAGATGGATGAATACAAGCATTCACTTGCATGGAGATCATATCACCATCATCCACTGTGGTCTCTATAATTATGTCTGTTGCTTCAAAACCAGATACATATTTTATAGATTGTGTACCATCTTCATTTGCTTCTGATTGTATAGTAGCAATGGTTGTTTCTACACCATTTTCGTCAACACTTTTCACCACAGCAGTGAATGGACTGCCATTACTTGTAAACTCAACCAGATCAACTGGAACATTTTCGTCTCCCAAGCTAATGCCGACGGTAACACCATCAGATGTGACCACTGTGGTTCCACCAACAGCTAGTTCATCAATGTTATCTACGGTTCCAGCAATCACAGACACTGCACCAGATGGCAATTCACTATCTTCAGTCATAATTTCGTCGCAGATTTCAGTTGCTACAAAATAAAAGAAATACGTAAGTTCAATTGTGTTGTTCCAAAAAAATAATATTGTTACTCTTCGAAAGAAAATACACATATCTTATTTGTAACATAAAAAACAGACTGCTAAACCCTTCGGTGAGAAATATACAAAATTAATTAATGTATCTCGAACTATATTAACAAAAAATGACAAATGCTAATTATATGACAGATACAACTTTATATTTTTGAAAGAAACGTTTGGTTTTAGTACCAAATTCATACACATAATATTACATATACAACAAAAAACTATTAAATCTACATATTTACCCTCCGATATGCATTAACACTTTCCCCACGTATCTTATTAGGGGATTTTTTCAACATGTATGGTGAATTAGAAGATATTTACCAGTGGAATGTACGTTTAAACACACACGTATTTTATCATTTTGCATGACTTCAACATACCTCCTGTTGTTTCAGGTGCTGTTGCAGTGCTTGGTGGTTTAGTGCTTGTTTCCACTGATGTACCGACTGTAGTTGCTACGGACTCTCCAGAAGGTGTTGTTCCAACATTTTGATCACTACTACCAGAAACTGTTGTTGTTTCTCCTACAGAGACACCAGATGTTGTGGTACCTGTAGGTGTTGTTAGTGTGAAAATTAAGCATATTAGCTGAGAATTTTTAATTCAGATTTCTTTATTATGCATAACAAATAAATATACAAATGGTGATTACTTGAATATTTAAAAGCTTTTAATTGCACTCGAATATTACATATCAGCGCTTATAAAATATGTTTTGAACTTGCCTTCAGATATTGATCCAGCAGTTGATGTGCCACTAACTGCAGCGTTGGTTGTTCCAGTAGGTCCAGCTGTTGTGGAACTGACTCCTGTAGGAAACACTTTGAATTAGTATTCACATTCTATTTTTATATAATCATACTGTGTATGTTGTCAACTTATTCGTTTGGAAAATATGCTTGCTTAACAGTTTCGAAACATATTAATACCTACCAGATGGATGAATACAAGCATTCACTTGCATGGAGATCATATCACCATCATCCACTGTGGTCTCTATAATTATGTCTGTTGCTTCAAAACCAGATACATATTTTATAGATTGTGTACCATCTTCATTTGCTTCTGATTGTATAGTAGCAATGGTTGTCTCTACACCATTTTCGTCAACACTTTTCACCACAGCAGTGAATGGACTGCCATTACTTGTAAACTCAACCAGATCAACTGGAACATTTTCGTCTCCCAAGCTAATGCCGACGGTAACACCATCTGATGTGACCACTGTGGTTCCACCAACAGCTAGTTCATCAATGTTATCTACGGTTCCAGCAATCACAGACACTGCACCAGATGGCAATTCACTATCTTCAGTCATAATTTCGTCGCAGATTTCAGTTGCTACAAAATAAAAGAAATACGTAAGTTCTATTGTGTTGTTCCAAAAAAATAATATTGTTACTCTTCGAAAGAAAATACACATATCTTATTTGTAACATAATAAACAGACTGCTAAACCCTTCGGTGAGAAATATACAAAATTAATTAATGTATCTCGACCTATATTAACAAAAAATGACAAATGCTAATTAAATGACAGATACAACTTTATATTTTTGAAAGAAACGTTTGGTTTTAGTACCAAATTCATACACATAATATTACATATACAACAAAAAAATATTTAATCTACATTATTCACCCTCCGATATGCATTACCACTTTCCCCACGTATCTTATTGGGGGATTTTTTCAACATGTATGGTGAATTAGAAGATATTTACCAGTGGAATGTACGTTTAAACACACACGTATTTTATCATTTTGCATGACTTCAACATACCTCCTGTTGTTTCAGGTGCTGTTGCAGTGCTTGGTGGTTTAGTGCTTGTTTCCACTGATGTACCGACTGTAGTTGCTACGGACTCTCCAGAAGGTGTTGTTCCAACATTTTGATCACTACTACCAGAAACTGTTGTTGTTTCTCCTACAGAGACACCAGATGTTGTGGTACCTGTAGGGGTTGTTAGTGTAAAAATTAAGCATATTAGCTGAGAATTTTTAATTCAGATTTCTTTATTATGCATAACAAATAAATATACAAATGGTGATTACTTGAATATTTAAAAGCTTTTAATTGCACTCGAATATTACATATCAGCGCTTATAAAATATGTTTTGAACTTGCCTTCAGATATTGATCCAGCAGTTGATGTGCCACTAACTGCAGCGTTGGTTGTTCCAGTAGGTCCAGCTGTTGTGGAACTGACTCCTGTAGGAATCACTTTGAATTAGTATTCACATTCTATTTTTATATAATCTTACTGTGTATGATGTCAACTTATTTGTATGGAAAATATGCTTGCTTAACAGTTTCGAAACATATTAATACCTACCAGATGGATGAATACAAGCATTCACTTGCATGGAGATCATATCACCATCATCCACTGTGGTTTCTATAATTATGTCTGTTGCTTCAAAAGCAGATACATATTTTATAGATTGTGTACCATCTTCATTTGCTTCTGATTGTATAGTAGCAATGGTTGTCTCTACACCATTTTCGTCAACACTTTTCACCACAGCAGTGAATTGACTGCCATTACTTGTAAACTCAACCAGATCAACTGGAACATTTTCGTCTCCCAAGCTAATGCCGACGGTAACACCATCAGATGTGACCACTGTGGTTCCACCAACAGCTAGTTCATCAATGTTATCTACGGTTCCAGCAATCACAGACACTGCACCAGATGGCAATTCACTATCTTCAATCATAATTTCGTCGCAGATTTCAGTTGCTACAAAATAAAAGAAATACGTAAGTTCCATTGTGTTGTTCCAAAAAAATAATATTGTTACTCTTCGAAAGAAAATACACATATCTTATTTGTAACATAATAAACAGACTGCTAAACCCTTCGGTGAGAAATATACAAAATTAATTAATGTATCTCGACCTATATTAACAAAAAATGACAAATGCTAATTAAATGACAGATACAACTTTATATTTTTGAAAGAAACGTTTGGTTTTAGTACCAAATTCATACACATAATATTACATATACAACAAAAAAATATTTAATCTACATTATTCACCCTCCGATATGCATTACCACTTTCCCCACGTATCTTATTGGGGGATTTTTTCAACATGTATGGTGAATTAGAAGATATTTACCAGTTGAATGTACGTTTAAACACACACGTATTTTATCATTTTGCATGACTTCAACATACCTCCTGTTGTTTCAGGTGCTGTTGCAGTGCTTGGTGGTTTAGTGCTTGTTTCCACTGATGTACCGACTGTAGTTGCTACGGACTCTCCAGAAGGTGTTGTTCCAACATTTTGATCACTACTACCAGAAACTGTTGTTGTTTCTCCTACAGAGACACCAGATGTTGTGGTACCTGTAGGGGTTGTTAGTGTAAAAATTAAGCATATTAGCTGAGAATTTTTAATTCAGATTTCTTTATTATGCATAACAAATAAATATACAAATGGTGATTACTTGAATATTTAAAAGCTTTAAATTGCACTCGAATATTACATATCAGCGCTTATAAAATATGTTTTGAACTTGCCTTCAGATATTGATCCAGCAGTTGATGTGCCACTAACTGCAGCGTTGGTTGTTCCAGTAGGTCCAGCTGTTGTGGAACTGACTCCTGTAGGAAACACTTTGAATTAGTATTCACATTCTATTTTTATATAATCTTACTGTGCATGTTGTCAAATTATTTGTATGGAAAATATGCTTGCTTAACAGTTTCGAAACATATTAATACCTACCAGATGGATGAATACAAGCATTCACTTGCATGGAGATCATATCACCATCATCCACTGTGGTTTCTATAATTATGTCTGTTGCTTCAAAAGCAGATACATATTTTATAGATTGTGTACCATCTTCATTTTCTTCTGATTGTATAGTAGCAATGGTTGTTTCTACACCATTTTCGTCAACACTTTTCACCACAGCAGTGAATGGACTGCCATTACTTGTAAACTCAACCAGATCAACTGGAACATTTTCGTCTCCCAAGCTAATGCCGACGGTAACACCATCAGATGTGACCACTGTGGTTCCACCAACAGCTAGTTCATCAATGTTATCTACGGTTCCAGCAATCACAGACACTGCACCAGATGGCAATTCACTATCTTCAGTCATAATTTCGTCGCAGATTTCAGTTGCTACAAAATAAAAGAAATACGTAAGTTCCATTGTGTTGTTCCAAAGAAATAATATTGTTACTCTTCGAAAGAAAATACACATATCTTATTTGTAACATAATAAACAGACTGCTAAACCCTTCGGTGAGAAATATACAAAATTAATTAATGTATCTCGAACTATATTAACAAAAAATGACAAATGCTAATCAAATGACAGATACGACTTTATATTTTTGAAAGAAACGTTTGGTTTTAGTACCAAATTCATACACATAATATTACATATACAACAAAAAACTATTTAATCTACATTATTCACCCTCCGATGTGCATTAACACTTTCCCCACGTATCTTATTAAGGGGATTTTGTCAACATGTATGGTGAATTAGAAGATATTTAACAGTGGAATGTACGTTTAAACACACACGTATTTTATCATTTTGCATGACTTCAACATACCTCCTGTTGTTTCAGGTGCTGTTGCAGTGCTTGGTGGTTTAGTGCTTGTTTCCACTGATGTACCGACTGTAGTTGCTACGGACTCTCCAGAAGGTGTTGTTCCAACATTTTGATCACTACTACCAGAAACTGTTGTTGTTTCTCCTACAGAGACACCAGATGTTGTGGTACCTGTAGGTGTTGTTAGTGTGAAAATTAAGCATATTAGCTGAGAATTTTTAATTCAGATTTCTTTATTATGCATAACAAATAAATATACAAATGGTGATTACTTGAATATTTAAAAGCTTTTAATTGCACTCGAATATTACATATCAGCGCTTATAAAATATGTTTTGAACTTGCCTTCAGATATTGATCCAGCAGTTGATGTTCCACTAACTGCAGCGTTGGTTGTTCCAGTAGGTCCAGCTGTTGTGGAACTGACTCCTGTAGGAAACACTTTGAATTAGTATTCACATTCTATTTTTATATAATCATACTGTGTATGTTGTCAACTTATTCGTTTGGAAAATATGCTTGCTTAACAGTTTCGAAACATATTAATACCTACCAGATGGATGAATACAAGCATTCACTTGCATGGAGATCATATCACCATCATCCACTGTGGTCTCTATAATTATGTCAGTTGCTTCAAAACCAGATACATATTTTATAGATTGTGTACCATCTTCATTTGCTTCTGATTGTATAGTAGCAATGGTTGTCTCTACACCATTTTCGTCAACACTTTTCACCACAGCAGTGAATGGACTGCCATTACTTGTAAACTCAACCAGATCAACTGGAACATTTTCGTCTCCCAAGCTAATGCCGACGGTAACACCATCTGATGTGACCACTGTGGTTCCACCAACAGCTAGTTCATCAATGTTATCTACGGTTCCAGCAATCACAGACACTGCACCAGATGGCAATTCACTATCTTCAGTCATAATTTCGTCGCAGATTTCAGTTGCTACAAAATAAAAGAAATACGTAAGTTCCATTGTGTTGTTCCAAAAAAATAATATTGTTACTCTTCGAAAGAAAATACACATATCTTATTTGTAACATAATAAACAGACTGCTAAACCCTTCGGTGAGAAATATACAAAATTAATTAATGTATCTCGACCTATATTAACAAAAAATGACAAATGCTAATTAAATGACAGATACAACTTTATATTTTTGAAAGAAACGTTTGGTTTTAGTACCAAATTCATACACATAATATTACATATACAACAAAAAAATATTTAATCTACATTATTCACCCTCCGATATGCATTACCACTTTCCCCACGTATCTTATTGGGGGATTTTTTCAACATGTATGGTGAATTAGAAGATATTTACCAGTGGAATGTACGTTTAAACACACACGTATTTTATCATTTTGCATGACTTCAACATACCTCCTGTTGTTTCAGGTGCTGTTGCAGTGCTTGGTGGTTTAGTGCTTGTTTCCACTGATGTACCGACTGTAGTTGCTACGGACTCTCCAGAAGGTGTTGTTCCAACATTTTGATCACTACTACCAGAAACTGTTGTTGTTTCTCCTACAGAGACACCAGATGTTGTGGTACCTGTAGGGGTTGTTAGTGTAAAAATTAAGCATATTAGCTGAGAATTTTTAATTCAGATTTCTTTATTATGCATAACAAATAAATATACAAATGGTGATTACTTGAATATTTAAAAGCTTTAAATTGCACTCGAATATTACATATCAGCGCTTATAAAATATGTTTTGAACTTGCCTTCAGATATTGATCCAGCAGTTGATGTGCCACTAACTGCAGCGTTGGTTGTTCCAGTAGGTCCAGCTGTTGTGGAACTGACTCCTGTAGGAAACACTTTGAATTAGTATTCACATTTTATTTTTATATAATCTTACTGTGTATGATGTCAACTTATTTGTATGGAAAATATGCTTGCTTAACAGTTTCGAAACATATTAATACCTACCAGATGGATGAATACAAGCATTCACTTGCATGGAGATCATATCACCATCATCCACTGTGGTTTCTATAATTATGTCTGTTGCTTCAAAAGCAGATACATATTTTATAGATTGTGTACCATCTTCATTTGCTTCTGATTGTATAGTAGCAATGGTTGTCTCTACACCATTTTCGTCAACACTTTTCACCACAGCAGTGAATGGACTGCCATTACTTGTAAACTCAACCAGATCAACTGGAACATTTTCGTCTCCCAAGCTAATGCCGACGGTAACACCATCAGATGTGACCACTGTGGTTCCACCAACAGCTAGTTCATCAATGTTATCTACGGTTCCAGCAATCACAGACACTGCACCAGATGGCAATTCACTATCTTCAATCATAATTTCGTCGCAGATTTCAGTTGCTACAAAATAAAAGAAATACGTAAGTTCCATTGTGTTGTTCAAAAAAAATAATATTGTTACTCTTCGAAAGAAAATACACATATCTTATTTGTAACATAATAAACAGACTGCTAAACCCTTCGGTGAGAAATATACAAAATGAATTAATGTATCTCGAACTATATTAACAAAATATGACAAATGCTAATTAAATGACAGATACAACTTTATATTATTAAAAGAAACGTTTGGTTTTAGTACCAAAATCATACACATAATATTACATATACAACAAAAAACTATTTAATCTACATTATTCACCGTCTGATATGCATTAACACTTTCCCCACGTATCTTATTAAGGTGATTTTTTCAACATGTATGGTGAATTAGAAGATATTTACCAGTGGAATGTACGTTTAAACACACACGTATTTTATCATTTTGCATGACTTCAACATACCTCCTGTTGTTTCAGGTGCTGTTGCAGTGCTAGGTGGTTTAGTGCTTGTTTCCACTGATGTACCGACTGTAGTTGCTACGGACTCTCCAGAAGGTGTTGTTCCAACATTTTGATCACTACTACCAGAAACTGTTGTTGTTTCTCCTACAGAGACACCAGATGTTGTGGTACCTGTAGGGGTTGTTAGTGTAACAATTAAGCATATTAGCTGATAATTTTTAATTCAGATTTCTTTATTATGCATAACAAATAAATATACAAATGGTGATTACTTGAATATTTAAAAGCTTTTAATTGCACTCGAATATTACATATCAGCGCTTATAAAATATGTTTTGAACTTGCCTTCAGATATTGATCCAGCAGTTGATGTGCCACTAACTGCAGCGTTGGTTGTTCCAGTAGGTCCAGCTGTTGTGGAACTGACTCCTGTAGGAAACACTTTGAATTAGTATTCACATTCTATTTTTATATAATCTTACTGTGTATGTTGTCAAATTATTTGTATGGAAAATATGCTTGCTTAACAGTTTCGAAACATATTAATACCTACCAGATGGATGAATACAAGCATTCACTTGCATGGAGATCATATCACCATCATCCACTGTGGTTTCTATAATTATGTCTGTTGCTTCAAAAGCAGATACATATTTTATAGATTGTGTACCATCTTCATTTTCTTCTGATTGTATAGTAGCAATGGTTGTTTCTACACCATTTTCGTCAACACTTTTCACCACAGCAGTGAATGGACTGCCATTACTTGTAAACTCAACCAGATCAACTGGAACATTTTCGTCTCCCAAGCTAATGCCGACGGTAACACCATCAGATGTGACCACTGTGGTTCCACCAACAGCTAGTTCATCAATGTTATCTACGGTTCCAGCAATCACAGACACTGCACCAGATGGCAATTCACTATCTTCAGTCATAATTTCGTCGCAGATTTCAGTTGCTACAAAATAAAAGAAATACGTAAGTTCCATTGTGTTGTTCCAAAGAAATAATATTGTTACTCTTCGAAAGAAAATACACATATCTTATTTGTAACATAATAAACAGACTGCTAAACCCTTTGGTGAGAAATATACAAAATTAATTAATGTATCTCGAACTATATTAACAAAAAATGACAAATGCTAATCAAATGACAGATACGACTTTATATTTTTGAAAGAAACGTTTGGTTTTAGTACCAAATTCATACACATAATATTACATATACAACAAAAAACTATTTAATCTACATTATTCACCCTCCGATGTGCATTAACACTTTCCCCACGTATCTTATTAAGGGGATTTTGTCAACATGTATGGTGAATTAGAAGATATTTAACAGTGGAATGTACGTTTAAACACACACGTATTTTATCATTTTGCATGACTTCAACATACCTCCTGTTGTTTCAGGTGCTGTTGCAGTGCTTGGTGGTTTAGTGCTTGTTTCCACTGATGTACCGACTGTAGTTGCTACGGACTCTCCAGAAGGTGTTGTTCCAACATTTTGATCACTACTACCAGAAACTGTTGTTGTTTCTCCTACAGAGACACCAGATGTTGTGGTACCTGTAGGGGTTGTTAGTGTAAAAATTAAGCATATTAGCTGAGAATTTTTAATTCAGATTTCTTTATTATGCATAACAAATAAATATACAAATGGTGATTACTTGAATATTCAAAAGCTTTAAATTGCACTCGAATATTACATATCAGCACTTATAAAATATGTTTTGAACTTGCCTTCAGATATTGATCCAGCAGTTGATGTGCCACTAACTGCAGCGTTGGTTGTTCCAGTAGGTCCAGCTGTTGTGGAACTGACTCCTGTAGGAAACACTTTGAATTAGTATTCACATTCTATTTTTATATAATCTTACTGTGTATGTTGTAAACTTATTTGTATGGAAAATATGCCTGCTTAACAGTTTCGAAACATATTAATACCTACCAGATGGATGAATACAAGCATTCACTTGCATGGAGATCATATCACCATCATCCACTGTGGTCTCTATAATTATGTCTGTTGCTTCAAAAGCAGATACATATTTTATAGATTGTGTACCATCATCATTTGCTTCTGATTGTATAGTAGCAATGGTTGTCTCTACACCATTTTCGTCAACACTTTTCACCACAGCAGTGAATGGACTGCCATTACTTGTAAACTCAACCAGATCAACTGGAACATTTTCGTCTCCCAAGCTAATGCCGACGGTAACACCATCAGATGTGACCACTGTGGTTCCACCAACAGCTAGTTCATCAATGTTATCTACGGTTCCAGCAATCACAGACACTGCACCAGATGGCAATTCACTATCTTCAGTCATAATTTCGTCGCAGATGTCAGTTGCTACAAAATAAAAGAAATACGTAAGTTCCATTGTGTTGTTCCAAAAAAATAATATTGTTACTCTTCGAAAGCAAATACACATATCTTATTTGTAACATCATAAACAGACTGCTAAACCCTTCGGTGAGAAATATACAAAATTAATTAATGTATCTCGAACTATATTAACAAAAAATGACAAATGCTAATTATATGACAGATACAACTTTATATTTTTGAAAGAAACGTTTGGTTTTAGTACCAAATTCATACACATAATATTACATATACAACAAAAAACTATTAAATCTACATATTTACCCTCCGATATGCATTAACACTTTCCCCACGTATCTTATTAGGGGATTTTTTCAACATGTATGGTTAATTAGAAGATATTTACCAGTGGAATGTACGTTTAAACACACACGTATTTTATCATTTTGCATGACTTCAACATACCTCCTGTTGTTTCAGGTGCTGTTGCAGTGCTTGGTGGTTTAGTGCTTGTTTCCACTGATGTACCGACTGTAGTTGCTACGGACTCTCCAGAAGGTGTTGTTCCAACATTTTGATCACTACTACCAGAAACTGTTGTTGTTTCTCCTACAGAGACACCAGATGTTGTGGTACCTGTAGGTGTTGTTAGTGTGAAAATTAAGCATATTAGCTGAGAATTTTTAATTCAGATTTCTTTATTATGCATAACAAATAAATATACAAATGGTGATTACTTGAATATTTAAAAGCTTTTAATTGCACTCGAATATTACATATCAGCGCTTATAAAATATGTTTTGAACTTGCCTTCAGATATTGATCCAGCAGTTGATGTGCCACTAACTGCAGCGTTGGTTGTTCCAGTAGGTCCAGCTGTTGTGGAACTGACTCCTGTAGGAAACACTTTGAATTAGTATTCACATTCTATTTTTATATAATCTTACTGTGTATGTTGTCAACTTATTCGTTTGGAAAATATGCTTGCTTAACAGTTTCGAAACATATTAATACCTACCAGATGGATGAATACAAGCATTCACTTGCATGGAGATCATATCACCATCATCCACTGTGGTCTCTATAATTATGTCTGTTGCTTCAAAACCAGATACATATTTTATAGATTGTGTACCATCTTCATTTGCTTCTGATTGTATAGTAGCAATGGTTGTCTCTACACCATTTTCGTCAACACTTTTCACCACAGCAGTGAATGGACTGCCATTACTTGTAAACTCAACCAGATCAACTGGAACATTTTCGTCTCCCAAGCTAATGCCGACGGTAACACCATCTGATGTGACCACTGTGGTTCCACCAACAGCTAGTTCATCAATGTTATCTACGGTTCCAGCAATCACAGACACTGCACCAGATGGCAATTCACTATCTTCAGTCATAATTTCGTCGCAGATTTCAGTTGCTACAAAATAAAAGAAATACGTAAGTTCCATTGTGTTGTTCCAAAAAAATAATATTGTTACTCTTCGAAAGAAAATACACATATCTTATTTGTAACATAATAAACAGACTGCTAAACCCTTCGGTGAGAAATATACAAAATTAATTAATGTATCTCGACCTATATTAACAAAAAATGACAAATGCTAATTAAATGACAGATACAACTTTATATTTTTGAAAGAAACGTTTGGTTTTAGTACCAAATTCATACACATAATATTACATATACAACAAAAAAATATTTAATCTACATTATTCACCCTCCGATATGCATTACCACTTTCCCCACGTATCTTATTGGGGGATTTTTTCAACATGTATGGTGAATTAGAAGATATTTACCAGTGGAATGTACGTTTAAACACACACGTATTTTATCATTTTGCATGACTTCAACATACCTCCTGTTGTTTCAGGTGCTGTTGCAGTGCTTGGTGGTTTAGTGCTTGTTTCCACTGATGTACCGACTGTAGTTGCTACGGACTCTCCAGAAGGTGTTGTTCCAACATTTTGATCACTACTACCAGAAACTGTTGTTGTTTCTCCTACAGAGACACCAGATGTTGTGGTACCTGTAGGGGTTGTTAGTGTAAAAATTAAGCATATTAGCTGAGAATTTTTAATTCAGATTTCTTTATTATGCATAACAAATAAATATACAAATGGTGATTACTTGAATATTTAAAAGCTTTAAATTGCACTCGAATATTACATATCAGCGCTTATAAAATATGTTTTGAACTTGCCTTCAGATATTGATCCAGCAGTTGATGTGCCACTAACTGCAGCGTTGGTTGTTCCAGTAGGTCCAGCTGTTGTGGAACTGACTCCTGTAGGAAACACTTTGAATTAGTATTCACATTTTATTTTTATATAATCTTACTGTGTATGATGTCAACTTATTTGTATGGAAAATATGCTTGCTTAACAGTTTCGAAACATATTAATACCTACCAGATGGATGAATACAAGCATTCACTTGCATGGAGATCATATCACCATCATCCACTGTGGTTTCTATAATTATGTCTGTTGCTTCAAAAGCAGATACATATTTTATAGATTGTGTACCATCTTCATTTGCTTCTGATTGTATAGTAGCAATGGTTGTCTCTACACCATTTTCGTCAACACTTTTCACCACAGCAGTGAATGGACTGCCATTACTTGTAAACTCAACCAGATCAACTGGAACATTTTCGTCTCCCAAGCTAATGCCGACGGTAACACCATCAGATGTGACCACTGTGGTTCCACCAACAGCTAGTTCATCAATGTTATCTACGGTTCCAGCAATCACAGACACTGCACCAGATGGCAATTCACTATCTTCAATCATAATTTCGTCGCAGATTTCAGTTGCTACAAAATAAAAGAAATACGTAAGTTCCATTGTGTTGTTAAAAAAAAATAATATTGTTACTCTTCGAAAGAAAATACACATATCTTATTTGTAACATAATAAACAGACTGCTAAACCCTTCGGTGAGAAATATACAAAATGAATTAATGTATCTCGAACTATATTAACAAAATATGACAAATGCTAATTAAATGACAGATACAACTTTATATTATTAAAAGAAACGTTTGGTTTTAGTACCAAAATCATACACATAATATTACATATACAACAAAAAACTATTAAATCTACATTATTCACCGTCTGATATGCATTAACACTTTCCCCACGTATCTTATTAAGGTGATTTTTTCAACATGTATGGTGAATTAGAAGATATTTACCAGTGGAATGTACGTTTAAACACACACGTATTTTATCATTTTGCATGACTTCAACATACCTCCTGTTGTTTCAGGTGCTGTTGCAGTGCTAGGTGGTTTAGTGCTTGTTTCCACTGATGTACCGACTGTAGTTGCTACGGACTCTCCAGAAGGTGTTGTTCCAACATTTTGATCACTACTACCAGAAACTGTTGTTGTTTCTCCTACAGAGACACCAGATGTTGTGGTACCTGTAGGGGTTGTTAGTGTAACAATTAAGCATATTAGCTGATAATTTTTAATTCAGATTTCTTTATTATGCATAACAAATAAATATACAAATGGTGATTACTTGAATATTTAAAAGCTTTTAATTGCACTCGAATATTACATATCAGCGCTTATAAAATATGTTTTGAACTTGCCTTCAGATATTGATCCAGCAGTTGATGTGCCACTAACTGCAGCGTTGGTTGTTCCAGTAGGTCCAGCTGTTGTGGAACTGACTCCTGTAGGAAACACTTTGAATTAGTATTCACATTCTATTTTTATATAATCTTACTGTGTATGTTGTCAAATTATTTGTATGGAAAATATGCTTGCTTAACAGTTTCGAAACATATTAATACCTACCAGATGGATGAATACAAGCATTCACTTGCATGGAGATCATATCACCATCATCCACTGTGGTTTCTATAATTATGTCTGTTGCTTCAAAAGCAGATACATATTTTATAGATTGTGTACCATCTTCATTTGCTTCTGATTGTATAGTAGCAATGGTTGTCTCTACACCATTTTCGTCAACACTTTTCACCACAGCAGTGAATGGACTGCCATTACTTGTAAACTCAACCAGATCAACTGGAACATTTTCGTCTCCCAAGCTAATGCCGACGGTAACACCATCAGATGTGACCACTGTGGTTCCACCAACAGCTAGTTCATCAATGTTATCTACGGTTCCAGCAATCACAGACACTGCACCAGATGGCAATTCACTATCTTCAATCATAATTTCGTCGCAGATTTCAGTTGCTACAAAATAAAAGAAATACGTAAGTTCCATTGTGTTGTTCAAAAAAAATAATATTGTTACTCTTCGAAAGAAAATACACATATCTTATTTGTAACATAATAAACAGACTGCTAAACCCTTCGGTGAGAAATATACAAAATGAATTAATGTATCTCGAACTATATTAACAAAATATGACAAATGCTAATTAAATGACAGATACAACTTTATATTATTAAAAGAAACGTTTGGTTTTAGTACCAAAATCATACACATAATATTACATATACAACAAAAAACTATTAAATCTACATTATTCACCGTCTGATATGCATTAACACTTTCCCCACGTATCTTATTAAGGTGATTTTTTCAACATGTATGGTGAATTAGAAGATATTTACCAGTGGAATGTACGTTTAAACACACACGTATTTTATCATTTTGCATGACTTCAACATACCTCCTGTTGTTTCAGGTGCTGTTGCAGTGCTAGGTGGTTTAGTGCTTGTTTCCACTGATGTACCGACTGTAGTTGCTACGGACTCTCCAGAAGGTGTTGTTCCAACATTTTGATCACTACTACCAGAAACTGTTGTTGTTTCTCCTACAGAGACACCAGATGTTGTGGTACCTGTAGGGGTTGTTAGTGTAACAATTAAGCATATTAGCTGATAATTTTTAATTCAGATTTCTTTATTATGCATAACAAATAAATATACAAATGGTGATTACTTGAATATTTAAAAGCTTTTAATTGCACTCGAATATTACATATCAGCGCTTATAAAATATGTTTTGAACTTGCCTTCAGATATTGATCCAGCAGTTGATGTGCCACTAACTGCAGCGTTGGTTGTTCCAGTAGGTCCAGCTGTTGTGGAACTGACTCCTGTAGGAAACACTTTGAATTAGTATTCACATTCTATTTTTATATAATCTTACTGTGTATGTTGTCAAATTATTTGTATGGAAAATATGCTTGCTTAACAGTTTCGAAACATATTAATACCTACCAGATGGATGAATACAAGCATTCACTTGCATGGAGATCATATCACCATCATCCACTGTGGTTTCTATAATTATGTCTGTTGCTTCAAAAGCAGATACATATTTTATAGATTGTGTACCATCTTCATTTGCTTCTGATTGTATAGTAGCAATGGTTGTCTCTACACCATTTTCGTCAACACTTTTCACCACAGCAGTGAATGGACTGCCATTACTTGTAAACTCAACCAGATCAACTGGAACATTTTCGTCTCCCAAGCTAATGCCGACGGTAACACCATCAGATGTGACCACTGTGGTTCCACCAACAGCTAGTTCATCAATGTTATCTACGGTTCCAGCAATCACAGACACTGCACCAGATGGCAATTCACTATCTTCAATCATAATTTCGTCGCAGATTTCAGTTGCTACAAAATAAAAGAAATACGTAAGTTCCATTGTGTTGTTCAAAAAAAATAATATTGTTACTCTTCGAAAGAAAATACACATATCTTATTTGTAACATAATAAACAGACTGCTAAACCCTTCGGTGAGAAATATACAAAATGAATTAATGTATCTCGAACTATATTAACAAAATATGACAAATGCTAATTAAATGACAGATACAACTTTATATTATTAAAAGAAACGTTTGGTTTTAGTACCAAAATCATACACATAATATTACATATACAACAAAAAACTATTTAATCTACATTATTCACCGTCTGATATGCATTAACACTTTCCCCACGTATCTTATTAAGGTGATTTTTTCAACATGTATGGTGAATTAGAAGATATTTACCAGTGGAATGTACGTTTAAACACACACGTATTTTATCATTTTGCATGACTTCAACATACCTCCTGTTGTTTCAGGTGCTGTTGCAGTGCTAGGTGGTTTAGTGCTTGTTTCCACTGATGTACCGACTGTAGTTGCTACGGACTCTCCAGAAGGTGTTGTTCCAACATTTTGATCACTACTACCAGAAACTGTTGTTGTTTCTCCTACAGAGACACCAGATGTTGTGGTACCTGTAGGGGTTGTTAGTGTAACAATTAAGCATATTAGCTGATAATTTTTAATTCAGATTTCTTTATTATGCATAACAAATAAATATACAAATGGTGATTACTTGAATATTTAAAAGCTTTTATTTGCACTCGAATATTACATATCAGCGCTTATAAAATATGTTTTGAACTTGCCTTCAGATATTGATCCAGCAGATGATGTGCCACTAACTGCAGCGTTGGTTGTTCCAGTAGGTCCAGCTGTTGTGGAACTGACTCCTGTAGGAAACACTTTGAATTAGTATTCACATTCTATTTTTATATAATCTTACTGTGCATGTTGTCAAATTATTTGTATGGAAAATATGCTTGCTTAACAGTTTCGAAACATATTAATACCTACCAGATGGATGAATACAAGCATTCACTTGCATGGAGATCATATCACCATCATCCACTGTGGTTTCTATAATTATGTCTGTTGCTTCAAAAGCAGATACATATTTTATAGATTGTGTACCATCTTCATTTTCTTCTGATTGTATAGTAGCAATGGTTGTTTCTACACCATTTTCGTCAACACTTTTCACCACAGCAGTGAATGGACTGCCATTACTTGTAAACTCAACCAGATCAACTGGAACATTTTCGTCTCCCAAGCTAATGCCGACGGTAACACCATCAGATGTGACCACTGTGGTTCCACCAACAGCTAGTTCATCAATGTTATCTACGGTTCCAGCAATCACAGACACTGCACCAGATGGCAATTCACTATCTTCAATCATAATTTCGTCGCAGATTTCAGTTGCTACAAAATAAAAGAAATACGTAAGTTCCATTGTGTTGTTAAAAAAAAATAATATTGTTACTCTTCGAAAGAAAATACACATATCTTATTTGTAACATAATAAACAGACTGCTAAACCCTTCGGTGAGAAATATACAAAATGAATTAATGTATCTCGAACTATATTAACAAAATATGACAAATGCTAATTAAATGACAGATACAACTTTATATTATTAAAAGAAACGTTTGGTTTTAGTACCAAAATCATACACATAATATTACATATACAACAAAAAACTATTTAATCTACATTATTCACCCTCTGATATGCATTAACACTTTCCCCACGTATCTTATTAAGGTGATTTTTTCAACATGTATGGTGAATTAGAAGATATTTACCAGTGGAATGTACGTTTAAACACACACGTATTTTATCATTTTGCATGACTTCAACATACCTCCTGTTGTTTCAGGTGCTGTTGCAGTGCTTGGTGGTTTAGTGCTTGTTTCCACTGATGTACCGACTGTAGTTGCTACGGACTCTCCAGAAGGTGTTGTTCCAACATTTTGATCACTACTACCAGAAACTGTTGTTGTTTCTCCTACAGAGACACCAGATGTTGTGGTACCTGTAGGGGTTGTTAGTGTAACAATTAGCATATTAGCTGATAATTTTTAATTCAGATTTCTTTATTATGCATAACAAATAAATATACAAATGGTGATTACTTGAATATTTAAAAGCTTTTAATTGCACTCGAATATTACATATCAGCGCTTATAAAATATGTTTTGAACTTGCCTTCAGATATTGATCCAGCAGTTGATGTGCCACTAACTGCAGCGTTGGTTGTTCCAGTAGGTCCAGCTGTTGTGGAACTGACTCCTGTAGGAAACACTTTGAATTAGTATTCACATTTTATTTTTATATAATCTTACTGTGTATGTTGTCAAATTATTTGTATGGAAAATATGCTTGCTTAACAGTTTCGAAACATATTAATACCTACCAGATGGATGAATACAAGCATTCACTTGCATGGAGATCATATCACCATCATCCACTGTGGTTTCTATAATTATGTCTGTTGCTTCAAAAGCAGATACATATTTTATAGATTGTGTACCATCTTCATTTGCTTCTGATTGTATAGTAGCAATGGTTATCTCTACACCATTTTCGTCAACACTTTTCACCACAGCAGTGAATGGACTGCCATTACTTGTAAACTCAACCAGATCAACTGGAACATTTTCGTCTCCCAAGCTAATGCCGACGGTAACACCATCAGATGTGACCACTGTGGTTCCACCAACAGCTAGTTCATCAATGTTATCTACGGTTCCAGCAATCACAGACACTGCACCAGATGGCAATTCACTATCTTCAATCATAATTTCGTCGCAGATTTCAGTTGCTACAAAATAAAAGAAATACGTAAGTTCCATTGTGTTGTTCAAAAAAAATAATATTGTTACTCTTCGAAAGAAAATACACATATCTTATTTGTAACATAATAAACAGACTGATAAACCCTTCGGTGAGAAATATACAAAATGAATTAATGTATCTCGAACTATATTAACAAAATATGACAAATGCTAATTAAATGACAGATACAACTTTATATTATTAAAAGAAACGTTTGGTTTTAGTACCAAAATCATACACATAATATTACATATACAACAAAAACTATTTAATCTACATTATTCACCCTCTGATATGCATTAACACTTTCCCCACGTATCTTATTAAGGTGATTTTTTCAACATGTATGGTGAATTAGAAGATATTTACCAGTGGAATGTACGTTTAAACACACGTATTTTATCATTTTGCATGACTTCAACATACCTCCTGTTGTTTCAGGTGCTGTTGCAGTGCTTGGTGGTTTAGTGCTTGTTTCCACTGATGTACCGACTGTAGTTGCTACGGACTCTCCAGAAGGTGTTGTTCCAACATTTTGATCACTACTACCAGAAACTGTTGTTGTTTCTCCTACAGAGACACCAGATGTTGTGGTACCTGTAGGGGTTGTTAGTGTAAAAATTAAGCATATTAGCTGAGAATTTTTAATTCAGATTTCTTTATTATGCATAACAAATAAATATACAAATGGTGATTACTTGAATATTTAAAAGCTTTAAATTGCACTCGAATATTACATATCAGCGCTTATAAAATATGTTTTGAACTTGCCTTCAGATATTGATCCAGCAGTTGATGTGCCACTAACTGCAGCGTTGGTTGTTCCAGTAGGTCCAGCTGTTGTGGAACTGACTCCTGTAGGAAACACTTTGAATTAGTATTCACATTTTATTTTTATATAATCTTACTGTGTATGATGTCAACTTATTTGTATGGAAAATATGCTTGCTTAACAGTTTCGAAACATATTAATACCTACCAGATGGATGAATACAAGCATTCACTTGCATTGAGATCATATCACCATCATCCACTGTGGTCTCTATAATTATGTCTGTTGCTTCAAAAGCAGATACATATTTTATAGATTGTGTACCATCTTCATTTGCTTCTGATTGTATAGTAGCAATGGTTGTCTCTACACCATTTTCGTCAACACTTTTCACCACAGCAGTGAATGGACTGCCATTACTTGTAAACTCAACCAGATCAACTGGAACATTTTCGTCTCCCAAGCTAATGCCGACGGTAACACCATCAGATGTGACCACTGTGGTTCCACCAACAGCTAGTTCATCAATGTTATCTACGGTTCCAGCAATCACAGACACTGCACCAGATGGCAATTCACTATCTTCAATCATAATTTCGTCGCAGATTTCAGTTGCTACAAAATAAAAGAAATACGTAAGTTCCATTGTGTTGTTCAAAAAAAATAATATTGTTACTCTTCGAAAGAAAATACACATATCTTATTTGTAACATAATAAACAGACTGCTAAACCCTTCGGTGAGAAATATACAAAATGAATTAATGTATCTCGAACTATATTAACAAAATATGACAAATGCTAATTAAATGACAGATACAACTTTATATTATTAAAAGAAACGTTTGGTTTTAGTACCAAAATCATACACATAATATTACATATACAACAAAAAACTATTTAATCTACATTATTCACCCTCTGATATGCATTAACACTTTCCCCACGTATCTTATTAAGGTGATTTTTTCAACATGTATGGTGAATTAGAAGATATTTACCAGTGGAATGTACGTTTAAACACACACGTATTTTATCATTTTGCATGACTTCAACATACCTCCTGTTGTTTCAGGTGCTGTTGCAGTGCTTGGTGGTTTAGTGCTTGTTTCCACTGATGTACCGACTGTAGTTGCTACGGACTCTCCAGAAGGTGTTGTTCCAACATTTTGATCACTACTACCGGAAACTGTTGTTGTTTCTCCTACAGAGACACCAGATGTTGTGGTACCTGTAGGGGTTGTTAGTGTAACAATTAAGCATATTAGCTGATAATTTTTAATTCAGATTTCTTTATTATGCATAACAAATAAATATACAAATGGTGATTACTTGAATATTTAAAAGCTTTTAATTGCACTCGAATATTACATATCAGCGCTTATAAAATATGTTTTGAACTTGCCTTCAGATATTGATCCAGCAGTTGATGTGCCACTAACTGCAGCGTTGGTTGTTCCAGTAGGTCCAGCTGTTGTGGAACTGACTCCTGTAGGAAACACTTTGAATTAGTATTCACATTCTATTTTTATATAATCTTACTGTGTATGTTGTCAAATTATTTGTATGGAAAATATGCTTGCTTAACAGTTTCGAAACATATTAATACCTACCAGATGGATGAATACAAGCATTCACTTGCATGGAGATCATATCACCATCATCCACTGTGGTTTCTATAATTATGTCTGTTGCTTCAAAAGCAGATACATATTTTATAGATTGTGTACCATCTTCATTTGCTTCTGATTGTATAGTAGCAATGGTTGTCTCTACACCATTTTCGTCAACACTTTTCACCACAGCAGTGAATGGACTGCCATTACTTGTAAACTCAACCAGATCAACTGGAACATTTTCGTCTCCCAAGCTAATGCCGACGGTAACACCATCAGATGTGACCACTGTGATTCCACCAACAGCTAGTTCATCAATGTTATCTACGGTTCCAGCAATCACAGACACTGCACCAGATGGCAATTCACTATCTTCAATCATAATTTCGTCGCAGATTTCAGTTGCTACAAAATAAAAGAAATACGTAAGTTCCATTGTGTTGTTCAAAAAAAATAATATTGTTACTCTTCGAAAGAAAATACACATATCTTATTTGTAACATAATAAACAGACTGCTAAACCCTTCGGTGAGAAATATACAAAATGAATTAATGTATCTCGAACTATATTAACAAAATATGACAAATGCTAATTAAATGACAGATACAACTATATATTATTAAAAGAAACGTTTGATTTTAGTACCAAAATCATACACATAATATTACATATACAACAAAAAACTATTTAATCTACATTATTCACCCTCTGATATGCATTAACACTTTCCCCACGTATCTTATTAAGGTGATTTTTTCAACATGTATGGTGAATTAGAAGATATTTACCAGTGGAATGTACGTTTAAACACACACGTATTTTATCATTTTGCATGACTTCAACATACCTCCTGTTGTTTCAGGTGCTGTTGCAGTGCTTGGTGGTTTAGTGCTTGTTTCCACTGATGTACCGACTGTAGTTGCTACGGACTCTCCAGAAGGTGTTGTTCCAACATTTTGATCACTACTACCAGAAACTGTTGTTGTTTCTCCTACAGAGACACCAGATGTTGTGGTACCTGTAGGGGTTGTTAGTGTAAAAATTAAGCATATTAGCTGAGAATTTTTAATTCAGATTTCTTTATTATGCATAACAAATAAATATACAAATGGTGATTACTTGAATATTTAAAAGCTTTTAATTGCACTCGAATATTACATATCAGCGCTTATAAAATATGTTTTGAACTTGCCTTCAGATATTGATCCAGCAGTTGATGTGCCACTAACTGCAGCGTTGGTTGTTCCAGTAGGTCCAGCTGTTGTGGAACTGACTCCTGTAGGAAACACTTTGAATTAGTATTCACATTCTATTTTTATATAATCTTACTGTGTATGTTGTCAAATTATTTGTATGGAAAATATGCTTGCTTAACAGTTTCGAAACATATTAATACCTACCAGATGGATGAATACAAGCATTCACTTGCATGGAGATCATATCACCATCATCCACTGTGGTTTCTATAATTATGTCTGTTGCTTCAAAAGCAGATACATATTTTATAGATTGTGTACCATCTTCATTTGCTTCTGATTGTATAGTAGCAATGGTTGTCTCTACACCATTTTCGTCAACACTTTTCACCACAGCAGTGAATGGACTGCCATTACTTGTAAACTCAACCAGATCAACTGGAACATTTTCGTCTCCCAAGCTAATGCCGACGGTAACACCATCAGATGTGACCACTGTGATTCCACCAACAGCTAGTTCATCAATGTTATCTACGGTTCCAGCAATCACAGACACTGCACCAGATGGCAATTCACTATCTTCAATCATAATTTCGTCGCAGATTTCAGTTGCTACAAAATAAAAGAAATACGTAAGTTCCATTGTGTTGTTCAAAAAAAATAATATTGTTACTCTTCGAAAGAAAATACACATATCTTATTTGTAACATAATAAACAGACTGCTAAACCCTTCGGTGAGAAATATACAAAATGAATTAATGTATCTCGAACTATATTAACAAAATATGACAAATGCTAATTAAATGACAGATACAACTTTATATTATTAAAAGAAACGTTTGATTTTAGTACCAAAATCATACACATAATATTACATATACAACAAAAAACTATTTAATCTACATTATTCACCCTCTGATATGCATTAACACTTTCCCCACGTATCTTATTAAGGTGATTTTTTCAACATGTATGGTGAATTAGAAGATATTTACCAGTGGAATGTACGTTTAAACACACACGTATTTTATCATTTTGCATGACTTCAACATACCTCCTGTTGTTTCAGGTGCTGTTGCAGTGCTTGGTGGTTTAGTGCTTGTTTCCACTGATGTACCGACTGTAGTTGCTACGGACTCTCCAGAAGGTGTTGTTCCAACATTTTGATCACTACTACCAGAAACTGTTGTTGTTTCTCCTACAGAGACACCAGATGTTGTGGTACCTGTAGGGGTTGTTAGTGTAAAAATTAAGCATATTAGCTGAGAATTTTTAATTCAGATTTCTTTATTATGCATAACAAATAAATATACAAATGGTGATTACTTGAATATTTAAAAGCTTTAAATTGCACTCGAATATTACATATCAGCGCTTATAAAATATGTTTTGAACTTGCCTTCAGATATTGATCCAGCAGTTGATGTGCCACTAACTGCAGCGTTGGTTGTTCCAGTAGGTCCAGCTGTTGTGGAACTGACTCCTGTAGGAAACACTTTGAATTAGTATTCACATTTTATTTTTATATAATCTTACTGTGTATGATGTCAACTTATTTGTATGGAAAATATGCTTGCTTAACAGTTTCGAAACATATTAATACCTACCAGATGGATGAATACAAGCATTCACTTGCATTGAGATCATATCACCATCATCCACTGTGGTCTCTATAATTATGTCTGTTGCTTCAAAAGCAGATACATATTTTATAGATTGTGTACCATCTTCATTTGCTTCTGATTGTATAGTAGCAATGGTTGTCTCTACACCATTTTCGTCAACACTTTTCACCACAGCAGTGAATGGACTGCCATTACTTGTAAACTCAACCAGATCAACTGGAACATTTTCGTCTCCCAAGCTAATGCCGACGGTAACACCATCAGATGTGACCACTGTGGTTCCACCAACAGCTAGTTCATCAATGTTATCTACGGTTCCAGCAATCACAGACACTGCACCAGATGGCAATTCACTATCTTCAGTCATAATTTCGTCGCAGATTTCAGTTGCTACAAAATAAAAGAAATACGTGAGTTCCATTGTGTTGTCCAAAAAAAATAATATTGTTACTCTTCGAAAGAAAATACGCATATCTTATTTGTAACATAATAAACAGACTGCTAAACCCTTCGGTGAGAAATATACAAAATGAATTAATGTATCTCGAACTATATTAACAAAATATGACAAATGCTAATTAAATGACAGATACAACTTTATATTATTAAAAGAAACGTTTGGTTTTAGTACCAAAATCATACACATAATATTAATTATACAACAAAAAACTATTTAATCTACATTATTCACCCTCCGATATGCATTAACACTTTCCCCACGTATCTTATTAAGGTGATTTTTTCAACATGTATGGTGAATTAGAAGATATTTACCAGTGGAATGTACGTTTAAACACACACGTATTTTATCATTTTGCATGACTTCAACATACCTCCTGTTGTTTCAGGTGCTGTTGCAGTGCTTGGTGGTTTAGTGCTTGTTTCCACTGATGTACCGACTGTAGTTGCTACGGACTCTCCAGAAGGTGTTGTTCCAACATTTTGATCACTACTACCAGAAACTGTTGTTGTTTCTCCTACAGAGACACCAGATGTTGTGGTACCTGTAGGGGTTGTTAGTGTAACAATTAAGCATATTAGCTGATAATTTTTAATTCAGATTTCTTTATTATGCATAACAAATAAATATACAAATGGTGATTACTTGAATATTTAAAAGCTTTCAATTGCACTCGAATATTACATATCAGCGCTTATAAAATATGTTTTGAACTTGCCTCCAGATATTGATCCAGCAGTTGATGTGCCACTAACTGCAGCGTTGGTTGTTCCAGTAGGTCCAGCTGTTGTGGAACTGACTCCTGTAGGAAACACTTTGAATTAGTATTCACATTCTATTTTTATATAATCTTACTGTGTATGTTGTCAAATTATTTGTATGGAAAATATGCTTGCTTAACAGTTTCGAAACATATTAATACCTACCAGATGGATGAATACAAGCATTCACTTGCATGGAGATCATATCACCATCATCCACTGTGGTTTCTATAATTATGTCTGTTGCTTCAAAAGCAGATACATATTTTATAGATTGTGTACCATCTTCATTTGCTTCTGATTGTATAGTAGCAATGGTTGTCTCTACACCATTTTCGTCAACACTTTTCACCACAGCAGTGAATGGACTGCCATTACTTGTAAACTCAACCAGATCAACTGGAACATTTTCGTCTCCCAAGCTAATGCCGACGGTAACACCATCAGATGTGACCACTGTGGTTCCACCAACAGCTAGTTCATCAATGTTATCTACGGTTCCAGCAATCACAGACACTGCACCAGATGGCAATTCACTATCTTCAATCATAATTTCGTCGCAGATTTCAGTTGCTACAAAATAAAAGAAATACGTAAGTTCCATTGTGTTGTTCAAAAAAAATAATATTGTTACTCTTCGAAAGAAAATACACATATCTTATTTGTAACATAATAAACAGACTGCTAAACCCTTTGGTGAGAAATATACAAAATGAATTAATGTATCTCGAACTATATTAACAAAATATGACAAATGCTAATTAAATGACAGATACAACTTTATATTATTAAAAGAAACGTTTGGTTTTAGTACCAAAATCATACACATAATATTAATTATACAACAAAAAACTATTTAATCTACATTATTCACCCTCCGATATGCATTAACACTTTCCCCACGTATCTTATTAAGGTGATTTTTTCAACATGTATGGTGAATTAGAAGATATTTACCAGTGGAATGTACGTTTAAACACACACGTATTTTATCATTTTGCATGACTTCAACATACCTCCTGTTGTTTCAGGTGCTGTTGCAGTGCTTGGTGGTTTAGTGCTTGTTTCCACTGATGTACCGACTGTAGTTGCTACGGACTCTCCAGAAGGTGTTGATCCAACATTTGGATCACTACTACCAGAAACTGTTGTTGTTTCTCCTACAGAGACACCAGATGTTGTGGTACCTGTAGGGGTTGTTAGTGTAACAATTAAGCATATTAGCTGAGAATTTTTAATTCAGATTTCTTTATTATGCATAACAAATAAATATACAAATGGTGATTACTTGAATATTTAAAAGCTTTTAATTGCACTCGAATATTACATATCAGCGCTTATAAAATATGTTTTGAACTTGCCTTCAGATATTGATCCAGCAGTTGATGTGCCACTAACTGCAGCGTTGGTTGTTCCAGTAGGTCCAGCTGTTGTGGAACTGACTCCTGTAGGAAACACTTTGAATTAGTATTCACATTCTATCTTTATATAATCTTACTGTGTATGTTGTCAAATTATTTGTATGGAAAATATGCTTGCTTAACAGTTTCGAAACATATTAATACCTACCAGATGGATGAATACAAGCATTCACTTGCATGGAGATCATATCACCATCATCCACTGTGGTTTCTATAATTATGTCTGTTGCTTCAAAAGCAGATACATATTTTATAGATTGTGTACCATCTTCATTTGCTTCTGATTGTATAGTAGCAATGGTTGTCTCTACACCATTTTCGTCAACACTTTTCACCACAGCAGTGAATGGACTGCCATTACTTGTAAACTCAACCAGATCAACTGGAACATTTTCGTCTCCCAAGCTAATGCCGACGGTAACACCATCAGATGTGACCACTGTGGTTCCACCAACAGCTAGTTCATCAATGTTATCTACGGTTCCAGCAATCACAGACACTGCACCAGATGGCAATTCACTATCTTCAATCATAATTTCGTCGCAGATTTCAGTTGCTACAAAATAAAAGAAATACGTAAGTTCCATTGTGTTGTTCAAAAAAAATAATATTGTTACTCTTCGAAAGAAAATACACATATCTTATTTGTAACATAATAAACAGACTGCTAAACCCTTTGGTGAGAAATATACAAAATGAATTAATGTATCTCGAACTATATTAACAAAATATGACAAATGCTAATTAAATGACAGATACAACTTTATATTATTAAAAGAAACGTTTGGTTTTAGTACCAAAATCATACACATAATATTAATTATACAACAAAAAACTATTTAATCTACATTATTCACCCTCCGATATGCATTAACACTTTCCCCACGTATCTTATTAAGGTGATTTTTTCAACATGTATGGTGAATTAGAAGATATTTACCAGTGGAATGTACGTTTAAACACACACGTATTTTATCATTTTGCATGACTTCAACATACCTCCTGTTGTTTCAGGTGCTGTTGCAGTGCTTGGTGGTTTAGTGCTTGTTTCCACTGATGTACCGACTGTAGTTGCTACGGACTCTCCAGAAGGTGTTGATCCAACATTTGGATCACTACTACCAGAAACTGTTGTTGTTTCTCCTACAGAGACACCAGATGTTGTGGTACCTGTAGGGGTTGTTAGTGTAACAATTAAGCATATTAGCTGATAATTTTTAATTCAGATTTCTTTATTATGCATAACAAATAAATATACAAATGGTGATTACTTGAATATTTAAAAGCTTTTAATTGCACTCGAATATTACATATCAGCGCTTATAAAATATGTTTTGAACTTGCCTTCAGATATTGATCCAGCAGTTGATGTGCCACTAACTGCAGCGTTGGTTGTTCCAGTAGGTCCAGCTGTTGTGGAACTGACTCCTGTAGGAAACACTTTGAATTAGTATTCACATTCTATCTTTATATAATCTTACTGTGTATGTTGTCAAATTATTTGTATGGAAAATATGCTTGCTTAACAGTTTCGAAACATATTAATACCTACCAGATGGATGAATACAAGCATTCACTTGCATGGAGATCATATCACCATCATCCACTGTGGTTTCTATAATTATGTCTGTTGCTTCAAAAGCAGATACATATTTTATAGATTGTGTACCATCTTCATTTGCTTCTGATTGTATAGTAGCAATGGTTGTCTCTACACCATTTTCGTCAACACTTTTCACCACAGCAGTGAATGGACTGCCATTACTTGTAAACTCAACCAGATCAACTGGAACATTTTCGTCTCCCAAGCTAATGCCGACGGTAACACCATCAGATGTGACCACTGTGGTTCCACCAACAGCTAGTTCATCAATGTTATCTACGGTTCCAGCAATCACAGACACTGCACCAGATGGCAATTCACTATCTTCAATCATAATTTCGTCGCAGATTTCAGTTGCTACAAAATAAAGGAAATACGTAAGTTCCATTGTGTTGTTCAAAAAAAATAATATTGTTAGTCTTCGAAAGAAAATACACATATCTTATTTGTAACATAATAAACAGACTGCTAAACCCTTCGGTGAGAAATATACAAAATGAATTAATGTATCTCGAACTATATTAACAAAATATGACAAATGCTAATTAAATGACAGATACAACTTTATATTATTTAAAGAAACGTTTGGTTTTAGTACAAAAATCATACACATAATATTACATATACAACAAAAAACTATTTAATCTACATTATTCACCCTCTGATATGCATTAACACTTTCCCCACGTATCTTATCAAGGTGATTTTTTCAACATGTATGGTGAATTAGAAGATATTTACCAGTGGAATGTACGTTTAAACACACACGTATTTTATCATTTTGCATGACTTCAACATACCTCCTGTTGTTTCAGGTGCTGTTGCAGTGCTTGGTGGTTTAGTGCTTGTTTCCACTGATGTACCGACTGTAGTTGCTACGGACTCTCCAGAAGGTGTTGTTCCAACATTTTGATCACTACTACCAGAAACTGTTGTTGTTTCTCCTACAGAGACACCAGATGTTGTGGTACCTGTAGGGGTTGTTAGTGTAACAATTAAGCATATTAGCTGATAATTTTTAATTCAGATTTCTTTATTATGCATAACAAATAAATATACAAATGGTGATTACTTGAATATTTAAAAGCTTTTAATTGCACTCGAATATTACATATCAGCGCTTATAAAATATGTTTTGAACTTGCCTTCAGATATTGATCCAGCAGTTGATGTGCCACTAACTGCAGCGTTGGTTGTTCCAGTAGGTCCAGCTGTTGTGGAACTGACTCCTGTAGGAAACACTTTGAATTAGTATTCACATTCTATTTTTATATAATCTTACTGTGTATGTTGTCAAATTATTTGTATGGAAAATATGCTTGCTTAACAGTTTCGAAACATATTAATACCTACCAGATGGATGAATACAAGCATTCACTTGCATGGAGATCATATCACCATCATCCACTGTGGTTTCTATAATTATGTCTGTTGCTTCAAAAGCAGATACATATTTTATAGATTGTGTACCATCTTCATTTGCTTCTGATTGTATAGTAGCAATGGTTGTCTCTACACCATTTTCGTCAACACTTTTCACCACAGCAGTGAATGGACTGCCATTACTTGTAAACTCAACCAGATCAACTGGAACATTTTCGTCTCCCAAGCTAATGCCGACGGTAACACCATCAGATGTGACCACTGTGGTTCCACCAACAGCTAGTTCATCAATGTTATCTACGGTTCCAGCAATCACAGACACTGCACCAGATGGCAATTCACTATCTTCAATCATAATTTCGTCGCAGATTTCAGTTGCTACAAAATAAAAGAAATACGTAAGTTCCATTGTGTTGTTCAAAAAAAATAATATTGTTACTCTTCGAAAGAAAATACACATATCTTATTTGTAACATAATAAACAGACTGCTAAACCCTTCGGTGAGAAATATACAAAATGAATTAATGTATCTCGAACTATATTAACAAAATATGACAAATGCTAATTAAATGACAGATACAACTTTATATTATTAAAAGAAACGTTTGGTTTTAGTACCAAAATCATACACATAATATTACATATACAACAAAAAACTATTTAATCTACATTATTCACCCTCTGATATGCATTAACACTTTCCCCACGTATCTTATTAAGGTGATTTTTTCAACATGTATGGTGAATTAGAAGATATTTACCAGTGGAATGTACGTTTAAACACACACGTATTTTATCATTTTGCATGACTTCAACATACCTCCTGTTGTTTCAGGTGCTGTTGCAGTGCTTGGTGGTTTAGTGCTTGTTTCCACTGATGTACCGACTGTAGTTGCTACGGACTCTCCAGAATGTGTTGTTCCAACATTTTGATCACTACTACCAGAAACTGTTGTTGTTTCTCCTACAGAGACACCAGATGTTGTGGTACCTGTAGGGGTTGTTAGTGTAACAATTAAGCATATTAGCTGATAATTTTTAATTCAGATTTCTTTATTATGCATAACAAATAAACATACAAATGGTGATTACTTGAATATTTAAAAGCTTTTAATTGCACTCGAATATTACATATCAGCGCTTATAAAATATGTTTTGAACTTGCCTTCAGATATTGATCCAGCAGTTGATGTGCCACTAACTGCAGCGTTGGTTGTTCCAGTAGGTCCAGCTGTTGTGGAACTGACTCCTGTAGGAAACACTTTGAATTAGTATTCACATTCTATTTTTATATAATCTTACTGTGTATGTTGTCAAATTATTTGTATGGAAAATATGCTTGCTTAACAGTTTCGAAACATATTAATACCTACCAGATGGATGAATACAAGCATTCACTTGCATGGAGATCATATCACCATCATCCACTGTGGTTTCTATAATTATGTCTGTTGCTTCAAAAGCAGATACATATTTTATAGATTGTGTACCATCTTCATTTGCTTTTGATTGTATAGTAGCAATGGTTGTCTCTACACCATTTTCGTCAACACTTTTCACCACAGCAGTGAATGGACTGCCATTACTTGTAAACTCAACCAGATCAACTGGAACATTTTCGTCTCCCAAGCTAATGCCGACGGTAACACCATCAGATGTGACCACTGTGGTTCCACCAACAGCTAGTTCATCAATGTTATCTACGGTTCCAGCAATCACAGACACTGCACCAGATGGCAATTCACTATCTTCAATCATAATTTCGTCGCAGATTTCAGTTGCTACAAAATAAAAGAAATACGTAAGTTCCATTGTGTTGTTCAAAAAAAATAATATTGTTACTCTTCGAAAGAAAATACACATATCTTATTTGTAACATAATAAACAGACTGCTAAACCCTTCGGTGAGAAATATACAAAATGAATTAATGTATCTCGAACTATATTAACAAAATATGACAAATGCTAATTAAATGACAGATACAACTTTATATTATTAAAAGAAACGTTTGGTTTTAGTACCAAAATCATACACATAATATTACATATACAACAAAAAACTATTTAATCTACATTATTCACCCTCTGATATGCATTAACACTTTCCCCACGTATCTTATTAGGGTGATTTTTTCAACATGTATGGTGAATTAGAAGATATTTACCAGTGGAATGTACGTTTAAACACACACGTATTTTATCATTTTGCATGACTTCAACATACCTCCTGTTGTTTCAGGTGCTGTTGCAGTGCTTGGTGGTTTAGTGCTTGTTTCCACTGATGTACCGACTGTAGTTGCTACGGACTCTCCAGAAGGTGTTGTTCCAACATTTTGATCACTACTACCAGAAACTGTTGTTGTTTCTCCTACAGAGACACCAGATGTTGTGGTACCTGTAGGGGTTGTTAGTGTAAAAATTAAGCATATTAGCTGAGAATTTTTAATTCAGATTTCTTTATTATGCATAACAAATAAATATACAAATGGTGATTACTTGAATATTTAAAAGCTTTAAATTGCACTCGAATATTACATATCAGCGCTTATAAAATATGTTTTGAACTTGCCTTCAGATATTGATCCAGCAGTTGATGTGCCACTAACTGCAGCGTTGGTTGTTCCAGTAGGTCCAGCTGTTGTGGAACTGACTCCTGTAGGAAACACTTTGAATTAGTATTCACATTTTATTTTTATATAATCTTACTGTGTATGATGTCAACTTATTTGTATGGAAAATATGCTTGCTTAACAGTTTAGAAACATATTAATACCTACCAGATGGATGAATACAAGCATTCACTTGCATTGAGATCATATCACCATCATCCACTGTGGTCTCTATAATTATGTCTGTTGCTTCAAAAGCAGATACATATTTTATAGATTGTGTACCATCTTCATTTGCTTCTGATTGTATAGTAGCAATGGTTGTCTCTACACCATTTTCGTCAACACTTTTCACCACAGCAGTGAATGGACTGCCATTACTTGTAAACTCAACCAGATCAACTGGAACATTTTCGTCTCCCAAGCTAATGCCGACGGTAACACCATCAGATGTGACCACTGTGGTTCCACCAACAGCTAGTTCATCAATGTTATCTACGGTTCCAGCAATCACAGACACTGCACCAGATGGCAATTCACTATCTTCAGTCATAATTTCGTCGCAGATTTCAGTTGCTACAAAATAAAAGAAATACGTGAGTTCCATTGTGTTGTCCAAAAAAAATAATATTGTTACTCTTCGAAAGAAAATACGCATATCTTATTTGTAACATAATAAACAGACTGCTAAACCCTTCGGTGAGAAATATACAAAATGAATTAATGTATCTCGAACTATATTAACAAAATATGACAAATGCTAATTAAATGACAGATACAACTTTATATTATTAAAAGAAACGTTTGGTTTTAGTACCAAAATCATACACATAATATTAATTATACAACAAAAAACTATTTAATCTACATTATTCACCCTCCGATATGCATTAACACTTTCCCCACGTATCTTATTAAGGTGATTTTTTCAACATGTATGGTGAATTAGAAGATATTTACCAGTGGAATGTACGTTTAAACACACACGTATTTTATCATTTTGCATGACTTCAACATACCTCCTGTTGTTTCAGGTGCTGTTGCAGTGCTTGGTGGTTTAGTGCTTGTTTCCACTGATGTACCGACTGTAGTTGCTACGGACTCTCCAGAAGGTGTTGTTCCAACATTTTGATCACTACTACCAGAAACTGTTGTTGTTTCTCCTACAGAGACACCAGATGTTGTGGTACCTGTAGGGGTTGTTAGTGTAACAATTAAGCATATTAGCTGATAATTTTTAATTCAGATTTCTTTATTATGCATAACAAATAAATATACAAATGGTGATTACTTGAATATTTAAAAGCTTTTAATTGCACTCGAATATTACATATCAGCGCTTATAAAATATGTTTTGAACTTGCCTTCAGATATTGATCCAGCAGTTGATGTGCCACTAACTGCAGCGTTGGTTGTTCCAGTAGGTCCAGCTGTTGTGGAACTGACTCCTGTAGGAAACACTTTGAATTAGTATTCACATTCTATTTTTATATAATCTTACTGTGTATGTTGTCAAATTATTTGTATGGAAAATATGCTTGCTTAACAGTTTCGAAACATATTAATACCTACCAGATGGATGAATACAAGCATTCACTTGCATGGAGATCATATCACCATAATCCACTGTGGTTTCTATAATTATGTCTGTTGCTTCAAAAGCAGATACATATTTTATAGATTGTGTACCATCTTCATTTGCTTCTGATTGTATAGTAGCAATGGTTGTCTCTACACCATTTTCGTCAACACTTTTCACCACAGCATTGAATGGACTGCCATTACTTGTAAACTCAACCAGATCAACTGGAACATTTTCGTCTCCCAAGCTAATGCCGACGGTAACACCATCAGATGTGACCACTGTGGTTCCACCAACAGCTAGTTCATCAATGTTATCTACGGTTCCAGCAATCACAGACACTGCACCAGATGGCAATTCACTATCTTCAATCATAATTTCGTCGCAGATTTCAGTTGCTACAAAATAAAAGAAATACGTAAGTTCCATTGTGTTGTTCAAAAAAAATAATATTGTTACTCTTCGAAAGAAAATACACATATCTTATTTGTAACATAATAAACAGACTGCTAAACCCTTCGGTGAGAAATATACAAAATGAATTAATGTATCTCGAACTATATTAACAAAATATGACAAATGCTAATTAAATGACAGATACAACTTTATATTATTAAAAGAAACGTTTGGTTTTAGTACCAAAATCATACACATAATATTACATATACAACAAAAAACTATTTAATCTACATTATTCACCCTCTGATATGCATTAACACTTTCCCCACGTATCTTATTAAGGTGATTTTTTCAACATGTATGGTGAATTAGAAGATATTTACCAGTGGAATGTACGTTTAAACACACACGTATTTTATCATTTTGCATGACTTCAACATACCTCCTGTTGTTTCAGGTGCTGTTGCAGTGCTTGGTGGTTTAGTGCTTGTTTCCACTGATGTACCGACTGTAGTTGCTACGGACTCTCCAGAAGGTGTTGTTCCAACATTTTGATCACTACTACCAGAAACTGTTGTTGTTTCTCCTACAGAGACACCAGATGTTGTGGTACCTGTAGGGGTTGTTAGTGTAAAAATTAAGCATATTAGCTGAGAATTTTTAATTCAGATTTCTTTATTATGCATAGCAAATAAATATACAAATGGTGATTACTTGAATATTTAAAAGCTTTAAATTGCACTCGAATATTACATATCAGCGCTTATAAAATATGTTTTGAACTTGCCTTCAGATATTGATCCAGCAGTTGATGTGCCACTAACTGCAGCGTTGGTTGTTCCAGTAGGTCCAGCTGTTGTGGAACTGACTCCTGTAGGAAACACTTTGAATTAGTATTCACATTTTATTTTTATATAATCTTACTGTGTATGATGTCAACTTATTTGTATGGAAAATATGCTTGCTTAACAGTTTCGAAACATATTAATACCTACCAGATGGATGAATACAAGCATTCACTTGCATTGAGATCATATCACCATCATCCACTGTGGTCTCTATAATTATGTCTGTTGCTTCAAAAGCAGATACATATTTTATAGATTGTGTACCATCTTCATTTGCTTCTGATTGTATAGTAGCAATGGTTGTCTCTACACCATTTTCGTCAACACTTTTCACCACAGCAGTGAATGGACTGCCATTACTTGTAAACTCAACCAGATCAACTGGAACATTTTCGTCTCCCAAGCTAATGCCGACGGTAACACCATCAGATGTGACCACTGTGGTTCCACCAACAGCTAGTTCATCAATGTTATCTACGGTTCCAGCAATCACAGACACTGCACCAGATGGCAATTCACTATCTTCAGTCATAATTTCGTCGCAGATTTCAGTTGCTACAAAATAAAAGAAATACGTGAGTTCCATTGTGTTGTCCAAAAAAAATAATATTGTTACTCTTCGAAAGAAAATACGCATATCTTATTTGTAACATAATAAACAGACTGCTAAACCCTTCGGTGAGAAATATACAAAATGAATTAATGTATCTCGAACTATATTAACAAAATATGACAAATGCTAATTAAATGACAGATACAACTTTATATTATTAAAAGAAACGTTTGGTTTTAGTACCAAAATCATACACATAATATTAATTATACAACAAAAAACTATTTAATCTACATTATTCACCCTCCGATATGCATTAACACTTTCCCCACGTATCTTATTAAGGTGATTTTTTCAACATGTATGGTGAATTAGAAGATATTTACCAGTGGAATGTACGTTTAAACACACACGTAATTTATCATTTTGCATGACTTCAACATACCTCCTGTTGTTTCAGGTGCTGTTGCAGTGCTTGGTGGTTTAGTGCTTGTTTCCACTGATGTACCGACTGTAGTTGCTACGGACTCTCCAGAAGGTGTTGTTCCAACATTTTGATCACTACTACCAGAAACTGTTGTTGTTTCTCCTACAGAGACACCAGATGTTGTGGTACCTGTAGGGGTTGTTAGTGTAACAATTAAGCATATTAGCTGATAATTTTTAATTCAGATTTCTTTATTATGCATAACAAATAAATATACAAGTGGTGATTACTTGAATATTTAAAAGCTTTTAATTGCACTCGAATATTACATATCAGCGCTTATAAAATATGTTTTGAACTTGCCTTCAGATATTGATCCAGCAGTTGATGTGCCACTAACTGCAGCGTTGGTTGTTCCAGTAGGTCCAGCTGTTGTGGAACTGACTCCTGTAGGAAACACTTTGAATTAGTATTCACATTCTATTTTTATATAATCTTACTGTGTATGTTGTCAAATTATTTGTATGGAAAATATGCTTGCTTAACAGTTTCGAAACATATTAATACCTACCAGATGGATGAATACAAGCATTCACTTGCATGGAGATCATATCACCATCATCCACTGTGGTTTCTATAATTATGTCTGTTGCTTCAAAAGCAGATACATATTTTATAGATTGTGTACCATCTTCATTTGCTTCTGATTGTATAGTAGCAATGGTTGTCTCTACACCATTTTCGTCAACACTTTTCACCACAGCAGTGAATGGACTGCCATTACTTGTAAACTCAACCAGATCAACTGGAACATTTTCGTCTCCCAAGCTAATGCCGACGGTAACACCATCAGATGTGACCACTGTGGTTCCACCAACAGCTAGTTCATCAATGTTATCTACGGTTCCAGCAATCACAGACACTGCACCAAATGGCAATTCACTATCTTCAATCATAATTTCGTCGCAGATTTCAGTTGCTACAAAATAAAAGAAATACGTAAGTTCCATTGTGTTGTTCAAAAAAAATAATATTGTTACTCTTCGAAAGAAAATACACATATCTTATTTGTAACATAATAAACAGACTGCTAAACCCTTCGGTGAGAAATATACAAAATTAATTAATGTATCTCGAACTATATTAACAAAATATGACAAATGCTAATTAAATGACAGATACAACTTTATATTATTAGATGAAACGTTTGGTTTTAGTACCAAAATCATACACATAATATTACATATACAACAAAAAACTATTTAATCTACATTATTCACCCTCTGATATGCATTAACACTTTCCCCACGTATCTTATTAAGGTGATTTTTTCAACATGTATGGTGAATTAGAAGATATTTACCAGTGGAATGTACGTTTAAACACACACGTATTTTATCATTTTGCATGACTTCAACATACCTCCTGTTGTTTCAGGTGCTGTTGCAGTGCTTGGTGGTTTAGTGCTTGTTTCCACTGATGTACCGACTGTAGTTGCTACGGACTCTCCAGAAGGTGTTGTTCCAACATTTTGATCACTACTACCAGAAACTGTTGTTGTTTCTCCTACAGAGACACCAGATGTTGTGGTACCTGTAGGGGTTGTTAGTGTAACAATTAAGCATATTAGCTGATAATTTTGAATTCAGATTTCTTTATTATGCATAACAAATAAATATACAAATGGTGATTACTTGAATATTTAAAAGCTTTTAATTGCACTCGAATATTACATATCAGCGCTTATAAAATATGTTTTGAACTTGCCTTCAGATATTGATCCAGCAGTTGATGTGCCACTAACTGCAGCGTTGGTTGTTCCAGTAGGTCCAGCTGTTGTGGAACTGACTCCTGTAGGAAACACTTTGAATTAGTATTCACATTCTATTTTTATATAATCTTACTGTGTATGTTGTCAAATTATTTGTATGGAAAATATGCTTGCTTAACAGTTTCGAAACATATTAATACCTACCAGATGGATGAATACAAGCATTCACTTGCATGGAGATCATATCACCATCATCCACTGTGGTTTCTATAATTATGTCTGTTGCTTCAAAAGCAGATACATATTTTATAGATTGTGTACCATCTTCATTTGCTTCTGATTGTATAGTAGCAATGGTTGTCTCTACACCATTTTCGTCAACACTTTTCACCACAGCAGTGAATGGACTGCCATTACTTGTAAGCTCAACCAGATCAACTGGAACATTTTCGTCTCCCAAGCTAATGCCGACGGTAACACCATCAGATGTGACCACTGTGGTTCCACCAACAGCTAGTTCATCAATGTTATCTACGGTTCCAGCAATCACAGACACTGCACCAGATGGCAATTCACTATCTTCAATCATAATTTCGTCGCAGATTTCAGTTGCTACAAAATAAAAGAAATACGTAAGTTCCATTGTGTTGTTCAAAAAAAATAATATTGTTACTCTTCGAAAGAAAATACACATATCTTATTTGTAACATAATAAACAGACTGCTAAACCCTTCGGTGAGAAATATACAAAATGAATTAATGTATCTCGAACTATATTAACAAAATATGACAAATGCTAATTAAATGACAGATACAACTTTATATTATTAAAAGAAACGTTTGGTTTTAGTACCAAAATCATACACATAATATTACATATACAACAAAAAACTATTTAATCTACATTATTCACCCTCTGATATGCATTAACACTTTCCCCACGTATCTTATTAAGGTGATTTTTTCAGCATGTATGGTGAATTAGAAGATATTTACCAGTGGAATGTACGTTTAAACACACACGTATTTTATCATTTTGCATGACTTCAACATACCTCCTGTTGTTTCAGGTGCTGTTGCAGTGCTTGGTGGTTTAGTGCTTGTTTCCACTGATGTACCGACTGTAGTTGCTACAGACTCTCCAGAAGGTGTTGTTCCAACATTTTGATCACTACTACCAGAAACTGTTGTTGTTTCTCCTACAGAGACACCAGATGTTGTGGTACCTGTAGGGGTTGTTAGTGTAAAAATTAAGCATATTAGCTGAGAATTTTTAATTCAGATTTCTTTATTATGCATAACAAATAAATATACAAATGGTGATTACTTGAATATTTAAAAGCTTTAAATTGCACTCGAATATTACATATCAGCGCTTATAAAATATGTTTTGAACTTGCCTTCAGATATTGATCCAGCAGTTGATGTGCCACTAACTGCAGCGTTGGTTGTTCCAGTAGGACCAGCTGTTGTGGAACTGACTCCTGTAGGAGACACTTTGAATTAGTATTCACATTCTATTTTTATATAATCTTACTGTGTATGTTGTCAACTTATTTGTATGGAAAATATGCTCGCTTAACAGTTTCGAAACATATTAATACCTACCAGATGGATGAATACAAGCATTCACTTGCATGGAGATCATATCACCATCATCCACTGTGGTCTCTATAATTATGTCTGCTGCTTCAAAAGCAGATACATATTGAATAGATTGTGTACCATCTTCATTTGCTTCTGATTGTATAGTAGCAATGGTTGTCTCTACACCATTTTCGTCAACACTTTTCACCACAGCAGTGAATGGACTGTCATTACTTGTAAACTCAACCAGATCAACTGGTACATTTTCGTCTCCCAAGCTAATGCCGACGGTAACACCATCAGATGTGACCACTGTGGTTCCACCAACAGCTAGTTCATCAATGTTATCTACGGTTCCAGCAATCACAGACACTGCACCAGATGGCAATTCACTATCTTCAGTCATAATTTCGTCGCAGATTTCAGTTGCTACAAAATAAAAGAAATACGTAAGTTCCATTGTGTTGTTACAAACAAATAATATTGTTACTCTTCGAAAGAAAATACACATATCTTATTTGTAGCATAATAAACAGACTGCTAAACCCTTCGGTGAGAAATATACAAAATAAATTAATGTATCTCGAACTATATTAACAAAAAATGACAAATGCTAATTATATGACACAAACAACTTTATATTTTTGAAAGAAACGTTTGGTTTTAGTACCAAATTCATACACATAATATTACATATACAACAAAAAACTATTTAATCTACATTATTTACCCTATGATATGCATTAACACTTTCCCCACGTATCTTATTAAGGGGATTATTTCAACATGTATGGTGAATTAGAAGATATTTACCAGTGGATTGTACGTTTAAACACACACATATTTTATCATTTTGCATGACTTCAACATACCTCCTGTTGTTTCAGGTGCTGCTGCAGTGCTTGGTGGTTTAGTGCTTGTTTCCACTGATGTACCGACTGTAGTTGCTACGGACTCTCCAGAAGGTGTTGTTCCAACATTTTGATCACTACTACCAGAAACTGTTGTTGTTTCTC
Organism: Flabesymbios commensalis; assembly: GCA_964017125.1. Lineage (NCBI taxonomy): Eukaryota > Metazoa > Annelida > Polychaeta > Terebellida > Flabelligeridae > Flabesymbios > Flabesymbios commensalis. Next base: position 42,999,750 of record OZ024910.1, on the reverse strand, counting down.
CTACAGAGACACCAGATGTTGTGGTACCTGTAGGGGTTGTTAGTGTAAAAATTAAGCATATTAGCTGAGAATCTTTAATTCTGATTTCTTTATTATGCATAACAAATAAATATACAAATGGTGATTACTTGAATATTTAAAAGCTTTTAATTGCACTCGAATATTACATATCAGCGCTCATAAAATATGTTTTGAACTTGCCTTCAGATATTGATCCAGCAGTTGATGTGCCACTAACTGCAGCGTTGGTTGTTCCAGTAGGTCCAGCTGTTGTGGAACTGACTCCTGTAGGAAACACTTTGAATTAGTATTCACATTCTATTTTTATATAATCTTACTGTGTATGTTGTCAAAATATTTGTATGGAAAATATGCTTGCTTAACAGTTTCGAAACATATTAATACCTACCAGATGGATGAATACAAGCATTCACTTGCATGGAGATCATATCACCATCATCCACTGTGGTCTCTATAATTATGTCTGTTGCTTCAAAAGCAGATACATATTTTATAGATTGTGTACCATCTTCATTTGCTTCTGATTGTATAGTAGCAATGGTTGTCTCTACACCATTTTCGTCAACACTTTTCACCACAGCAGTGAAAGGACTGCCATTACTTGTAAACTCAACCAGATCAACTGGAACATTTTCGTCTCCCAAGCTAATGCCGACGGTAACACCATCAGATGTGACCACTGTGGTTCCACCAACAGCTAGTTCATCAATGTTATCTACGGTTCCAGCAATCACAGACACTGCACCAGATGGCAATTCACTATCTTCAGTCATAATTTCGTCGCAGATTTCAGTTGCTACAAAATAAAAGAAAGACGTAAGTTCCATTGTGTTGTTCCAAAAAAATAATATTGTTACTCTTCGAAAGAAAATACACATATCTTATTTGTAACATAATAAACAGACTGCTAAACCCTTCGGTGAGAAATATACAAAATTAATTAATGTATCTCGAACTATATTAACAAAAAATGACAAATGCTAATCAAATGACAGATACAACTTTATATTTTTGAAAGAAATGTTTGGTTTTAGTACCAAATTCATACACATAATATTACATATACGACAAAAAACTATTTAATCTACATTATTCACCCTCCGATATGCATTAACACTTTCCCCACGTATCTTATTAAGGGGATTTTTTCAACATGTATGGTGAATTAGAAGATATTTACCAGTGGAATGTACGTTTAAACACACACGTATTTTATCATTTTGCATGACTTCAACATACCTCCTGTTGTTTCAGGTGCTGTTGCAGTGCTTGGTGGTTTAGTGCTTGTTTCCACTGATGTACCGACTGTAGTTGCTACGGACTCTCCAGAAGGTGTTGTTCCAACATTTTGATCACTACTACCAGAAACTGTTGTTGTTTCTCCTACAGAGACACCAGATGTTGTGGTACCTGTAGGGGTTGTTAGTGTAAAAATTAAGCATATTAGCTGAGAATTTTTAATTCAGATTTCTTTATTATGCATAACAAATAAATATACAAATGGTGATTACTTGAATATTTAAAAGCTTTTAATTGCACTCGAATATTACATATCAGCGCTCATAAAATATGTTTTGAACTTGCCTTCAGATATTGATCCAGCAGTTGATGTGCCACTAACTGCAGCGTTGGTTGTTCCAGTAGGTCCAGCTGTTGTGGAACTGACTCCTGTAGGAAACACTTTGAATTAGTATTCACATTCTATTTTTATATAATCTTACTGTGTATGTTGTCAAAATATTTGTATGGAAAATATGCTTGCTTAACAGTTTCGAAACATATTAATACCTACCAGATGGATGAATACAAGCATTCACTTGCATGGAGATCATATCACCATCATCCACTGTGGTCTCTATAATTATGTCTGTTGCTTCAAAAGCAGATACATATTTTATAGATTGTGTACCATCTTCATTTGCTTCTGATTGTATAGTAGCAATGGTTGTCTCTACACCATTTTCGTCAACACTTTTCACCACAGCAGTGAAAGGACTGCCATTACTTGTAAACTCAACCAGATCAACTGGAACATTTTCGTCTCCCAAGCTAATGCCGACGGTAACACCATCAGATGTGACCACTGTGGTTCCACCAACAGCTAGTTCATCAATGTTATCTACGGTTCCAGCAATCACAGACACTGCACCAGATGGCAATTCACTATCTTCAGTCATAATTTCGTCGCAGATTTCAGTTGCTACAAAATAAAAGAAAGACGTAAGTTCCATTGTGTTGTTCCAAAAAAATAATATTGTTACTCTTCGAAAGAAAATACACATATCTTATTTGTAACATAATAAACAGACTGCTAAACCCTTCGGTGAGAAATATACAAAATTAATTAATGTATCTCGAACTATATTAACAAAAAATGACAAATGCTAATCAAATGACAGATACAACTTTATATTTTTGAAAGAAATGTTTGGTTTTAGTACCAAATTCATACACATAATATTACATATACGACAAAAAACTATTTAATCTACATTATTCACCCTCCGATATGCATTAACACTTTCCCCACGTATCTTATTAAGGGGATTTTTTCAACATGTATGGTGAATTAGAAGATATTTACCAGTGGAATGTACGTTTAAACACACACGTATTTTATCATTTTGCATGACTTCAACATACCTCCTGTTGTTTCAGGTGCTGTTGCAGTGCTTGGTGGTTTAGTGCTTGTTTCCACTGATGTACCGACTGTAGTTGCTACGGACTCTCCAGAAGGTGTTGTTCCAACATTTTGATCACTACTACCAGAAACTGTTGTTGTTTCTCCTACAGAGACACCAGATGTTGTGGTACCTGTAGGGGTTGTTAGTGTAAAAATTAAGCATATTAGCTGAGAATTTTTAATTCAGATTTCTTTATTATGCATAACAAATAAATATACAAATGGTGATTACTTGAATATTTAAAAGCTTTAAATTGCACTCGAATATTACATATCAGCGCTTATAAAATATGTTTTAAACTTGCCTTCAGATATTGATCCAGCAGTTGATGTGCCACTAACTGCAGCGTCGGTTGTTCCAGTAGGTCCAGCTGTTGTGGAACTGACTCCTGTAGGAAACACTTTGAATTAGTATTCACATTCTATTTTTATATAATCTTACTGTGTATGTTGTCAACTTATTTGTATGGGAAATATGCTTGCTTAACAGTTTCGGAACATATTAATACCTACCAGATGGATGAATACAAGCATTCACTTGCATGGAGATCATATCACCATCATCCACTGTGGTTTCTATAATTATGTCTGTTGCTTCAAAACCAGATACATATTGTAAAGATTGTGTGCCATCTTCATTTGCTTCTGATTGTATAGTAGCAATGGTTGTCTCTACACCATTTTCGTCAAGACTTTTCACCACAGCAGTGAATGGACTGCCATTACTTGTAAACTCAACCAGATCAACTGGAACATTTTCGTCTCCCAAGCTAATGCCGACGGTAACACCATCAGATGTGACCACTGTGGTTCCACCAACAGCTAGTTCATCAATGTTATCTACGGTTCCAGCAATCACAGACACTGCACCAGATGGCAATTCACTATCTTCAGTCATAATTTCGTCGCAGATTTCAGTTGCTACAATACAAAAGAAATACGTAAGTTCCATTGTGTTGTTCAAAAAAAATAACATTGTTACTCTTCGAAAGAAAATACACATATCTTATTTGTAACATAATAAACAGACTGCAAGACCCTTCGGTGAGAAATATACAAAATGAATTAATGTATCTCGAACTATATTAACAAAAAATGACAAATGCTAATTATATGACAGATACAACTTTATATTTTTGAAAGAAACGTTTGGTTTCAGTACCAAATTCATACACATAACTTTACATATACAACAAAAAACTATTTAATCTACATTATTTACCCTCCGATATGCATTAACACTTTCCCCACGTATCTTATTAAGGGGATTATTTCAACATGTATGGTGAATTAGAAGATATTTACCAGTGGATTGTACGTTTAAACACACACATATTTTATCATTTTGCATGACTTCAACATACCTCCTGTTGTTTCAGGTGCTGTTGCAGTGCTTGGTGGCTTAGTGCTTGTTTCCACTGATGTACCGACTGTAGTTGCTACGGACTCTCCAGAAGGTGTTGTTCCAACATTTTGATCACTACTACCAGAAACTGTTGTTGTTTCTCCTACAGAGACACCAGATGTTGTGGTACCTGTAGGGGTTGTTAGTGTAAAAATTAAGCATATTAGCTGAGAATTTTTAATTCAGATTTCTTTATTATGCCTAACAAAAAAATATACAAATGGTGATTACTTGAATCTTTATAAGCTTTTGATTGCACTCGAATATTACATATCAGCGCTTATAAAATATGTTTTGAACTTGCCTTCAGATATTGATCTAGCAGTTGATGTGCCACTAACTGCAGCGTTGGTTGTTCCAGTAGGTCCAGCTGTTGTGGAACTGACTCCTGTAGGAAACACTTTGATTTAGTATTCACATTCTAATTTTATATAATCTTACTGTGTATGTTGTCAAATTATTTGTATGGAAAATATGCTTGTTTAACTGTTTCGAAACATATTAATACCTACCAGATGGATGAATACAAGCATTCACTTGCATGGAGATCATATCACCATCATCCACTGTGGTCTCTATAATTATGTCTGTTGCTTCAAAACCAGATACATATTTTATAGATTGTGTACCATCTTCATTTGCTTCTGATTGTATAGTAGCAATGGTTGTCTCTACACCATTTTCGTCAACACTTTTCACCACAGCAGTGAATGGACTGCCATTACTTGTAAACTCAACCAGATCAACTGGAACATTTTCGTCTCCCAAGCTAATGCCGACGGTAACACCATCAGATGTGACCACTGTGGTTCCACCAACAGCTAGTTCATCAATGTTATCTACGGTTCCAGCAATCACAGACACTGCACCAGATGGCAATTCACTATCTTCAGTCATAATTTCGTCGCAGATTTCAGTTGCTACAAAATAAAAGAAATACGCAAGTTCCATTGTGTTGTTCAAAAAAAATAATATTGTTACTCTTCGAAAGAAAATACACATATCTTATTTGTAACATAATAAACAGACTACAAAACCCTTCGGTGAGAAATATACAAAATGAATTAATGCATCTCGAACTATATTAACAAAAAATGACAAATGCTAATTATATGACACAAACAACTTTATATTTTTGAAAGAAACGTTTGGTTTTAGTACCAAATTCATACACACAATATTACATATACAACAAAAAACTATTTAATCTACATTATTTACCCTCCGATATGCATAAACACTTTCCCCACGTATCTTATTAAGGGAATTATTTGAACATGTATGGTGACTTAGAAGATATTTACCAGTGGAATGTACGTTTAAACACACACGTATTTTATCATTTTGCATGACTTCAACATACCTCCTGTTGTTTCAGGTGCTGTTGCAGTGCTTGGTGGTTTAGTGCTTGTTTCCACTGATGTACCGACTGTAGTTGCTACGGACTCTCCAGAAGGTGTTGTTCCAACATTTTGATCACTACTACCAGAAACTGTTGTTGCTTCTCCTACAGAGACAACAGATGTTGTGGTACCTGTAGGGGTTGTTAGTGTAACAATTAAGCATATTAGCTGAGAATTTTTAATTCAGATTTCTTTATTATGCATAACAAATAAATATACAAATGGTGATTACTTGAATATTTAAAAGCTTTTAATTGCACTCGAATATTACATATCAGCGCTTATAAAATATGTTTTGAACTTGCCTTCAGATATTGATCCAGCAGTTGATGTGCCACTAACTGCAGCGTTGGTTGTTCCAGTAGGTCCAGCTGTTGTGGAACTGACTCCTGTAGGAAGCACTTTGATTTAGTATTCATATTCTAATTTTATATAATCTTACTGTGTATGTTGTCAAATTATTTGTATCGAAAATATGCTTGTTTAACAGTTTCGAAACATATTAATACCTACCAGATGGATGAATACAAGCATTCACTTGCATGGAGATCATATCACCATCATCCACTGTGGTCTCTATAATTATGTCTGTTGCTTCAAAACCAGATACATATTTTATAGATTGTGTACCATCTTCATTTGCTTCTGATTGTATAGTAGCAATGGTTGTCTCTACACCATTTTCGTCAACACTTTTCACCACAGCAGTGAATGGACTGCCATTACTTGTAAACTCAACCAGATCAACTGGAACATTTTCGTCTCCCAAGCTAATGCCGACAGTAACACCATCAGATGTGACCACTGTGGTTCCACCAACAGCTAGTTCATCAATGTTATCTACGGTTCCAGCAATCACAGACACTGCACCAGATGGCAATTCACTATCTTCAATCATAATTTCGTCGCAGATTTCAGTTGCTACAAAATAAAAGAAATACGTAAGTTCCTTTGTGTTGTTCAAAAAAAAAAATATTGTTACTCTTCGAAAGAAAATACACATATCTTATTTGTAACATAATAAACAGACTACAAGACCCTTCGGTGAGAAATATACAAAATGAATTAATGTATCTCGAACTATATTAACACAAATGACAAATGCTAATTATATGACAGATACAACTTTATATTTTTGAAAGAAACGTTTGGTTTTAGTTCCAAATTCATACACATAATTTTACATATACAACAAAAAACTATTTAATCTACATTATTTACCCTCCGATATGCATTAACACTTTCCCCACGTATCTTATTAAGGGGATTATTTCAACATGTATGGTGAATTAGAAGATATTTACCAGTGGAATGTACGTTTAAACACACACATATTTTATCATTTTGCATGACTTCAACATACCTCCTGTTGTTTCAGGTGCTGTTGCAGTGCTTGGTGGTTTAGTGCTTGTTTCCACTGATGTACCGACTGTAGTTGCTACGGACTCTCCAGAAGGTGTTGTTCCAACATTTTGATCACTACTATCAGAAACTGTTGTTGTTTCTCCTACAGAGACACCAGATGTTGTGGTACCTGTAGGTGTTGTTAGTGTAAAAATTAGGCATATTAGCTGAGAATTTTTAATTCAGATTTCTTTATTATGCATAACAAATAAATATACAAATGGTGATTACTTGAATATTTATAAGCTTTTAATTGCACTCGAATATTACATATCAGCGCTTATAAAATATGTTTTGAACTTGCCTTCAGATATTGATCCAGCAGTTGATGTGCCACTAACTGCAGCGTTGGTTGTTCCAGTAGGTCCAGCTGTTGTGGAACTGACTCCTGTAGGAAACACTTTGAATTAGTATTCACATTCTATTTTTATATAATCTTACTGTGTATGTTGTCAAAATATTTGTATGGAAAATATGCTTGCTTAACAGTTTCGAAACATATTAATACCTACCAGATGGATGGATACAAGCATTCACTTGCATGGAGATCATATCACCATCATCCACTGTGGTCTCTATAATTATGTCTGTTGCTTCAAAAGCAGATACATATTTTATAGATTGTGTACCATCTTCATTTGCTTCTGATTGTATAGTAGCAATGGTTGTCTCTTCACCATTTTCGTCAACACTTTTCACCACAGCAGTGAATGGACTGCCATTAGTTGTAAACTCTACCAGATCAACTGGAACATTTTCGTCTCCCAAGCTAATGCCGACGGTAACACCATCAGATGTGACCACTGTGGTTCCACCAACAGCTAGTTCATCAATGTTATCTACGGTTCCAGCAATCACAGACACTGCACCAGATGGCAATTCACTATCTTCAGTCATAATTTCGTCGCAGATTTCAGTTGCTACAAAATAAAAGAAATACGTAAGTTCCATTGTGTTGTTCAAAAAAAAATAATATTGTTACTCTTTGAAAGAAAATACACATATCTTATTTGTAACATAATAAACAGACTGCAAAACCCTTCGGTGAGAAATATACAAAATGAATTAATGTATCTCGAACTATATTAACAAAAAATGACAAATGCTAATTATATGACACAAAAAACTTTATATTTTTGAAAGAAACGTTTGGTTTTAGTACCAAATTCATACACATAATATTACATATACAACAAAAAACTATTTAATCTACATTATTCACCCTCCGATATGCATTAATACTTTCCCCACGTATCTTATTAAGGGGATTTTTTCAACATGTATGGTGAATTAGAAGATATTTACCAGTGGAATGTACGTTTAAACACACACGTATTTTATCATTTCGCATGACTTCAACATACCTCCTGTTGTTTCAGGTGCTGTTGCAGTGCTTGGTGGTTTAGTGCTTGTTTCCACTGATGTACCGACTGTAGTTGCTACGGACTCTCCAGAAGGTGTTGTTCCAACATTTTGATCACTACTATCAGAAACTGTTGTTGTTTCTCTTACAGAGACACCAGATGTTGTGGTACCTGTAGGGGTTGTTAGTGTAAAAATTAAGCATATTAGCTGAGAATTTTTAATTCAGATTTCTTTATTATGCATAACAAATAAATATACAAATGGTGATTACTTGAATATTTAAAAGCTTTTAATTGCACTCGAATATTACATATCAGCGCTTATAAAATATGTTTTGAACTTGCCTTCAGATATTGATCCAGCAGTTGATGTGCCACTAACTGCAGCGTTGGTTGTTCCAGTAGGTCCAGCTGTTGTGGAACTGACTCCTGTAGGAAGCACTTTGATTTAGTATTCATATTCTAATTTTATATAATCTTACTGTGTATGTTGTCAAATTATTTGTATCGAAAATATGCTTGTTTAACAGTTTCGAAACATATTAATACCTACCAGATGGATGAATACAAGCATTCACTTGCATGGAGATCATATCACCATCATCTACTGTGGTCTCTATAATTATGTCTGTTGCTTCAAAACCAGATACATATTTTATAGATTGTGTACCATCTTCATTTGCTTCTGATTGTATAGTAGCAATGGTTGTCTCTACACCATTTTCGTCAACACTTTTCACCACAGCAGTGAATGGACTGCCATTACTTGTAAACTCAACCAGATCAACTGGAACATTTTCGTCTCCCAAGCTAATGCCGACAGTAACACCATCAGATGTGACCACTGTGGTTCCACCAACAGCTAGTTCATCAATGTTATCTACGGTTCCAGCAATCACAGACACTGCACCAGATGGCAATTCACTATCTTCAATCATAATTTCGTCGCAGATTTCAGTTGCTACAAAATAAAAGAAATACGTAAGTTCCTTTGTGTTGTTCAAAAAAAATAATATTGTTACTCTTCGAAAAGAATACACATATCTTATTTGTAACATAATAAACAGACTACAAGACCCTTCGGTGAGAAATATACAAAATGAATTAATGTATCTCGAACTACATTAACACAAATGACAAATGCTAATTATATGACAGATACAACTTTATATTTTTGAAAGAAACGTTTGGTTTTAGTACCAAATTCATACACATAATTTTACATATACAACAAAAAACTATTTAATCTACATTATTTACCCTCCGATATGCATTAACACTTTCCCCACGTATCTTATTAAGGGGATTATTTCAACATGTATGGTGAATTAGAAGATATTTACCAGTGGAATGTACGTTTAAACACACACATATTTTATCATTTTGCATGACTTCAACATACCTCCTGTTGTTTCAGGTGCTGTTGCAGTGCTTGGTGGTTTAGTGCTTGTTTCCACTGATGTACCGACTGTAGTTGCTACGGACTCTCCAGAAGGTGTTGTTCCAACATTTTGATCACTACTACCAGAAACTGTTGTTGTTTCTCCTACAGAGACACCAGATGTTGTGGTACCTGTAGGTGTTGTTAGTGTAAAAAATAGGCATATTAGCTGAGAATTTGTAATTCAGATTTCTTTATTATGCATAACAAATAAATATACAAATGGTGATTACTTGAATATTTATAAGCTTTTAATTGCACTCGAATATTACATATCAGCGCTTATAAAATATGTTTTGAACTTGCCTTCAGATATTGATCCAGCAGTTGATGTGCCACTAACTGCAGCGTTGGTTGTTCCAGTAGGTCCAGCTGTTGTGGAACTGACTCCTGTAGGAAACACTTTGAATTAGTATTCACATTATATTTTTATATAATCTTACTGTGTATGTTGTCAAATTATTTGTATGGAAAATATGCTTGCTTAACAGTTTCGAAACATATTAATACCTACCAGATGGATGAATACAAGCATTCACTTGCATGGAGATCATATCACCATCATCCACTGTGGTTTCTATAATTATGTCTGTTGCTTCAAAAGCAGATACATATTTTATAGATTGTGTACCATCTTCATTTGCTTCTGATTGTATAGTAGCAATGGTTGTCTCTACACCATTTTCGTCAACACTTTTCACCACAGCAGTGAATGGACTGCCATTACTTGTAAACTCAACCAGATCAACTGGAACATTTTCGTCTCCCAAGCTAATGCCGACGGTAACACCATCAGATGTGACCACTGTGGTTCCACCAACAGCTAGTTCATCAATGTTATCTACGGTTCCAGCAATCACAGACACTGCACCAGATGGCAATTCACTATCTTCAGTCATAATTTCGTCGCAGATTTCAGTTGCTACAAAATTAAAGAAATACGTAAGTTCCATTGTGTTGTTCAAAAAAAATAATATTGTTACTCTTTGAATGAAAATACACATATCTTATTTGTAACATAATAAACAGACTGCAAAACCCTTCGTTGAGAAATATACAAAATGAATTAATGCATCTCGAACTATATTAACAAAAAATGACAAATGCTAATTATATGACACAAAAAACTTTATATTTTTGAAAGAAACGTTTGGTTTTAGTACCAAATTCATACACACAATATTACATATACAACAAAAAACTATTTAATCTACATTATTTACCCTCCGATATGCATAAACACTTTCCCCACGTATCTTATTAAGGGAATTATTTGAACATGTATGGTGACTTAGAAGATATTTACCAGTGGAATGTACGTTTAAACACACACATATTTTATCATTTTGCATGACTTCAACATACCTCCTGTTGTTTCAGGTGCTGTTGCAGTGCTTGGTGGTTTAGTGCTTGTTTCCACTGATGTACCGACTGTAGTTGCTACGGACTCACCAGAAGGTGTTGTTCCAACATTTTTATCACTACTACCAGAAACTGTTGTTGTTTCTCCTACAGAGACACCAGATGTTGTGGTACCTGTAGGGGTTGTTAGTGTAAAAATTAAGCATATTAGCTGAGAATGTTTAATTCAGATTTCTTTATTATGCATAACAAATAAATATACAAATGGTGATTACTTGAATATTTATAAGCTTTTAATTGCACTCGAATATTACATATCAGCGCTTATAAAATATGTTTTGAACTTGCCTTCAGATATTGATCCAGCAGTTGATGTGCCACTAACTGCAGCGTTGGTTGTTCCAGTAGGTCCAGCTGTTGTGGAACTGACTCCTATAGGAAACACTTTGATTTAGTATTCACATTCTAATTTCATATAATCTCACTGTGTATGTTGTCAAATTATTTGTATGGAAAATATGCTTGTTTAACAGTTTCGAAACATATTAATACCTACCAGATGGATGAATACAAGCATTCACTTGCATGGAGATCATATCACCATCATCTACTGTGGTCTCTATAATTATGTCTGTTGCTTCAAAACCAGATACATATTTTATAGATTGTGTACCATCTTCATTTGCTTCTGATTGTATAGTAGCAATGGTTGTCTCTACACCATTTTCGTCAACACTTTTCACCACAGCAGTGAATGGACTGCCATTACTTGTAAACTCAACCAGATCAACTGGAACATTTTCGTCTCCCAAGCTAATGCCGACAGTAACACCATCAGATGTGACCACTGTGGTTCCACCAACAGCTAGTTCATCAATGTTATCTACGGTTCCAGCAATCACAGACACTGCACCAGATGGCAATTCACTATCTTCAATCATAATTTCGTCGCAGATTTCAGTTGCTACAAAATAAAAGAAATACGTAAGTTCCTTTGTGTTGTTCAAAAAAAATAATATTGTTACTCTTCGAAAAGAATACACATATCTTATTTGTAACATAATAAACAGACTACAAGACCCTTCGGTGAGAAATATACAAAATGAATTAATGTATCTCGAACTACATTAACACAAATGACAAATGCTAATTATATGACAGATACAACTTTATATTTTTGAAAGAAACGTTTGGTTTTAGTACCAAATTCATACACATAATTTTACATATACAACAAAAAACTATTTAATCTACATTATTTACCCTCCGATATGCATTAACACTTTCCCCACGTATCTTATTAAGGGGATTATTTCAACATGTATGGTGAATTAGAAGATATTTACCAGTGGAATGTACGTTTAAACACACACATATTTTATCATTTTGCATGACTTCAACATACCTCCTGTTGTTTCAGGTGCTGTTGCAGTGCTTGGTGGTTTAGTGCTTGTTTCCACTGATGTACCGACTGTAGTTGCTACGGACTCTCCAGAAGGTGTTGTTCCAACATTTTGATCACTACTACCAGAAACTGTTGTTGTTTCTCCTACAGAGACACCAGATGTTGTGGTACCTGTAGGTGTTGTTAGTGTAAAAAATAGGCATATTAGCTGAGAATTTGTAATTCAGATTTCTTTATTATGCATAACAAATAAATATACAAATGGTGATTACTTGAATATTTATAAGCTTTTAATTGCACTCGAATATTACATATCAGCGCTTATAAAATATGTTTTGAACTTGCCTTCAGATATTGATCCAGCAGTTGATGTGCCACTAACTGCAGCGTTGGTTGTTCCAGTAGGTCCAGCTGTTGTGGAACTGACTCCTGTAGGAAACACTTTGAATTAGTATTCACATTATATTTTTATATAATCTTACTGTGTATGTTGTCAAATTATTTGTATGGAAAATATGCTTGCTTAACAGTTTCGAAACATATTAATACCTACCAGATGGATGAATACAAGCATTCACTTGCATGGAGATCATATCACCATCATCCACTGTGGTTTCTATAATTATGTCTGTTGCTTCAAAAGCAGATACATATTTTATAGATTGTGTACCATCTTCATTTGCTTCTGATTGTATAGTAGCAATGGTTGTCTCTACACCATTTTCGTCAACACTTTTCACCACAGCAGTGAATGGACTGCCATTACTTGTAAACTCAACCAGATCAACTGGAACATTTTCGTCTCCCAAGCTAATGCCGACGGTAACACCATCAGATGTGACCACTGTGGTTCCACCAACAGCTAGTTCATCAATGTTATCTACGGTTCCAGCAATCACAGACACTGCACCAGATGGCAATTCACTATCTTCAGTCATAATTTCGTCGCAGATTTCAGTTGCTACAAAATTAAAGAAATACGTAAGTTCCATTGTGTTGTTCAAAAAAAATAATATTGTTACTCTTTGAATGAAAATACACATATCTTATTTGTAACATAATAAACAGACTGCAAAACCCTTCGTTGAGAAATATACAAAATGAATTAATGCATCTCGAACTATATTAACAAAAAATGACAAATGCTAATTATATGACACAAAAAACTTTATATTTTTGAAAGAAACGTTTGGTTTTAGTACCAAATTCATACACACAATATTACATATACAACAAAAAACTATTTAATCTACATTATTCACCCTCCGATATGCATAAACACTTTCCCCACGTATCTTATTAAGGGAATTATTTGAACATGTATGGTGACTTAGAAGATATTTACCAGTGGAATGTACGTTTAAACACACACATATTTTATCATTTTGCATGACTTCAACATACCTCCTGTTGTTTCAGGTGCTGTTGCAGTGCTTGGTGGTTTAGTGCTTGTTTCCACTGATGTACCGACTGTAGTTGCTACGGACTCACCAGAAGGTGTTGTTCCAACATTTTTATCACTACTACCAGAAACTGTTGTTGTTTCTCCTACAGAGACACCAGATGTTGTGGTACCTGTAGGGGTTGTTAGTGTAAAAATTAAGCATATTAGCTGAGAATGTTTAATTCAGATTTCTTTATTATGCATAACAAATAAATATACAAATGGTGATTACTTGAATATTTATAAGCTTTTAATTGCACTCGAATATTACATATCAGCGCTTATAAAATATGTTTTGAACTTGCCTTCAGATATTGATCCAGCAGTTGATGTGCCACTAACTGCAGCGTTGGTTGTTCCAGTAGGTCCAGCTGTTGTGGAACTGACTCCTATAGGAAACACTTTGATTTAGTATTCACATTCTAATTTCATATAATCTCACTGTGTATGTTGTCAAATTATTTGTATGGAAAATATGCTTGTTTAACAGTTTCGAAACATATTAATACCTACCAGATGGATGAATACAAGCATTCACTTGCATGGAGATCATATCACCATCATCCACTGTGGTCTCTATAATTATGTCTGTTGCTTCAAAACCAGATACATATTTTATAGATTGTGTACCATCTTCATTTGCTTCTGATTGTATAGTAGCAATGGTTGTCTCTACACCATTTTCGTCAATACTTTTCACCACAGCAGTGAATGGACTGCCATTACTTGTAAACTCAACCAGATCAACTGGAACATTTTCGTCTCCCAAGCTAATGCCGACGGTAACACCATCAGATGTGACCACTGTGGTTCCACCAACAGCTAGTTCATCAATGTTATCTACGGTTCCAGCAATCACAGACACTGCACCAGATGGCAATTCACTATCTTCAGTCATAATTTCATCGCAGATTTCAGTTGCTACAAAATTAAAGAAATACGTAAGTTCCATTGTGTTGTTCAAAAAAAATAATATTGTTACTCTTCGAAAGAAAATACACATATCTTATTTGTAACATAATAAACAGACTACAAAACCCTTCGGTGAGAAATATACAAAATGTATTAATGCATCTCGAACTATATTAACAAAAAATGACCAATGCTAATTATATGACACAAACAACTTTATATTTTTGAAAGAAACGTTTGGTTTTAGTACCAAATTCATACACATAATATTACATATACAACAAAAAACTATTTAATCTACATTATTTACCCTCCGATATGCATTAACACTTTCCCCACGTATCTTATTAAGGGAATTATTTGAACATGTATGGTGACTTAGAAGATATTTACCAGTGGAATGTACGTTTAAACACACACATATTTTATCATTTTGCATGACTTCAACATACCTCCTGTTGTTTCAGGTGCTGTTGCAGTGCTTGGTGGTTTAGTGCTTGTTTCCACTGATGTACCGACTGTAGTTGCTACGGACTCTCCAGAAGGTGTTGTTCCAACATTTTGATCACTACTACCAGAAACTGTTGTTGTTTCTCCTACAGAGACACCAGATGCTGTGGTACCTGTAGGGGTTGTTAGTGTAAAAATTAAGCATATTAGCTGAGAATTTTTAATTCAGATTTCTTTATTATGCATAACAAATAAATATACAAATGGTGATTACTTGAATATTTATAAGCTTTTAATTGCACTCGAATATTACATATCAGCGCTTATAAAATATGTTTTGAACTTGCCTTCAGATATTGATCCAGCAGTTGATGTGCCACTAACTGCAGCGTTGGTTGTTCCAGTAGGTCCAGCTGTTGTGGAACTGACTCCTGTAGGAAACACTTTGATTTAGTATTCACATTCTAATTTTATATAATCTTACTGTGTATGTTGTCAAATTATTTGTATGGAAAATATGCTTGTTTAACAGTTTCGAAACATAATAATACCTACCAGATGGATGAATACAAGCATTCACTTGCATGGAGATCATATCACCATCATCCACTGTGGTCTCTATAATTATGTCTGTTGCTTCAAAACCAGATACATATTTTATAGATTGTGTACCATCTTCATTTGCTTCTGATTGTATAGTAGCAATGGTTGTCTCTACACCATTTTCGTCAACACTTTTCACCACAGCAGTGAATGGACTGCCATTACTTGTAAACTCAACCAGATCAACTGGAACATTTTCGTCTCCCAAGCTAATGCCGACGGTAACACCATCAGATGTGACCACTGTGGTTCCACCAACAGCTAGTTCATCAATGTTATCTACGGTTCCAGCAATCACAGACACTGCACCAGATGGCAATTCACTATCTTCAGTCATAATTTCATCGCAGATTTCAGTTGCTACAAAATAAAAGAAATACGCAAGTTCCATTGTGTTGTTCAAAAAAAAAAAATATTGTTACTCTTCGAAAGTAAATACACATATCTTATTTGTAACATAATAAACAGACTGCAAAACCCTTCGGTGAGAAATATAAAAAATGAATTAATGTATCTCGAACTATATTAACAAAAAATGACAAATGCTAATTATATGACACAAACAACTTTATATTTTTGAAAGAAACGTTTGGTTTTAGTACCAAATTCATACACATAATATTACATATACAACAAAAAACTATTTAATCTACATTATTTACCCTCCGATATGCATTAACACTTTCCCCACGTATCTTATTAAGGGGATTATTTCAACATGTATGGTGAATTAGAAGATATTTACCAGTGGAATGTACGTTTAAACACACACATATTTTATCATTTTGCATGACTTCAACATACCTCCTGTTGTTTCAGGTGCTGTTGCAGTGCTTGGTGGTTTAGTGCTTGTTTCGACTGATGTACCGACTGTAGTTGCTACGGACTCTCCAGAAGGTGTTGTTCCAAGATTTTGATCACTACTACCAGAAACTGTTGTTGTTTCTCCTACAGAGACACCAGATGTTGTGGTACCTGTAGGGGTTGTTAGTGTAAAAATTAAGCATATTAGCTGAGAATTTTTAATTCAGATTTCTTTATTATGCATAACAAATAAATATACAAATGGTGATTACTTGAATATTTATAAGCTTTTAATTGCACTCGAATATTACATATCAGCGCTTATAAAATATGTTTTGAACTTGCCTTCAGGTATTGATCCAGCAGTTGATGTGCCACTAACTGCAGCGTTGGTTGTTCCAGTAGGTCCAGCTGTTGTGGAACTGACTCCTGTAGGAAACACTTTGATTTAGTATTCACATTCTAATTTTATATAATCTTACTGTGTATGTTGTCAAATTATTTGTATGGAAAATATGCTTGTTTAACAGTTTCGAAACATATTAATACCTACCAGATGGATGAATACAAGCATTCACTTGCATGGAGATCATATCACCATCATCCACTGTGGTCTCTATAATTATGTCTGTTGCTTCAAAACCAGATACATATTTTATAGATTGTGTACCATCTTCATTTGCTTCTGATTGTATAGTAGCAATGGTTGTCTCTACACCATTTTCGTCAACACTTTTCACCACAGCAGTGAATGGACTGCCATTACTTGTAAACTCAACCAGATCAACTGGAACATTTTCGTCTCCCAAGCTAATGCCGACGGTAACACCATCAGATGTGACCACTGTGGTTCCACCAACAGCTAGTTCATCAATGTTATCTACGGTTCCAGCAATCACAGACACTGCACCAGATGGCAATTCACTATCTTCAGTCATAATTTCATCGCAGATTTCAGTTGCTACAAAATAAAAGAAATACGCAAGTTCCATTGTGTTGTTCAAAAAAAAAAAATATTGTTACTCTTCGAAAGTAAATACACATATCTTATTTGTAACATAATAAACTGACTGCAAAACCATTCGGTGAGAAATATACAAAATGAATTAATGTATCTCGAACTATATTAACAAAAAATGACAAATGCTAATTATATGACACAAACAACTTTATATTTTTGAAAGAAACGTTTGGTTTTAGTACCAAATTCATACACATAATATTACATATACAACAAAAAACTATTTAATCTACATTATTTACCCTCCGATATGCATTAACACTTTCCCCACGTATCTTATTAAGGGGATTATTTCAACATGTATGGTGAATTAGAAGATATTTACCAGTGGAATGTACGTTTAAACACACACATATTTTATCATTTTGCATGACTTCAACATACCTCCTGTTGTTTCAGGTGCTGTTGCAGTGCTTGGTGGTTTAGTGCTTGTTTCGACTGATGTACCGACTGTAGTTGCTACGGACTCTCCAGAAGGTGTTGTTCCAACATTTTGATCACCACTACCAGAAACTGTTGTTGTTTCTTCTACAGAGACACCAGATGTTGTGGTACCTGTAGGGTGTAGGTTGTTAGTGTACCAATTAAGCATATTAGCTGAGAATTTTTAATTCAGATTTCTTTATTATGCATAACAAATAAATATACAAATGGTGATTACTTGAATATTTAAAAGCTTTTAATTGCACTCGAATATTACATATCAGCGCTTATAAAATATGTTTTGAACTTGCCTTCAGATATTGATCCAGCAGTTGATGTGCCACTAACTGCAGCGTTGGTTGTTCCAGGAGGTCCAGCTGTTGTGGAACTGACTCCTGTAGGAAACACTTTGAATTAGTATTCACATTCTATTTTTATATAATCTTACTGTGTATGTTGTCACAATATTTGTATGGAAAATATGCTTGCTTAACAGTTTCGAAACATATTAATACCTACCAGATGGATGAATACAAGCATTCACTTGCATGGAGATCATATCACCATCATCCACTGTGGTCTCTATAATTATGTCTGTTGCTTCAAAACCAGATACATATTTTA
This sequence comes from Flabesymbios commensalis, assembly GCA_964017125.1. Lineage (NCBI taxonomy): Eukaryota > Metazoa > Annelida > Polychaeta > Terebellida > Flabelligeridae > Flabesymbios > Flabesymbios commensalis. Next base: position 42,980,981 of record OZ024910.1, on the reverse strand, counting down.
TAGATTGTGTACCATCTTCATTTGCTTCTGATTGTATAGTAGCAATGGTTGTCTCTACACCATTTTCGTCAACACTTTTCACCACAGCAGTGAATGGACTGCCATTACTTGTAAACTCAACCAGATCAACTGGAACATTTTCGTCTCCCAAGCTAATGCCGACGGTAACACCATCAGATGTGACCACTGTGGTTCCACCAACAGCTAGTTCATCAATGTTATCTACGGTTCCAGCAATCACAGACACTGCACCAGATGGCAATTCACTATCTTCAGTCATAATTTCGTCGCAGATTTCAGTTGCTACAAAATAAAAGAAATACGTAAGTTCCATTGTGTTGTTCAAAAAAAATAATTTTGTTACTCTTCGAAAGTAAATACACATATCTTATTTGTAACATAATAAACAGACTTCAAGACCCTTCGGTGAGAAATATACAAAATGAATTAATGTATCTCGAACTATATTAACAAAAAATGACAAATGCTAATTATATGACACAAACAACTTTATATTTTTGAAAGAAACGTTTGGTTTTAGTACCAAATTCATACACATAATATTACATATACAACAAAAAACTATTTAATCTACATTATTTACCCTCCGATATGCATTAACACTTTCCTCACGTATCTCATTAAGGGGATTATTTCAACATGTATGGTGAATTAGAAGATATTTACCAGTGGAATGTACGTTTAAACACACACATATTTTATAATTTTGCATGACTTCAACATACCTCCTGTTGTTTCAGGTGCTGTTGCAGTGCTTGGTGGTTTAGTGCTTGTTTCCACTGATGTACCGACTGTAGTTGCTACGGACTCTCCAGAAGGTGTTGTTCCAACATTTTGATCACTACTACCAGAAACTGTTGTTGTTTCTCCTACAGAGACACCAGATGTTGTGGTACCTGTAGGGGTTGTTAGTGTAAAAATTAAGCATATTAGCTGAGAATGTTTAATTCAGATTTTTTATTATGCATAACAAATAAATATACAAATGGTGATTACTTGAATATTTATAAGCTTTTAATTGCACTCGAATATTACATATCAGCGCTTATAAAATATGTTTTGAACTTGCCTTCAGATATTGATCCAGCAGTTGATGTGCCACTAACTGCAGCGTTGGTTGTTCCAGTAGGTCCAGCTGTTGTGGAACTGACTCCTATAGGAAACACTTTGATTTAGTATTCACATTCTAATTTTATATAATCTTACTGTGTATGTTGTCAAATTATTTGTATGGAAAATATGCTTGCTTAACAGTTTCGAAACATATTAATACCTACCAGATGGATGAATACAAGCATTCACTTGCATGGAGATCATATCACCATCATCCACTGTGGTCTCTATAATTATGTCTGTTGCTTCAAAACCAGATACATATTTTATAGATTGTGTACCATCTTCATTTGCTTCTGATTGTATAGTAGCAATGGTTGTCTCTACACCATTTTCGTCAACACTTTTCACCACAGCAGTGAATGGACTGCCATTACTTGTAAACTCAACCAGATCAACTGGAACATTTTCGTCTCCCAAGCTAATGCCGACGGTAACACCATCAGATGTGACCACTGTGGTTCCACCAACAGCTAGTTCATCAATGTTATCTACGGTTCCAGCAATCACAGACACTGCACCAGATGGCAATTCACTATCTTCAGTCATAATTTCGTCGCAGATTTCAGTTGCTACAAAATAAAAGAAATACGTAAGTTCCATTGTGTTGTTCAAAAAAAATAATTTTGTTACTCTTCGAAAGTAAATACACATATCTTATTTGTAACATAATAAACAGACTTCAAGACCCTTCGGTGAGAAATATACAAAATGAATTAATGTATCTCGAACTATATTAACAAAAAATGACAAATGCTAATTATATGACACAAACAACTTTATATTTTTGAAAGAAACGTTTGGTTTTAGTACCAAATTCATACACATAATATTACATATACAACAAAAAACTATTTAATCTACATTATTTACCCTCCGATATGCATTAACACTTTCCTCACGTATCTCATTAAGGGGATTATTTCAACATGTATGGTGAATTAGAAGATATTTACCAGTGGAATGTACGTTTAAACACACACATATTTTATAATTTTGCATGACTTCAACATACCTCCTGTTGTTTCAGGTGCTGTTGCAGTGCTTGGTGGTTTAGTGCTTGTTTCCACTGATGTACCGACTGTAGTTGCTACGGACTCTCCAGAAGGTGTTGTTCCAACATTTTGATCACTACTACCAGAAACTGTTGTTGTTTCTCCTACAGAGACACCAGATGTTGTGGTACCTGTAGGGGTTGTTAGTGTAAAAATTAAGCATATTAGCTGAGAATGTTTAATTCAGATTTTTTATTATGCATAACAAATAAATATACAAATGGTGATTACTTGAATATTTATAAGCTTTTAATTGCACTCGAATATTACATATCAGCGCTTATAAAATATGTTTTGAACTTGCCTTCAGATATTGATCCAGCAGTTGATGTGCCACTAACTGCAGCGTTGGTTGTTCCAGTAGGTCCAGCTGTTGTGGAACTGACTCCTATAGGAAACACTTTGATTTAGTATTCACATTCTAATTTTATATAATCTTACTGTGTATGTTGTCAAATTATTTGTATGGAAAATATGCTTGCTTAACAGTTTCGAAACATATTAATACCTACCAGATGGATGAATACAAGCATTCACTTGCATGGAGATCATATCACCATCATCCACTGTGGTCTCTATAATTATGTCTGTTGCTTCAAAACCAGATACATATTTTATAGATTGTGTACCATCTTCATTTGCTTCTGATTGTATAGTAGCAATGGTTGTCTCTACATCATTTTCGTCAACACTTTTCACCACAGCAGTGAATGGACTGCCATTACTTGTAAACTCAACCAGATCAACTGGAACAGTTTCGTCTCCCAAGCTAATGCCGACGGTAACACCATCAGATGTGACCACTGTGGTTCCACCAACAGCTAGTTCATCAATGTTATCTACGGTTCCAGCAATCACAGACACTGCACCAGATGGCAATTCACTATCTTCAGTCATAATTTCGTCGCAGATTTCAGTTGCTACAAAATAAAAGAAATACGTAAGTTCCATTGTGTTGTTCAAAAAAAATAATATTGTTACTCTTCGAAAGAAAATACACATATCTTATTTGTAACATAATAAACAGACTGCTGAACCCTTCGGTGAGAAATATACAAAATGAATTAATGTATCTCGAACTATATTAACCAAAAATGACAAATGCTAATTATATGACAGATACAACTTTATATTTTTAAAAGAAACGTTTGGTTTTAGTACCAAATTCATACACATAATTTTACATATACAACAAAAAACTATTTAATCTACATTATTTACCCTCCGATATGCATTACCAATTTCCCCACGTATCTTATTAAGGGGATTTTTTCAACATGTATGGTGAATTAGAAGATATTTACCAGTGGAATGTACGTTTAAACACACACGTATTTTATCATTTTGCATGACTTCAACATACCTCCTGTTGTTTCTGGTGCTGTTGCAGTGCTTGGTGGTTTAGTGCTTGTTTCCACTGATGTACCGACTGTAGTTGCTACGGACTCTCCAGAAGGTGTTGTTCCAACATTTTGATCACTACTACCAGAAACTGTTGTTGTTTCTCCTACAGAGACACCAGATGTTGTGGTACCTGTAGGTGTTGTTAGTGTAAAAAATAGGCATATTAGCTGAGAATGTTTAATTCAGATTTCTTTATTATGCATAACAAATAAATATACAAATGGTGATTACTTGAATATTTATAAGCTTTTAATTGCACTCGAATATTACATATCAGCGCTTATAAAATATGTTTTGAACTTGCCTTCAGATATTGATCCAGCAGTTGATGTGCCACTAACTGCAGCGTTGGTTGTTCCAGTAGGTCCAGCTGTTGTGGAACTGACTCCTGTAGGAAACACTTTGAATTAGTATTCACATTCTATTTTTATATAATCTTACTGTGTATGTTGTCAAAATATTTGTATGGAAAATATGCTTGCTTAACAGTTTCGAAACATATTAATACCTACCAGATGGATGAATACAAGCATTCACTTGCATGGAGATCATATCACCATCATCCACTGTGGTCTCTATAATTATGTCTGTTGCTTCAAAAGCAGATACATATTTTATAGATTGTGTACCATCTTCATTTGCTTCTGATTGTATAGTAGCAATGGTTGTCTCTACACCATTTTCGTCAACACTTTTCACCACAGCAGTGAATGGACTGCCATTACTTGTAAACTCAACCAGATCAACTGGAACATTTTCGTCTCCCAAGCTAATGCCGACGGTAACACCATCAGATGTGACCACTGTGGTTCCACCAACAGCTAGTTCATCAATGTTATCTACGGTTCCAGCAATCACAGACACTGCACCAGATGGCAATTCACTATCTTCAGTCATAATTTCGTCGCAGATTTCAGTTGCTACAAAATAAAAGAAATACGTAAGTTCCATTGTGTTGTTCAAAAAAAATAATATTGTTACTCTTCGAAAGAAAATACACATATCTTATTTGTAACATAATAAACAGACTGCAAAACCCTTCGGTGAGAAATATACAAAATGAATTAATGTATCTCAAACTATATTAATAAAAAATGACAAATGCTAATTATATGACACAAACAACTTTATATTTTTGAAAGAAACGTTTGGTTTTAGTACCAAATTCATACACATAATATTACATATACAACAAAAAACTATATAATCTACATTATTTACCCTCCGATATGCATTAACACTTTCCCCACGTATATTATTAAGGGGATTATTTCAACATGTATGGTGAATTAGAAGATATTTACCAGTGGAATGTACGTTTAAACACACACATATTTTATCATTTCGCATGACTTCAACATACCTCCTGTTGTTTCAGGTGCTGTTGCAGTGCTTGGTGGTTTAGTGCTTGTTTCCACTGATGTACCGACTGTAGTTGCTACGGACTCTCCAGAAGGTGTTGTTCCAACATTTTGATCACTACTACCAGAAACTGTTGTTGTTTCTCCTACAGAGACACCAGATGTTGTGGTACCTGTAGGGGTTGTTAGTGTAAAAATTAAGCATATTAGCTGAGAATTTTTAATTCAGATTTCTTTATTATGCATAACAAATAAATATACAAATGGTGATTACTTGAATATTTAAAAGCTTTTAATTGCACTCGAATATTACATATCAGCGCTTATAAAATATGTTTTGAACTTGCCTTCAGATATTGATCCAGCAGTTGATGTGCCACTAGCTGCAGCGTTGGTTGTTCCAGTAGGTCCAGCTGTTGTGGAACTGACTCCTGTAGGAAACACTTTGATTTAGTATTCACATTCTAATTTTATATAATCTTACTGTGTATGTTGTCAAATTATTTGTATGGAAAATATGCTTGCTTAACAGATTCGAAACATATTAATACCTACCAGATGGATGAATACAAGCATTCACTTGCATGGAGATCATATCACCATCATCCACTGTGGTCTCTATAATTATGTCTGTTGCTTCAAAACCAGATACATATTTTATAGATTGTGTACCATCTTCATTTGCTTCTGATTGTATAGTAGCAATGGTTGTCTCTACACCATTTTCGTCAACACTTTTCACCACAGCAGTGAATGGACTGCCATTACTTGTAAACTCAACCAGATCAACTGGAACATTTTTGTCTCCCAAGCTAATGCCGACGGTAACACCATCAGATGTGACCACTGTGGTTCCACCAACAGCTAGTTCATCAATGTTATCTACGGTTCCAGCAATCACAGACACTGCACCAGATGGCAATTCACTATCTTCAGTCATAATTTCGTCGCAGATTTCAGTTGCTACAAAATAAAAGAAATACGTAAGTTCCATTGTGTTGTTCAAAAAAAATAATATTGTTACTCTTCGAAAGAAAATACACATATCTTATTTGTAACATAATAGACAGACTGCTGAACCCTTCGGTGAGAAATATACAAAATGAATTAATGTATCTCGAACTATATTAACCAAAAATGACAAATGCTAATTATATGACAGATACAACTTTATATTTTTAAAAGAAACGTTTGGTTTTAGTACCAAATTCATACACATAATATTACATATACAACAAAATACTATTTATTCTACATTATTCACCCTCCGATATGCATTAACACTTTCCCCACGTATCTTATTAAGGGGATTTTTTCAACATGTATGGTGAATTAGAAGATATTTACCAGTGGAATGTACGTTTAAACACACACGTATTTTATCATTTTGCATGACTTCAACATACCTCCTGTTGTTTCTGGTGCTGTTGCAGTGCTTGGTGGTTTAGTGCTTGTTTCCACTGATGTACCGACTGTAGTTGCTACGGACTCTCCAGAAGGTGTTGTTCCAACATTTTGATCACTACTACCAGAAACTGTTGTTGTTTCTCCTACAGAGACACCAGATGTTGTGGTACCTGTAGGTGTTGTTAGTGTAAAAAATAGGCATATTAGCTGAGAATTTTTAATTCAGATTTCTTTATTATGCATAACAAATAAATATACAAATGGTGATTACTTGAATATTTATAAGCTTTTAATTGCACTCGAATATTACATATCAGCGCTTATAAAATATGTTTTGAACTTGCCTTCAGATATTGATCCAGCAGTTGATGTGCCACTAACTGCAGCGTTGGTTGTTCCAGTAGGTCCAGCTGTTGTGGAACTGACTCCTGTAGGAAACACTTTGAATTAGTATTCACATTCTATTTTTATATAATCTTACTGTGTATGTTGTCAAAATATTTGTATGGAAAATATGCTTGCTTAACAGTTTCGAAACATATTAATACCTACCAGATGGATGAATACAAGCATTCACTTGCATGGAGATCATATCACCATCATCCACTGTGGTCTCTATAATTATGTCTGTTGCTTCAAAAGCAGATACATATTTTATAGATTGTGTACCATCTTCATTTGCTTCTGATTGTATAGTAGCAATGGCTGTCTCTACACCATTTTCGTCAAAACTTTTCACCACAGCAGTGAATGGACTGCCATTACTTGTAAACTCAACCAGATCAACTGGAACATTTTCGTCTCCCAAGCTAATGCCGACGGTAACACCATCAGATGTGACCACTGTGGTTCCACCAACAGCTAGTTCATCAATGTTATCTACGGTTCCAGCAATCACAGACACTGCACCAGATGGCAATTCACTATCTTCAGTCATAATTTCGTCGCAGATTTCAGTTGCTACAAAATAAAAGAAATACGTAAGTTCCATTGTGTTGTTCAAAAAAAATAATATTGTTACTCTTCGAAAGAAAATACACATATCTTATTTGTAACATAATAAACAGACTGCAAAACCCTTCGGTGAGAAATATACAAAATTAATTAATGTATCTCAAACTATATTAATACAAAATGACAAATGCTAATTATATGACACAAACAACTTTATATTTTTGAAAGAAACGTTTGGTTTTAGTACCAAATTCATACACATAATATTACATATACAACAAAAAACTATATAATCTACATTATTTACCCTCCGATATGCATTAACACTTTCCCCACGTATATTATTAGGGGATTATTTCAACATGTATGGTGAATTAGAAGATATTTACCAGTGGAATGTACGTTTAAACACACACATATTTTATCATTTTGCATGACTTCAACATACCTCCTGTTGTTTCAGGTGCTGTTGCAGTGCTTGGTGGTTTAGTGCTTGTTTCCACTGATGTACCGACTGTAGTTGCTACGGACTCACCAGAAGGTGTTGTTCCAACATTTTGATCACTACTACCAGAAACTGTTGTTGTTTCTCCTACAGAGACACCAGATGTTGTGGTACCTGTAGGGGTTGTTAGTGTAACAATTAAGCATATTAGCTGAGAATTTTTAATTCAGATTTCTTTATTATGCATAACAAATAAATATACAAGTGGTGATACTTGAATATTTATAAGCTTTTAATTGCACTCGAATATTATATATAAGTGCTTGTAAAATATGTTTTGAACTTGCCTTCAGATATTGATCCAGCAGTTGATGTGCCACTAACTGCAGCGTTGGTTGTTCCAGTAGGTCCAGCTGTTGTGGAACTGACTCCTGTAGGAAACACTTTGATTTAGTATTCACATTCTAATTTGATTTAATCTTACTGTGTATGTTGTCAAAATATTTGTATGGAAAATATGCTTGCTTAACAGTTTCTAAACATATTAATACCTACCAGATGGATGAATACAAGCGTTCACTTGCATGGAGATCATATCACCATCATCCACTGTGGTCTCTATAATTATGTCTGTTGCTTCAAAAGCAGATACATATTTTATAGATTGTGTACCATCTTCATTTGCTTCTGATTGTATAGTAGCAATGGTTGTCTCTACACCATTTTCGTCAACACTTTTCACCACAGCAGTGAATGGACTGCCATTACTTGTAAACTCAACCAGATCAACTGGAACATTTTTGTCTCCCAAGCTAATGCCGACGGTAACACCATCAGATGTGACCACTGTGGTTCCACCAACAGCTAGTTCATCAATGTTATCTACGGTTCCAGCAATCACAGACACTGCACCAGATGGCAATTCACTATCTTCAGTCATAATTTCGTCGCAGATTTCAGTTGCTACAAAATAAAAGAAATACGTAAGTTCCATTGTGTTGTTCAAAAAAAATAATATTGTTACTCTTCGAAAGAAAATACACATATCTTATTTGTAACATAATAAAAAGACTGCTAAACCCTTCGATGAGAAATATACAAAATGAATTAATGTATCTCGAATTATATTAACAAAAAATGACAAATGCTAATTAAATGACAGATACAACTTTATATTTTTGAAAGAAACGTTTGGTTTTAGTACCAAATTCATACACATAATATTACATATACAACAAAATACTATTTATTCTACATTATTCACCCTCCGATATGCATTAACACTTTCCCCACGTATCTTATTAAGGGGATTTTTCCAACATGTATGGTGAATTAGAAGATATTTACCAGTGGAATGTACGTTTAAACACACACATATTTTATCATTTTGCATGACTTCAACATACCTCCTGTTGTTTCAGGAGCTGTTGCAGTGCTTGGTGGTTTAGTGCTTGTTTCCACTGATGTACCGACTGTAGTTGCTACGGACTCTCCAGAAGGTGTTGTTCCAACATTTTGATCACTACTACCAGAAACTGTTGTTGTTCCTCCTACAGAGACACCAGATGTTGTGGTACCTGTAGGGGTTGTTAGTGTAAAAATTAAGCATATTAGCTGAGAATTTTTAATTCAGATTTCTTTATTATGCATAACAAATAAATATACAAATGGTGATACTTGAATATTTATAAGCTTTTAATTGCACTCGAATATTATATATAAGTGCTTGTAAAATATGTTTTGAACTTGCCTTCAGATATTGATCCAGCAGTTGATGTGCCACTAACTGCAGCGTTGGTTGTTCCAGTAGGTCCAGCTGTTGTGGAACTGACTCCTGTAGGAAACACTTTGATTTAGTATTCACATTCTAATTTGATTTAATCTTACTGTGTATGTTGTCAAATTATTTGTATGGAAAATATGCTTGCTTAACAGTTTCGAAACATATTAATACCTACCAGATGGATGAATACAAGCATTCACTTGCATGGAGATTATATCACCATCATCCACTGTGGTCTCTATAATTATGTCTGTTGCTTCAAAAGCAGATACATATTTTATAGATTGTGTACCATCTTCATTTGCTTCTGATTGTATAGTAGCAATGGTTGTCTCTACACCATTTTCGTCAACACTTTTCACCACAGCAGTGAATGGACTGCCATTACTTGTAAACTCAACCAGATCAACTGGAACATTTTCGTCTCCCAAGCTAATGCCGACGGTAACACCATCAGATGTGACCACTGTGGTTCCACCAACAGCTAGTTCATCAATGTTATCTACGGTTCCAGCAATCACAGACACTGCACCAGATGGCAATTCACTATCTTCAGTCATAATTTCGTCGCAGATTTCAGTTGCTACAAAGCAAAAGAAATACATAAGTTCCATTGTGTTGTTAAAAAAAAATAATATTGTTACTCTTTGAAAGAAAATACACATATCTTATTTGTAACATAATAAACAGACTGCTAAACCCTTCGGTGAGAAATACAAAATGAATTAATGTATCTCGAAGTATATTTACAAAAAATGACCAATGCTAATTATATGACACATACAACTTTATATTTTTGAAAGAAACGTTTGGTTTTAGTACCAAATTCATACACATAATATTACATATACAACAAAAAACTATTTAATCTACATTATTCACCCTCCGATATGCATTAACACTTTCCCCACGTATTTTATTAAGGAGATTTTTCCAACATGTATGGTGAATTAGAAGATATTTACCAGTGGAATGTACGTTTAAACACACACATATTTTATCATTTTGCATGACTTCAACATACCTCCTGTTGTTTCAGGAGCTGTTGCAGTGCTTGGTGGTTTAGTGCTTGTTTCCACTGATGTACCGACTGTAGTTGCTACGGACTCTCCAGAAGGTGTTGTTCCAACATTTTGATCACTACTACCAGAAACTGTTGTTGTTTCTCCTACAGAGACACCAGATGTTGTGGTACCTGTAGGGGTTGTTAGTGTAAAAATTAAGCATATCAGCTGAGAATTTTTAATTCAGATTTCTTTATTATGCTAACAAATAAATATACAAATGGTGATTACTTGAATATTTATAAGCTTTTAATTGCACTCGTATATTACATATCAGCGCTTATAAAATATGTTTTGAACTTGCCTTCAGATATTGATCCAGCAGTTGATGTGCCACTAACTGCAGCGTTGGTTGTTCCAGTAGGTCCAGCTGTTGTAGAACTGACTCCTGTAGGAAACACTTTGATTTAGTATTCACATTCTAATTTTATATAATCTCACTGTGTATGTTGTTAAATTATTTGTATGGAAAATATGCTTGCTTAACAGTTTCGAAACATATTAATACCTACCAGATGGATGAATACAAGCATTCACTTGCATGGAGATCATATCACCATCATCCACTGTGGTCTCTATAATTATGTCTGTTGCTTCAAAACCAGATACATATTTTATAGATTGTGTACCATCTTCATTTGCTTCTGATTGTATAGTAGCAATGGTTGTCTCTACACCATTTTCGTCAACACTTTTCACAACAGCAGTGAATGGACTGCCATTACTTGTAAACTCAACGAGATCAACTGGAACATTTTCGTCTCCCAAGCTAATGCCGACGGTAACACTATCAGATGTGACCACTGTGGTTCCACCAACAGCTATTTCATCAATGTTATCTACGGTTCCAGCAATCACAGACACTGCACCAGATGGCAATTCACTATCTTCAGTCATAATTTCGTCGCAGATTTCAGTTGCTACAAAGCAAAAGAAATACGTAAGTTCAATTGTGTTGTTCAAAAAAAAAAATATTGTTACTCTTCGAAAGAAAATACACATATCTTATTTGTAACATAATAAACAGACTGCTAAACCCTTCGGTGAGAAATATACAAAATGAATTAATGTATCTCGAACTATATTAACAAAAAATGACCAATGCTAATTGACAGATACAACTTTATATTTTTGAAAGAAACGTTTGGTTTTAGTACCAAATTCATACACATAATATTACATATACAACAAAAAAATTATTTAATCTACATTATTCACCCTCCGATATGCATTAACACTTTCCCCACTTATCTTATTAAGGGGATTTTTTCAACATGTATGGTGAATTAGAAGATATTTACCAGTGGAATGTACGTTTAAACACACACGTATTTTATCATTTTGCATGACTTCAACATACCTCCTGTTGTTTCAGGTGCTGTTGCAGTGCTTGGTGGTTTAGTGCTTGTTTCCACGGATGTACCGACTGTAGTTGCCACGGACTCTCCAGAAGGTGTTGTTCCAACATTTTGATCACTACTACCAGAAACTGTTGTTGTTTCTCCTACAGACACACCAGATGTTGTGGTACCTGTAGGGGTTGTTAGTGTAAAAATTAAGCATATTAGCTGAGAATTTTTAATTCAGATTTCTTTATTATGCATAACAAATAAATATACAAATGGTGATTACTTGAATGTTTATAACCTTTTAATTGCACTCGAATATTACATATCAGCGCTTATAAAATATGTTTTGAACTTGCCTTCAGCTATTGATCCAGCAGTTGATGTGCCACTAACTGCAGCGTTGGTTGTTCCAGTTGGTCCAGCTGTTGTGGAACTGACTCCTGTAGGAAACAATTTGATTTAGTATTCACATTCTAATTTTATATAATCTTACTGTGTATGTTGTCAAATTATTTGTAGGAAAAATATGCTTGCTTAACAGTTTCGAAACATATTAATACCTACCAGATGGATGAATACAAGCATTCACTTGCATGGAGATCATATCACCATCATCCACTGTGGTCTCTATAATTATGTCTGTTGCTTCAAAACCAGATACATATTTTATAGATTGAGTACCATCTTCATTTACTTCTGATTGTATAGTAGCAATGGTTGTCTCTACACCATTTTCGTCAACACTTTTCACAACAGCAGTGAATGGACTGCCACTACTTGTAAACTCAACGAGATCAACTGGAACATTTTCGTCTCCCAAGCTAATGCCGACGGTAACACTATCAGATGTGACCACTGTGGTTCCACCAACAGCTAGTTCATCAATGTTATCTACGGTTCCAGCAATCACAGACACTGCACCAGATGGCAATTCACTATCTTCAGTCATAATTTCGTCGCAGATTTCAGTTGCTACAAAGCAAAAGAAATACGTAAGTTCAATTGTGTTGTTAAAAAAAAAAAAATATTGTTACTCTTCGAAAGAAAATACACATATCTTATTTGTAACATAATAAACAGACTGCTAAACCCTTCGGTGAGAAATATACAAAATGAATTAATGTATCTCGAACTATATTAACAAAAAATGACCAATGCTAATTATATGACAGATACAACTTTATATTTTTGAAAGAAACGTTTGGTTTTAGTACCAAATTCATACACTAATATTACATATACAACACAAAATTTATTTAATCTACATTATTCACCCTCCGATATGCATTAACACTTTCCCCACTTATCTTATTAAGGGGATTTTTTCAACATGTATGGTGAATTAGAAGATATTTACCAGTGGAATGTACGTTTAAACACACACGTATTTTATCATTTTGCATGACTTCAACATACCTCCTGTTGTTTCAGGTGCTGTTGCAGTGCTTGGTGGTTTAGTGCTTGTTTCCACGGATGTACCGACTGTAGTTGCTACGGACTCTCCAGAAGGTGTTGTTCCAACATTTTGATCACTACTACCAGAAACTGTTGTTGTTTCTCCTACAGACACACCAGATGTTGTGGTACCTGTAGGGGTTGTTAGTGTAAAAATTAAGCATATTAGCTGAGAATTTTTAATTCAGATTTCTTTATTATGCATAACAAATAAATATACAAATGGTGATTACTTGAATATTTATAAGCTTTTAATTGCACTCGAATATTACATATCAGCACTTATAAAATATGTTTTGAACTTGCCTTCAGATATTGATCCAGCAGTTGATGTGCCACTAACTGCAGCGTTGGTTGTTCCAGTAGGTCCAGCTGTTGTGGAACTGACTCCTGTAGGAAACAATTTGATCTAGTATTCACATTCTAATATAATATGATCTTACTGTGTATGTTGTCAAATTATTTGTATGTAAAATATCCTTGCTTAACAGTTTCGAAACATATTAATACCTACCAGATGGATGAATACAAGCATTCACTTGCATGGAGATCATATCACCATCATCCACTGTGGTCTCTATAATTATGTCTGTTGCTTCAAAAGCAGATACATATTTTATAGATTGTGTACCATCTTCATTTGCTTCTGATTGTATAGTAGCAATGGTTGTCTCTACACCATTTTCGTCAACACTTTTCACCACAGCAGTGAATGGACTGCCATTACTTGTAAACTCAACCAGATCAACTGGAACATTTTCGTCTCCCAAGCTAATGCCGACGGTAACACCATCAGATGTGACCACTGTGGTTCCACCAACAGCTAGTTCATCAATGTTATCTACGGTTCCAGCAATCACAGACACTGCACCAGATGGCAATTCACTATCTTCAGTCATAATTTCGTCGCAGATTTCAGTTGCTACAAAATAAAAGAAATACGTAAGTTCCATTGTGTTCTTCAAAAAATAATAATATTGTTACTCTTTGAAAGAAAATACACATATCTTATTTGTAACATAATAAACAGACTGCTAAACTCTTCGGTGAGAAATATACAAAATGTATTAATGTATATCAAAATATATTAACAAAAAATGACCAATGTTAATTATATGACAGATACAACTTTACATTTTTGAAAGAAACGTTTGCTTTTAGTACTAAATTTATACACATAATATTACATATACCAAAAAAACTATTTTATCTGAAATATTCACCCTCCGATATGCATTAACACTTTCCCCACGTATCTTATTAAGGGGGATTTTTCCAACATGAATAGTGTCTTAGAAGATATTTTTCAGTGAAATGTACGTTTAAACATACATTTTTATCATTTCGCATGACTTCATCATACCTCCTGTTGTTTCAGGTGCTGTTGCAGTGCTTGGTGGTTTAGTGCTTGTTTCCACTGATGTACCAACTGTAGTTGCTACGGACTCTCCAGAAGGTGTTGTTCCAACATTTTGATCACTACTACCAGAAACTGTTGTTGTTTCTCCTACAGAGACACCAGATGTTGTGGTACCAGTAGGGGTTGTTAGTGTAAAAATTAAGCATTTTAGCTGATAATTTTTAATTCATATTTATTCAATAAGCCCAACACATAAATATACAAATGGTGACTACTTGAATATTTACTAAGCTATTAATTTCACTCCAATCAAGTTACTTCATTAAGATTAAAATATCAAGATGTTGTACATTTGTGGTAAATTTAGGTTGTGACCCAGCGAATCTCGAACCGGCGACCTCTCGCACCACAAGCCAACGTTTTACCATTGAGCTAAAGGTCTAGACGGTAGCTCAAGGGCTCAACACTCCTTGCCTTCCTACACTCTTCCTCCTTTTCTCTCGAGAAGATAGGCCTGCCGCGGTCTCATCGTCTGGCGGCACACGTTGTGAACCATGTTCCCAACACAGCTGCCCAATCCCACAAATCGTTGCCTTGCTGGTCCTCGACCTGGCAAGCCCAACACCGCACCACTAGCGGTCACCGTGAATGATTTGCACACATCGTCGTCCCCAATGTGGTAAATTTATGTTGTGACCCAGCGATCTTCGAACCGGCAACCTCTCACACCACAAGCCATCGTTTCACCATTGAGCTAAATGTCTAGACGGTAGCTCAAGTGCTCAACACTGCTTGCTTTCCTACACATTTAGAAAGGGCTTTAGTTGTACAATGTGCTCAGGTGTTATGGAACTTGCTCCTGCAGGCAACCTTTTTTGATAGCAAGTTTGTTTCTCTTTTTACCCTTCTTCCGAAGGGATATTGTCATCGCCCTTCGTGTGCCACAACCATAACTGCCGCCACTATGTGCTTTGGCCACTGCTCCAACATGGTCTAACAGATTAAATTTATAATTCCTACAAACATTCATACCTTCTGGCAATTTGTCTTTACCGAAGGGCAAAGTCAAGGTCAAGATAAAGTAAAATTGATTGTTAAAGAGATAACTGAAAAAAAAATCCCCTCTGAGCTTTTCACCAATAATCGTCAGCTGGTATGGTTGGGGGTCAATCACTTTTTTTTAATAATAATTACGAGTACAACTTTATAATTTTTAAATTATAATTACAACTACTACCATTCGGATATTTTCAATTGTAAATACATTTACCATTACACTCCTCTGGAAAATTTCAAATGAATTACAATTATTATTTTTTTTTTATTTTTTTTTTTTTTTTTGCAACATTTTTTTTTTTCATTTCAATTACACTTACACTTATGGTATAGGAGAATGAATCGAGAGAGCTATGCGTTCTGTTGAAATCTAAAAGCAAGTGTGGCTGTGACGCATTCACAACAACTTAGATAAGAGTAATGTTGCTAAATGTGTAAAATGACCCCGTAGGTCCAAGAGATAGGCGTGGAGGTGATGTGAAAATCTGAATAGATACGATGACGGGAAAATACAGTGTTCAACCCGGTCCAGCCATATTCATTTTTCACATTATTTTTATTACCACATAACAAACATATCAACTTACACGTTAAAGTTACCATGTGATATCAATCAGCAAGATTTAAAAATAGTTGACCTCCATTTTGTCATATCTGAATAATTTTCACTCACTTGAAGTTGTGGATCGCGTCAGCGAGACACAACTTCAAGTGGGTGAAAATTCAGATTGAATAATTTGGCGGTTAAAGGGTTGAGCTTGAATTGTATTACTTAGTTATTTGAAGGATTTAATGTAAAGCCTTTATATATTGTCTGTGCTCAGCACCATATAAGATATACTAACAAAATCTAAACATATATGGACACATAGTATAATCAAATTTGACAATAGTATTGTAATTGCTTAACATCAAATGCTGATGTTACTATCAAGTAAAAACAAATCTATACTAAGGCATATTGAGTCAGTCTATCTGAATAACATTTACCCACTTGAAGGTGGGAATCGCGTCAGCGAGACACAACTTCAAGTGGGTGAAAATTCAAATTAAATAATTTGGCCAATTAATTTTACACTATTAGCTGAACCTAGCTGAGGGAGGGTATATAGAGAAATTACACTCGACTTAGGCTACGGATTCGCACGACTATCTATTTCATATCATTTTAATATGTAATGTTTATAAATTAAAATGTGAAATGTTTTTTTTAAGTCATTTTTTAATATTTATAATATCGCAGTTAATTGGATTTAGCATGCTTTGTTTTGATTGAGGACTAACGCGGAATAGATGTCAACACGTTTTTGCACAGAGAAATATATTACAGATTAATTTGTAGTGTCAAATCGTCCGTCCAACATTAAAGATACCTTAACACAGCATTGAATTTGTATCACGGATTGACCCTCATGCTTGACTTCTCAATAAATATAATAAGAAAATAATTACTCTACTAATCCCAAGGATTGTGATCATTGCTAAGATGAGCTAATACCCTAACAAACATGAGACGCTGTACCAATGATGTGTCTGTCTGTTTTCATGAGCGATCAAAAATGAGGCTGTGGATGCCATAGTTTGCCTTGAAACCTCTCCTATATGTTTCGGGGGTTTTCAAGTCAGCCATTTTGAGGCACCATGTCAGCCGAGGGCCGGGTGTTTGCATGCTTGCAAGGTATTTTAATGTTTTCGCAATAGCGTGATTAAGATAAAATGATGTAAATGTAGAGCTGGTTTATATATGTTACCAACATACCTGGTATAGTTGATGTACCGGGTACTGATGTAGTATCCACATGCATGCATCCCTGAATATCTAAAAAGCGGACACTTCTTTTGAAAGATGGTATAGAAGAGACTGTAACCTTTACAACCGCAGCTTGTACACCCTCGCTGAAGCTTGCATCAAATGACGTCCATAGACTAGAAGTATCCTCAATTGATTTTTCCCACTGCAAAGGATGTTATGTTGTTTTAATTCGATGTAAGTTCTTGATCTTATATAAGTTCTTGATCTTATATACAATCAACATAATTTTAACTGTTAAACATAAACCATCAGTGTCAGTAATATAATTTTAGTAATATTTCAACAATTGTCAATCCATAGCAGCGTTTCCAACATTTCACGCCAACGGTTGAATATTTGTACTCAAGTTTGTATCGATTTGACACTATTATCTATTTTTTAGCTTGTCACAAATTCACATTCAAAAGCAGCATAAACGTGTGCAGCTTTCAATAAAAACAATAAAATATAACTAAAGTTATAATGATATACACAATTAGTGATCACACAGATAACACATTATTTGAATTTATGGCATGAATTATTTTGTTCAAATACTTATACACACCGTTGCCAAAACCGGTCCGGCCAGGGCTTCCAAGAGTTCAACCCTAACATGATCTGTATGTTTCACGTCTAATGATACATGGTAAATAGAGACTATGTTGTTGAGGATGTGAACACTTATTTCATCAAATGTGTCGGTACTGGCTGACGTGGACCATCCTTCTTGGCTTCCTGATGCCAGCAGTGCATTTCCTGCTGGAGTCTGATCACTGGCTGTGATATCTACATCGTCTACACTCTGAACCGCACTCTGATGAACACATTCATCTGTAACATAAACAGGATGTTTTACATTTTGTATAGGGAACGTTATGTCACAGTTCTGATATCATTGAAAAAAATGATTGAGCAAAGACACAATAAAAGCATAGGTCGGCGTTCATCATTACCCGTAAAGGAATATAGCCATATTGCGAGTATTGTGTTTGTCATGTTTAAGTTGACATAAAATCAGCTTTCGGTGATTAAATTCCAGCAATGCTTGGTGACCTGTAGCTTGTATCAATATCACAAACAAAACTAGATGATGCAGCTTCATTTGTCTTTGATATATCACACTATGATTGTCTGTATTGCATAATGACAGATGGTCCTTCACATTACACTCTAATTACTTATTGTGTCATTAGTGAACCTCTGTATATTACAGTAAGATTTTTCAGTAGTTATTGCACACGAGCTAATAAATCGTTATATTTATAACAAAGAGTATAGATTATTTAGATATTTATAACAACATACATTCCTATACCGACTTACTACAATTTCATCTAAATTCTAAGTCTGTAGGCCTACAGAAGGTCGGCCTGTGCTTGCTCTCTGATATACAAGCACCACAGAATAAATATATATCTTAGGATATAAGATCTACATGCCCAAGTCAGATATAACGAAAACATTCTGGGGGTTAGCACTCCTAGCACTTCTAAATTTATATTTATATTACATTGTAATCGAATTGCCACCCCAGTGCCGACTATTACAGACCTACGAATGTATATTATGTAAGATTTTTTGTGGTACTGCATTCCTGGGATTAATTTCAATGTTTTTAGCTGGGTTGGCCTCATTACAACTTTGGGCATTGTAGTTGAGTTGCCATGCCAGTGTCGTCTATTAGGGACCTATGAATATCTATTATGGACATGTAAATGCTGTTCTTGTGGTACTAGATTCCTGCGATGCTTTTGAATGTCTTATGCTGGGCTGTGCTCATTACAGCTTTGGGCATTTTTTAATATGTAAATTAGGTCGGCAATTACCCCAAATCTTATTTTATACTATAACTTGGGCAGTGGATATGGCAGCAATAAAATGTTGGTGTCTAAATATAGGTTTTCTTGATCAAGATCAAGGATTCTGATGAAGCCATCAGATTTCGTCTCGCTTCTTTTTGTTCTAAATCTATTATGCAAATTAGGTCCACTATTGCCAAAAAATCTAATTCTATACTATGACCTAGACAGTAGCATGACAAAAATAAAATGTAAATGTCCAAATACAGGTTTTCGCGGTTAAGGATTCTGAAAATACAACTTGCATCACTTAATGCAATTGCATATGGTTGTCCAGCAGATCAATTGGTGATAACTAGACATATTTCAACTAGTCATTATACATCCAGGCGCAATACACATGCCTATGTCATTTATTGGTTGCATTGCAATATTAATATATAAAGTAGGTTTCGAGATCCTTCAACTTCTGCATTTGGTCATATTAACCATAATAATAGTATAATTAATGGGAAGACATGGGTACTTGCCATGAGAGCGTTTCGATGGTTACATTTAAGTTTGCTTAAATGTTATTTCCAAGATGGAGAAGAGGGAATTTTCTCTCCAACAGAATGTATATGGGTTCATCCATGACACACTACGCCTATTGTTGCATGATTTAACCATGGTTAAAATGAAATTAACATTTTCTATGTCGAATCTCGGTACAAATATTATTATTTACCTACTTCGTGTAGACTCATCATGGCCAATCACCTTACCCATACGTAATCATCTGTACATCATTCATTTACAGCATTTATAGTGAAATATGAAATTATAATGTTGGCAGTGGCCATTCCTATATATTTTTATAACATAACTATATATGAATAAATGAATAGGGTGTTAGGCCACCTTTGTGCACATATAGGCCAAACTGGGCCAAGAGGATCTCCTGATGATGGTTAGATGAATATGATGACACTGCCTCCAGACACAGGATTCGAAATTCGATCCCTGGTGGTCTGAGGCCGAGTAAGCTAGCTCGCTCACAATACTGAATATTTGCGAGTGAGCGGGGAGAAACATATTGGTTTTTTTCAAACTTGAATGCCAGAGCAGGGGAGGATATTGCACATGAATATATAAATATTATATTATAGTCGTGGGGTATGCTATCATAGTAGGCCCCTACTGATATTTTGCAATATTTGTAAATGCCACTTACAATGTAATTAAATATTCATATGATTTCAGGAAACAGGATTATTGCATCATAGAATGGATCTTATGGCATAATTTTATGGCCATGTAAAATAGATAAGATGTTTTATTTCTTAGGCTATGCCATTTTTTATATGATAGTATAGGGATAGTATGGAGATATAATATTTTGAGGGTTTGGACACGGATAATGGCATATCATATTTTAATACTGAATAGCATAGGTTATGACATTCAGATAATGTTGCTATACAGCACTATAATGTAAGGGATTAGTAGCATAATGATGGGATATATGCAATGGCATATTGGAATGTTATATATGCCATTATAGTTTGCAAATATGGTACTTATATAATACGGCATAGGCCTAATAATGTATTGTAAGTAACCGTTAAAATATTAAGCTATGCTATTAGAATGTCTGGATCTTTTATAATAATATCAGGATAGGGAATATTAATGCGATGATAAAGTTGAGATATGAGACCAAAAAATTAAAATGAATGGGGTTTTAGGCCACCTTTTCGCACATGTAGGGAAAACTGGGCCAGAGATATGAGACCAAGATATGGACTATGACATGACTATGACATGTAATGTTAATGTATAGTAGTCTAAGAAGGCGTATGCCATCATGATGTTATTATATGTCTTTGGTGAGTCTGGGGATATTTACATTACAATTTCAAGATGTTATATTGAAAGTTTGGGTTTGGAAAATAGAGTGACAGAGTATGACATTTTTATTGCTGTGATATAATCTGATAACATTGAAATATCAAGATACTACAACATAGCCTAATGTCAGGGTATGCCATAATACATATAATATCATGGTATGGCGTTGTGTGTGATTACATGTAGGCCTATTAATGTAATAAGTCTGTGGCCATAGTACACACAAACCTCTCAATGTAA
Source organism: Flabesymbios commensalis (assembly GCA_964017125.1). Taxonomy (NCBI): domain Eukaryota; kingdom Metazoa; phylum Annelida; class Polychaeta; order Terebellida; family Flabelligeridae; genus Flabesymbios; species Flabesymbios commensalis. The sequence continues at coordinate 42,959,430 of OZ024910.1, read as the reverse complement.
AAATCACGAGTTAAACCATGTTTAAACTCTAGCACACCAGCAGTCTATTATTGCAAATGGCACAGTAGGCCTACTCCTCGGTTTTCCAGTTCACCCGGATGACAATTGTAAACAGATATATTATGACCGATAACCAATAATGCACGATAATCAAATTATGTCTGATGATCTGATTACGATTATGGTTTGCCGTGCATTTGAGCCCTGATTTTTTTGAAACCTCAACACAGATAGCGGGGAACAAACTGTTGAGTTTCGCAGTGACAGGCACTATAGTGTTAACCATTACAGCAGGGCCCCTGCTCTTATAATGTGAGGATATGCCAGTGTATTTTAATACTAATGTTTAATTATTTTATTATAAGTTAGTAAAAATTCAAAATCTATCCACTAAAGCGTAAGGTGTATGACTTATTCGTTTGGATATCACTCGGGGTAACATACAAGAATGGTGAGCAATGATGTATTTGTCACGGGTCATGTAAAACTTTCTCTGTACAACGAACGCTTACATTAAACAATTTGATAGCATATTTAAAGTAAACTTTTCTACAAAATGAAAAACAGCTTGAAAGAAAAAAGTTTTAACAAAAGCCTTCCTGGTAATGGAGTAGTATAACAATATAGCCTATTATGCAACAGCTGGTACGATATAGATTCAATCAGACTTTGAAACCTTCGCATTATACATGCAATTCTTATATGAATAATAATTAATGTGGTGTAATGGTATAAGCATAATATAGTCCGTCAGAAATTATATGAAAACTATGTCATGATGACTTTAACAATCATTTGATAAATTATAAATGATTTAACAGATGACCTAACTGAATGCTTTTGATAATTATATAATTTTCTTGTAAAAAAACAATGGCATCCGTCACATTGTATTTTCATCAGTTACTACAGTGGGTAGAAATGATCTTTCAATTTGGGATCGGGCAAATTTAGATACATTCACGATTTCACAAATTCTGAAACGATTCTACAAAATTTCAACATACCTTCTGTTGTTTTGGGTGTTGTTGCAGGGCTTGGTGGCTTGGTGCTTGTTTCAACTGATGTACCGACTGTAGTTGTTACTGAAGGGGTTGTTGCAGCTTGAGCACTGCTACTGGAAACACCTGGTGTGGTGGTATCTGTTAATAATATGATTTGATTTAATATTTCAAAAAAACGTTTCAAAGGCCATAGACCGGCATCTTCTCTTCCAACATGTTTAATATATCTATTAAAATTTTAAATAAACATTTCATTACAGACCATTATCTGTATCGAATGTCTGTTTGGAGAGGCCAAACCTATGGTCAGCTATGTAATCTCTTTCAAAATTGCCATCATATGCATATAGCTCGTTTAATGTAACATGGGCATAAACGTCATTATGTTTGACATTCCGAATGTACGAACATGTTTTTATGAAATTTTGATATGTGAGCAGATATTAACATACAATTATCAGACTGGCCTGTACAAAATAATTGGGAACACAGATAAATATCACCCATAACATACAGCAGCACAGTCACTAGTATTACTCTCTGATTCACTCTCAGTGGCGACCTGAAGCCTGGTCTGACGTGATTCCAAGTATGCCTACTAAGTGTCAGCTTTCTATACTTATATGCTAGAAAGATATTTTGGACGGAGACTACGTGGCACAATTCACACAGAAGCATAGTGTGTTCATGGGTATTCGAGCACCCTCCCATATTTCAGGAGTGATAATTTATCGTTTCAATAATTTCCCAGCAAAGATAACACCAAATGGCACAATTGATTTTATGATCATTTGTTGGTAATGTTCCAGCGAACATGCCTCAGGAACCCCTTTCTCAAATTTCTCAATTATCTAAGCTTCCCCCTCATTTGATTTTTGGACTGGGTACGTTATTAGTAATCTAATATTTGTTATCCACTTCATGAATGGCCTCCATGCCAGCGACATTATGCTCCTGGTGGAGGTCTCCCAAACCGCTTTGTACTGATATTCCCAAATGACCAGAAATGTAAGGTTTAAGAAATTTGTCTCCTACTTCACTGTCAGTTTTACTATGAACCTAACATAATATTTTATCTACTTCTATGCGGCCCTGACAAAGCCCTGACACAAGGCAATGGCAGTATGTATGCCCGTCTCCCTTGATTGACGCATGTATGTGGCTTTTGGTTGTTATTTTATACTATGGCATAACTTAAAATTATTTCAAACTCTTATTCCACTCACACTGCTTTAGTTATAGTTCTTGAATACAACTATTCCTTCTGAAAACCTAATGAATAATATTAGCATGCAAATGCGAATATATATATTATGATTATCAATTCATCTTCACCTCTTTCAATACATGCATCTATGCCGACTCTAAAATTGATATCTCCAGCTGATTGTGTAAGTGTAATTATGACTTGATGCATATACACAGGATACGAGGGTGTTATCTTCCAAACATTTTCTTCTATGATGTGTTGCATGTTATAATCCTGAAAATACACGATGTTGTTGTACTATATATGTCAAATAGATCAATAAAACATGAACTCACAAACTAATACTTCTTATTGTTTTCATCAATTAAATAACATTTTAGAATTCAAATTCCCATGTCCTGCAAAAAATATATTTGAGTGGTTTTGAATTATGTAAATATATCATTGAAATTTGAACTTATTGCTATTGATCCATAAATGTGTTGACAATGAACTGTTACTGTGTGTGTATTATTTGATTTTGATTAGCAAAGAACGGGTAATCTTATTTAATGTGGATGAAGTTGTTGTTTGTAAATTTGAATTCATACTAAAGCAACAAGTACATAGTTTTCATCAAATCATAATCACCGAGATCATTTACATACTTGAAATATTTGCATTACCGTTAGAGGCTGTGATGACCCATCCCTTCCAATATAAGAAAATTCAACCAGCTCCAGCCCAGTTCCATAAATATATATGGCAAATGTCACTCCATTCAGCGTTATTGTTGCTTCGGGATGTGGTTCAGTGTTTACTTCTGTTGTTTCCAAAACCCATCCCTCTCCATCTGGTCTGACTAAATCCGGATTCCCTTGGACAGCTTTAGCGATAATGGTAATGTCCTCATCATGAACATAGTCCCGATCAGCATACTCCCGCATGACATCATAATAGTCACATGTTGCTACGAAGAAAAGACATTTATTTGAAAACATACATTTATAAGCACACATATATATATAATATATATATACATATATGTGTGCTTATATAGGTTATACATATATATTATATATCGTAGCCTCGGAGCTAAAGGATCCTATCTGCCACTCTAACGAGTGTCAGATATGATACTTTAGCTCCGAGGCGACGATATGTAACCCTACAACTTCACTGTATTACAATATGTAAGATTCTGAATTATAATCAAGAATGTACAGCCACATTTATACATGTTTACATGTAACTTTGACTTTGACTTACTGACTGATATGATTAAAGTAAGTGTGAAATAATGATGTTTGTCCATATAAATAAGTGTTATCTACCAGATGTTGTTGTGGTCCCGGTGGTAGTATCCGTGTGCATCGTTGTAGTTGTTGCCTCCTCATCTGTTGGGACTAAAACATTTTGACATATTCAACGCTTTTCTTTACAACCAAATATGCTGTGCGATTCCCATTAATGTGTCATCAGTTATCACACATATTCCCATTCATGTGTCATCAGTTATTACTCATATTCCCATTCATGTGTCATCATTTATTACTCATATTCCCATTTATGTGTCATCAGTTTTTACCCATATTACCATTCATGTGTCATCAGTTGTTACTCATATTACCATTCATGTGTCATCAGTTGTTACTCATATTCCCATTCATGTGTCATCAGTTGTTACCCATATTACCATTCATGTGTCATCAGTTGTTACTCATATTCCCATTTATGTGTCATCAGTTTTTACCCATATTACCATTCATGTGTCATCAGTTGTTACTCATATTACCATTCATGTGTCATCAGTTGTTACTCATATTCCCATTCATGTGTCATCAGTTGTTACCCATATTACCATTCATGTGTCATCAGTTGTTACTCATATTCCCATTCATGTGTCATCAGTTGTTACTCATATTACCATTCATGTGTCATCAGTTGCTACCATATTACCATTCATGTGTCATCAGTTGTTACTCATATTCCCATTCATGTGTCATCAGTTGCTACCCATATTACCATTCATGTGTCATCAGTTGTTACTCATATTCCCATTCATGTGTCATCAGTTGTTACTCATATTCCCATTCATGTGTCATCAGTTGTTACTCATGTTCCCATTCATGTGTCATCAGTTAATATTCATATTCCCATTCATGTGTCATCAGTTGCTACCCATATTACCATTCATGTGTCATCAGTTGTTATTCATATTCCCATTCATGTGTCATCAGTTGTTACTCATGTTCCCATTCATGTGTCATCAGTTAATATTCATATTCCCATTCATATCTGGGCATGTCAAGGGTTAAATCCCCTAGACATGTCCAGAACCCCTGATCGGCTAGTCATGGAAGACACTCTCAATAACCCACCATGTCCCATCACCTCACTCTCACATCATCATTTTTACATCATCCATCTCATCAATTGACGGCATAGTATAACATATTTACCCTTTATTAGCTAATTGAATAGAATAATATAACGTAATTTACCACGTTTAAAAGGAGAGAGGGGGGGGGAGAGAGAGAGATTCATAACATTGTGAAATGGCGATTAGGCCTACGGTACGTGGTGATATAACGATTTAGCAACAAATGGTTATTTGGCCTAAAATTATTTTGCGTGAATTTAAGACCGCCAGGGCTCGACTTATGAGTCATGTGTCTGAAAGGCAGTGTCATCTCATTCATCTCACCCTCCTCAGGAGGTTTTCCTGGCCAGCTTTAGTCTATGTATGCACAAAGGTGGCCTAAAACACCATTCATTTCACTTTCATGAATTTCGTGAATTTAAGGGTGTGCATTATTGGCGCACAATTTAATACCCGTGAAATTACCACAAGAAGTTGAATTTTATTATCGAGTGAATTTTTCAGAATGTGCGCTTCATTAGAGTGTCGCAAATTCGGATTTAGTGCAATATCAAAGTGTTCCTAATTGTTATTGTGCATTGTGCAACCTTGTGTAAGGCTGGTACATCTTGCTAATTAGTGTGGAAGAATTGCAGGTAACACTTCACCACAATACAGAGCCAAAGTGGTCCATTCATAGGGTAAAATTTGACCTTTCTTTTGGGCTGTCTGAATATATATTTGTGTTTTATTTTGATACGCTTGATTTCTTCTAAACATTTACATTGGTATTTTATATAGGCCTTTATTTTTTAAATATTATAATCATACTGGATAGATAAATAGGCCTACACAATACTTCAAATAAATGTCAGAAACAACGTAGGCTATCATCCGAAAAAAATAAACAATATCGATTAAAAAGAAATTAAACAATAAAATTTAAAAAAAACAGTCATGCATATTAATATTACAAAAAAAGATCAAAATATAAATAAATAAACAATTACAATAGCGCCCCCCCCCCTCCCCCAAATGTATGTATACGTTAACTCCTTGACGTTGGCAAATTGCGAATATTACATGTAATATAACTTACCACATGCCATACAACACCCTACTTCACGAAGTTCGTCTCCCTGTGGAAAGAGTAATTACGGTACGTTTATCATTTATATTTATACATCAAAGGGGTAGGTAGGCATCACTCCACTTATATTTATCCCATTGTAATGTACACATTCAGTTAAAAATGTTTAACCCTTTAACCGCCGGTGCCGCATATATTTGGGTTTTCATTTTTTTATTAGCACATTAAGTACCACATTTTAAATATGTTCAAGATAAAATGTGACATCAACCAGCAAGATTTGAAAACAGTTGACCTCCATTTTGTCAAATCTGAATAATTTTCACTCACTTGAAGTTGTGGATCGCGTCAGCGAGACACAACTTCAAGTGAGTGTAAATTCAGATTGAATAATTTGGCGGTTAACACTTCCTTTATCAATTTCGCATTTATGCGAAAACTACCTTCCTTTACCAAATTCGCATTTATGCGGAATCCACGTTGTGTACATGTATTAATTACAATAGAGATGTTTCATTACATGCGTGGTTGAAAATCGACAACCAGAATGGTCAGTGACATGGACGCAATGTTCTCTTGCATTTTTAACTTGTGCAATGTGCGCATGTGCACAGCTATACTCTGTATTGTGCCCAGGGGCTACCTCGGGGGTCCTCCTTAAGAAGAAGTCAGTTTCTGGGGGTAGTTTTATCAGGGGGAAGTCGGTAAAGGAAGAGTTAAAAAGTTAAGTGAAATGGAATATTGTCTCATCTGCTATATTGTGTGCCGACATGTCCAACGCTCTTCAAATATTGAACCACCTTTATTTTCGCTCTTCCCAGTTAAAATAATACGTATTTTGATTAAGGACAAAAATAATAGTGATAGGCCTAGATGTAAAGCGAAGAAAAAAATAGAAGAAAAAGTTTGTGATTGGAAAGGAAAGACAACACGCTGCACATTTGTTTTAAGAACATACTAATAAAAAGAAAAATCACGCATTTATCATTTATAAGTGCTACTGTCATTATAATACTCGAGTCATTTTAAAAGATGCAATTAAAGTAGGTGGGTGGTCATGATTCGCTGTGCACATATTGTGGGCCCACCCGCATGCGCAGTTTGGTCAACGTCTACAGATGTGGTTAATATTATAATTCGTGGAGCGTAGCAGATGTTAACACTACAAAAAATAAATATAAAGGTGACAGTTCGTCGGAAATGCCAGATTTAACCAAACTAGGCAATTTACCTACATATTTAACTACCCCGATTCAGGAGAGTGCTTGTTGTTTAAATGCTAGCATGTCTATTTGATCAGACCGAACCACCTTTGTATGTGTTTTTTTTTAAACTAATGCAAAATATGCAAGAGAATTATAAACACAAGCCCACCGCTGAGCATTCAGTTTATAGGCCTTGTCTGCAAAGATTAGTAAAACAAACCAAACCCTAACAATTCGCTCATATCGATGCATTTTCCATTTGTAAGCATTGCGCAACGTTGGTGAGGAGAATGCTCCTTATCATTTTCACAAAGGACCATTTTGTTTGGATACTCTTCGGTTTCTTCTAAACTATTATCTTTTATTTTTTATATATTTGTTCAAATACATGTATTGCATTATACTTGGTAGAATACACTACACTTGATGTAAAAACATTTCAAAATCAACTTATCATCCGAAATAACAGTTTAACAGCGTTTAAATAAACAATGAATGATGTTGTTTTTTTAATTAATGCATATTTTAACAGAAACAATGTGCAAGAAAACATTAAAGGGGTGTTATATTTTGTGCTTGAAATATGTATATCGTGGCCTCGGAGCTAAATGATCCTATCTGCCACTCTAACGAGTGTCAGATAGGATCATTTAGCTCCGAGGCCACGATATACTATAGTGTGAATTCCAATTGATAAAGCTCATTACCAGAGCACACGATTCTATGTGGGCGCAATCTTTCCTCAAATCATATGTCTTGATTGCATTATGCGCACACTGGTACGTTGTGCAGGGTTCATCGTCTGTCTGCCACACCTCTCCAGGATTGTAGACTTGTCCTTCGTGCTGACAGGGACACTCACTGTTTGTGGACACACATTCCACTCCGTTGTAGGCTGATCCTGGCAGGCACTCACAGCAGCTCATATCCGGGATCACTGTGGAGTTGATGCTTTGACACACAACGGATCTGGTGTAGGTCAAAGGATCACAGTTATCTACCATCTGCTCATCCGCATTACACTCATGCACTGGAACAAAAAAAACATTCTCATAGTCATTTGTATTCATTTTGCGCTGGTAATGTACATCGTTATAATAATGGAAATAACATAATACAGCTGGGTAGTAGAAGGGTCAACAGTGGTAAAATATGCAAGTTTTCTGCTTCAAATAAACACAATTTAGATATGTAAAATATTTGGATATTGAATCTGCGTGACAGGCCTTGCAAACATCATGTGTTTTGTAGCACCTCCAATATCAGGTTTATAATAAAAAATATGTATTTGATGAGAAAATTTTCAGACACAAATTTGATAAATACAAGTAGTTTTCACACACTCGCACCAATAAGTCGCAATCTCAAGTAAGTGGACATTTTATTGTTTGACATATCGCTGTAATTGTGTAGCTATTTCCTCGGCTTATTGTTTTAATGTATATAATAATTCGCATTAGAGAAAATAGCGGGGACAAGTGTTCTTTAGGCAGTGTATTCACTATATCCTATAGGCCTTGAACCAAATCACTGGATGCAATTACGTTTTTCATATCTGTAACATAACATATCGTGGCCTCGGAGCTAAAGGATCCTATCTGCCACTCTAACGAGTGTCAGATAGGATCATTTAGCTCCGAGGCCACGATATATACGCATACCGTCAACCTTAAATTAGCTCTTTAAGAGCCAATCACGCCAATGATCGGTTTTATTATTTTATTAGCAGTTTAAAAAAACTACTTGTAATGTGATATGCGTCTTCAATGAGCAAGATTTAAAATTACTCTGCCTTAGATCTAGCAATTCTTAAAAACTTTCATTCACATGAAACTGTGGATCGTGTCAGCGAAACCTGAAGTGTTGTGTCAGTGCTGCGCTACCGTTTGCGACGCTGGCCCAACATAGAAACAGAATAAACAAAGCAGAAAGGATAAACAGATTATCCAATCACACAGCTAATCAATCTATAGACTGTATATAATTCTAGTCAACCATATCTGTCCTTATAATTGTGTCAGAAAAATCAAACTCACCACATATTGGGCAACACTCTCCATCGAGCGTCTTCTGAGTAGAACCAAATTCACAATCGAGGAATGCGCACGATTGTGCAATGCACATTGTGGTGTCTTTGGCGGTGCAGGTACATTCAGTACAGGCATCCATCTTATACGTTGTGTTTACCTGAACAAAAACAATAATAACTGAGATTATAACTGTGTAAACCAATCATAAAAAAAATAACTCAAGTATAGTGTGAAACGATCAATTAGCCCAGGATAAAACCAATGTAAGACCCCTGAAACGGACTATGTGAGTGGTGAGTAAGCTCAGAAGAAGACCAGGTAGACCCACATTATTGAAATATTGCCTTTTGTCTCTCCTGTCAATTTGTTGCTATGATAACCAAGTTGCCTGGTCGACATATTTTGCCTATTAGTTAATTAGTTATATTTAATTCTAATGACTACAAATTTGGTTCGTCAGTTTCTCAAGTCGCATTTTTTTCATTTGACAATTTATATTCATTGTTCTAGTTTGATGATGATTTTATAGAGATTTACAAACCATGAAGCAGTCGTCTCCAACGATGCAGCCAGTTTCCGTGCAGTCTTCTGGGGTGCTATATAAAAATATAAAAGAATTAAGTAAAATTGTTATGTATTTCATGCACATTTTGTCACATATAGTTATGTTATGTACTTCCATTACATTTTGTCACATATAGTTATTTATATTTCAAATATGTTCATGTATGTGTAATGTTAGATTATTCGGGACACTTTTGAGGTTCTCATTTCCACTGTTGGTGTATATTTACGTGGTTATGTTTCAAATAATGTAAGTATCCATGATGCCAATGTCCCAACTGAGGCTTATTTTGACGTTTGTAAGCAGTGACATCGTGTCTCAAACAGAGGTAAATAAAAAATGTACTTTTAAATATTGCATCTGTGAAGCTGATTACCACAAATAAATAAGACCTTTAGAAACATAGTGTGCGAATTAGCTCCACTGTTGCCACAGCGTACTTATAATCCTAATGTTCTAAATGAGTCATTATATCCTGATATATAGCAACTCTTATTTTATAAATAAATAATAAAGAATACATTTTATTCAGCCTTCCAAAGAAGAGCACAATAACATAATATACATTATTTCAATTGTAAAATAACAATATAAATGCAATACTAATACGACTTTAACAGCAAGCTTAATATCTACCGCTCATAAGAATTGCGGTTAAGCAATACTTGCCGGACACTATCACATAAGCCGTCTTAAGGCATATTGGATGATTTAACCCTTTAACCGCCGGTGTCGCATATATTCGGGTTTTCATTTTTTATTAATACATAAAGTACCACATTTTAAATATGTTAAATACAAAATGTGACATCGACCAGCAGGATTTGAAAAGATTTTGTCAAATCTGAATAATTTTCACTCACTTGAAGTTGTGGATCGCGTCAGCGAGACACAACTTCAAGTGGGTGAAAATTCAAATTGAATAATTTGGCGGTTAAAGGGTTAATAGACGTTTGCTTACTGTGACCATATGACGTGTCTAACATATACTTTGAAAGCGATACATTGTGTTTAATGCAATCATTTTTCACTGTGGCTATCAGATCAGTATGAGCGGGTGATTTATGTATGTATTATAGTGCGGACTTAACATAGTGCCTCGTAGGACAGTCATGAAGCTACAAACAATACAGGGGACTGAGTTCCCAACAAGCACAGGTCATAAACACAACGTTGGCTTAATGTTGATCCATCACCAACATGTGGTTAGCGGCTCGTATGTGCTGGCTTATATTACCACCTACCATATGTTTTGACAATTGACCACTCCGTACATGCACGTGCAGTTATCACACTCCTCAACCCACCATTCACCACTCTGTCAACAAACAGACACTGGTTTTAGGAAATAGTGAGACACTGGTTTTATTGACAATTTCGTGAAACATGTATATATGTGTAAATTGTATCACATCCATTCTTAAATTGTCAACTATGGTACATCAAGTCATCTTCATATAATACAATGCGACAGCAATTATTCTCCATCGCAATAGGCAAATATATCCGTGGTAAATTTAATATAAATGGTTAAAGACTATCCCAGCAGACATACGACGTTGAATCAATGTTAGTTTAACGTTGGTCCACTGTCTACGATACTGGACCGCCGTTGATTCAACATTGATTCAACATCATTCAAATCAGCATTGATTCAACATATTGTGCCTGCTGGGATAAGCCTATATTTTATGCTAAATTCATTAAGGGTATCTTTTTATTGCATTCTTATAGTTAGCATCAGGCCTACTTGTCAAAATAACTGATGTTTACTCAAACGAAAACCTGTTGACATGACTGACCATTCTGTCATCACAGGAGCAGACCTTCTTCTGGACACAGATATTAGCGTCCACTGTGTGAGACAAGTCCTCGGTGTACATCTGGGGGCAGGCGTCACAATCCGCAGCCGGAATGAACAGGGCGCCATCACCTACATCGGCAAGGTACTCATCCGCGTTGTCGTAGCCGCATGGCAGATTCAGCAAAAATCGCGGTTTTTCACACCTTGGTGGCTCCTCGTTGCAATAACAACAATCATCAACCACCATGGTGATGCCCTGCAAATTGAAAGATAACCATTATTGACCATTAACCCTTTAGGCCCTCACAATGCATTAAAGCATCATTTTACATCCCTGAAAACAGACTTAACCCGTTTTTGACGAGCCCCGGAGATCTCCGTGATTTATGGAGATCATTCAGATACGAGCCCCGGAGATATCCGGTCTGATTGCATGAGATAACTATGACGTCATAAAATAATCTCGTTTCAGAGACAGAGCAGTAGCATAATAATATCGTGTTCAACGGGTTAATTCTCCTGCAACAAAGGGTTCTGGAACGAAATTTCTATGAAACTAATGTACCAGTACATGGCAATTTTCTTTAATTTTTAAGCCACATCAAATCATCTTCATCCACTACAAGTCGAGAATTGCGACAGCAATTCGCGGCTTGTAGTGGAGGAAGATGACGACGGTAAACTCAGGTTTGAAAAGGGTTAAAGCGCTGAAATATTTTTGCAGGAACCACGGAGACCAAAGATTTTTTTCAATTTGAAATCATCATAAATGTCTTAGTTGGCTCTTTCTGATTCAATTGAATACCTATGCTACGGGTATACGGCTGATAAAAAGATTTTAATTCCTTTAGTGCGGGGATCATCTTTATACGTCAGAATCTGACGTCTACATACGTCAGATTGAGACGTAAAAAACGGTCCCCGTGCTGAAAGGGTTAAGTGCGATTGAACATAGTAGTTGTGATGAATTAATGGCGTGCACTATGTATTACAAGAGAAACACCAGTAGCTAGCAGATATCAAACACACTCAATACCGAGAGGTAGCGTGCTCGGCCTCAGACCGCCAGGGCTCGAATTTCGAATCCTGTGTCTGGAGGACAGTGTCATCTCATTCATCTCACCATCCTCAGGAGGATCTCCTGGCCCAGTTTAGCCTATATGTGCACAAAGGTGGCCTAAAGCCCTATTCATTTAATTTCATTTTATTTACTCCCTTGAATAATTCACAACTAAGTGGAATTTATTCAGATCTGACAAAATGAGGTTCATCGATTTCTGCAATGTACTGGTTGATGTCACCTTTTAGCTTTAACATGTTTAAAAGCTTTTTTAAAATTGCTAATAAAAAACTGAATATAATCGCAAGCGGCGGTAAAGGGTTTAATGTGTGACATATATAAAGAAGGCTGTCCGTTGTGTTGTTAGTAATAACTGTGTTGTTATAATAAAAACACTTTCTGTCTTACCGAACAAATCTGGATGTCACAGTCAATGTTGCACTGGATACCTTCTTCCGTGCACATACAAGTCCTTAGTGTATCACAAACTCTGAACTTTACAGGCTCTAAGAACTGCAATAAGAAGAGTGAAATGTTTTATCACCCACATATCCACCCACACACTCTCATTCTCTATATGTATATATATATAAATAGTGTAATTAATGTTAAGCATAATTAGTTATTGTTGCACCGTGCTCATATAATTATTTCTATAAAACTGTTTTTAAAACTGGTCTAAACTTATATTACGCAATTGCACAGTTCGCTATTTAGTTCGCCTTTTCCTCTAGCTTTCAAATATTACATGTACTTAATCAGAAAATAAAAAGCATACGTATTTCAAAAAGTATGTTATATATAATTATGTATATAATAACACAATGATATAATTGTGCAGGTGGGATGGTTGGTATTAAAAAAAACAAAGAATATAATCTGCAGCAATTCATAATTGACACTTTACATGCCGAAACAATTCATCAGAGTTTGATTCACTGTGAATTGCGCGCTAACCGAATTCCAACTAACAGTTACTGAAAATTAACACACTAAAATTCCAAGCGTCTTTAATTAATCGGTACTAATATTGAATATTGACCTCGTTCTAAATATTCCAGATGACGCATATATCGCCCTCTCTTGGAAACGAAAGGGTGGATCTGTCACTACACAAAGTGGCCGATACACCTCTTCAGATCCGAAGGGCGATATATGCCTCTCTAACAGGATTAAGTTAACTACACTGATAACACTTCGCCACTAACCGGAAGTAAGATATCGTGCTGTGCGTGATAACATGGACAGTTGTGGGCTTCCACGCATGTTCCGTTATAGTAGACCAATGACTGATCTTCACACATACACCCAGGCTGGCATTCTGTCTGTGAGGAGCTCTGAGCGCCAGACGCCGCTGATTCACATGTCTCTAGTGTGGCGCAGTCGCTCATCTCCATACCATATGGACATTCTGCAGTGATAGAATCCCGCAATATAGTCACATGTTTGTACAAATATTTGTAAGGCGTAAGTACCACATTAACAACAATAATATTGCGTTCTTGATTGTGAAATGTCAACCCACGCGCGATAGCGTTGCCTAATTTAAAATATGAAAACATTGCCTATTATTGCATAATTTTAATAACGACTTTATGGTCGTTTGCTAGAGACCCATGGACCAGTTTTATCAAAACCCTGAGCTCATCTGCTTTTCAAAATCCTCGTCACCTTCGCCTGTCGTGACGCTTACGAGAATACAAGAAGCTCAATAATGTGCTTTGTATTCTCTTTTTTCCGCATAAATTTGTGTTATAAGCCTCTAAGCTCTCTGAACCATCATACCATTAAACCATTGTCCGCAATTTTTTCACAACTAACGAGCTCTTGACAAACAACGAAGTAAAGAAGTTGATTAAATTGGCCCTGAAGCTGTGCCAATGTTAAACCGATGTCGGAGACATTGGTTCAACCTTGCCGCAGCTTTGTGTGTCCTGTTGTTTTTGTAGCACTTTACCTTGTGGTGGATCCACAGGTACACAAGTAGGACAGCACCCCGTGTCACTCAGCTGCATCACTTCAGTCAATGGCTGAAACACAAAAAACACCCACAGTGTTATTCAACCATTTACAAACGGTCTGTGTATCGTCACATATGCCAATCAACACACGATTATCAACACATAATGGCATATCTTACACCACCTTAATATAACGAGTACCTATGAGAAATTGGATATTCTCACACACTGGTTTAACTAAAACATTCTGAATTTTTCCATAGTTTAATTTTCTACACCAGAAGTCAATTTATTAAGAAATGTATTTCTTTCATTACTTGTATGACGTATACATCTGTTATAAAAGAATTACTTTCGTTGTTGGAATAACATATTAATCTATTTTATGCATGGACAGTTGAATGACAGTTATAAAAATTGTCATATTATTGAATTACTACTTTAATTTCTAAAAAAAAATATGCATCTGTTACATCGTCTCCTTGGAGATAAAAGGTGCTAAACTGCAACTTGTGGCAGTTTAGAACCTTCTAACTCCAAGGGGACGATATGTAGGCCATTTATTTTGCTCACTGGAAAGACGTATACATCTGCTGTGTGAATTATTTGATCACTTGATAGGCGTTTTAACCAGTTATCTTCTGAAATCTATGAACTTGAATCTCTATAACACTATGCTGTGATTGGTTACTTACGTCACATGGTTGACAGGCCACGTGGTGTTCTATGACAGTTCCGTTCATGCACGTGCGAGAAGTACAATCGCCGTCTATCACATATGTATCACCAGGCTGTAACATAGTCAAATCTGATTCTAAAAAAACTGATTTCTTGAAATTTTAAACTTAATTTCTAAATTTGGCGTATGCCTACAAGCATTTTACCAATGTCAGAATAATTTCATTCGAAAGTGCTACTATTGTGTAATCGATATGCACGAACAAATGGATAGCGCCCGCAATCGCTACTCAAAGTCAATAAAATTAACCATTAGTTATTGAAAAATCTAAGTAACTAGAATGGTAGGCCTATTTGTATTTGTTGATGCCCACCTTCATGACTTTGCTGGTGACTGGATCGTAACAGTAACAGTCTCCAGATTGTACACATCCTTGTCCGTTCCACATAGAGTCTGCAGGACATGAGCATCCTGATTCACAGGTTGAGATATCCTCTGTGCACACCTCACCTGTCACACCACTACACGTGTCACACCTCCTCTTACAACTGGTGAAAACCTGAGGGGCAACGCACGCTGAAAAAAGATATATTCACTGGTCAGTCTATGTTTAACCCCTTGAGGCCTGAATTTACCATTAGCATCTTCATCCACCACAAGCCGCGAATTGCTATCGCAATTCTCGACTTCTGGTGGATGAAGATGACTCGAAGTGGGTTACAAATGAGAAAATAAATATCGTTATTATTGAAACAGTTCAATAAAAAAATGTTTTAAACCCCCCATGCGTCGGGAATTAAGTCATTCTTTGTAAAGGCAAATGCTTTAATGCATCATGAGGGATCAAAGGGTTAATAAAGTATTAAGTGGGTCGTCACAATTCGCTGAGCTGAAGTTGTAGACCCAACCACACAAACAACCTGGTTAATGTTCTGAGGAGTGGGGCCGTCACGAGAAAAATATTATTGATCATTGAATAGAAACGACTATTTAATCTCTAAAAGGGTTATGTGATGTAGTCTGATTTGTATGTAGGAAAAATTTCAAATATATAAATTTTCCGTAGTGAAATTTTGACCGTTTTTTACTACAACGTAGCAACAAATTAAATGAATGAAAACGCATAATGATATCATCAAGTGGGGTTCGAACAGACATAAAATACGAGCAAACATATATGGCTATCTCTGTAAAGATTGATAAGTGATTATAGATTTTGGCGTGAATTAACCATTAACTAGTAATAGAAAAATATAATTCACATTCGCACAAACGATTGTCAGTTTACAATTTGAGCTGTTTTAATTATTGATACCCAGTAGTCATGGATAATGCATAATTTCTACGTACCTTTAGTTGTAGGAGAGCTAATAGTTGTAGTGATTCCATCTGTAAAACACATACACAATAGAATAATACGAATATTTAATACAAATTTAGTTTGATATTATTGTCTCCGAAAGGGGGTAAATAAACATACTTCTATTATCGGATAAAAAAGTCAATGTCTGTGCGATAGTCATTTTCAAAAATATTGAAAATTTCCAAACGTTGAAAATAAGAATCTACATTTGCACATTATTTTGTACTTATTTCTAGTAACAATCTATATTTCGAATATATGTATTAAATAGTATTATATAGTGCTGTATCTAATTTGTATTAGATAATGTATTATGTATGTATTATATATGTGAATTATATGTTTTATAAACAGTATTATATATAATATGTATTTTATTTTATAATGGGAAACACAACATTGTTTCATCATCAATATCAAATAATTGTTCTGAGAATAATAAAGTAAGCCATGGAACATTATATGTGTAACGACGTTTATGGTATATAATATGACAAATTTGATATCAGCAAATAAGAAAGGAATACTGTGGTGAACTTACTGTTTGGTTGTTCACAGGTACAACAAGATGTTTGTGTTTTTCTTGTTAGTATTTCCCCGATTGCGCTCTGTGCAAGAACAACAACATAAATATTACAATTGTCTATTGAGAGACCACTTAAGAGATATTCAGGTCCAATTTATTGACAACGGATTAGCCGATATAGCTGATAACATTTGAAATCGAGACTACATTGTAGCATTAAACATGTTAAAGGAAGATTTGTTCTTCTCATGTTCATTGTTATTTATTTTTCTTTTATTTTTATTTTATTTTTTTTGAGTGGGCATACAGAACGTATTTTTAATAGAACAAAACAAATTCTAGTCCTCTTGTGTCAACAAGTTTAATTTATTAATCATTTACCCACTAAGTTTTTAAAATGTTCATCTTCTTGAAGCTGTGCATCATTGTCGCGACCCACGACTCCAAATCTATGAAAATTCGCCATATTTATTTCATAAGAGGTAAGCATTTTTGAATCCTGGTGTTCAAACACTCATTTATTTTTCAAAAGCAGTGATTTGATCGCCTTGATTGGTAGATCAAAACGACTAGCGGCGAAAGGATTAAACATAGATTACAATCCCAAGATTCGTTATTTGATATGTTAGTAAGAACAATAAATAAAAGTAAAAAACGACGGTTATAGTGTAGGTTTTCACATGAGTAACGTTGTAGTCAGCCGATATAGCTGATGACATTTGAAATCGCGACTATATTGTAGCATTTAACATGTTAAAGGTTTGTTCTTCAGGGTAGACTAAACATGCAAACTATACAATCAAACAAACTAGTCTGAAAACGAAAATCATGTCATCCACATTATGTGTACATTGTGTTACCTACATCACATTCCACGTTGCAGGCAATTACAACTCTGAATTCGTTGTTGATGCATAATTGGTCAGAGCAATCTGTAAGTTGTTTCCTCTCATTCTCTTCACAACGAGCTAAAACACATGTGCTACTAGTAAATAGATCATATGGATAATCAGCCAACCAACTAGAATATTATTAGTGTTTAGACATAATATATTCAAATGAATGCAAACAAAGTGACATTGAATATATCTTATGATGGAGTTTTCTCTTTCACCAAGAGGCAAACAAAATTATAAAAAGAACCATGTTGTTGAAATGGGATTCACTTATCCACCCAGCCACCTATTGAACATCACAAACAAGTTGTCGAATCTCACGCGCCCATATTTGGCGCGATATATGACGACACAAGTAATTTTCCAATTGTTTTATACTATTCAACTAGCATGAGCCCAATTTACCACCTACATTCGAGGTTATATATGCATTTATTCTTCATTGCCCCTGAAGACTCAGTACTGTGGTAGGCCCTACTAGTAAAAGATGCTGGTTCTGGGTTGACAGAATGTCGTTGACGCTGTGTCAATGTTGGCCCAGCAATGTTGTCTTAACCTTAAAGCGCTAAAATAAATAACTTTAACTTTCACCCACTTGAAGTTGGGTTTCGCTACCTCGACACAATAACTGTAGTTGAATCTGATAATGAAACAGACAAAGACTACCATAGTCGCGCATATGGGTGTTAGGGTTAAACCGCTATAGGGTTAACCCATTCAGTGCGGGAAGCAACTATGATATACAACAGCGTCCCCTTGGATATGAAAGGGTGTATCTGCCACTTAACAAAGTTGCAGATACACCCTTTCATATCCAGGAGGACGATATAACCTATAAACGTAATCCCATAGCGTACATGTATGTATCCAAATGAAGCGGAAAGAGACGCCACGTTTAATTAAAACTTTTACAAGGAGGCCAACCCTAGGTATTGATAACATTGCTAAAACTATTTCAACATTTTAAGTTTCTTGAATATTGGTTGGTGTCACTCACCAATTTGGAAGCAGGCTCTAACAATTAGACTAGAGATCTGAGGACGTTCGTTTTCAGGGAAGTCCAGACACACATGTCTGGCCGTGATACCATCTGACACAATCGTGGTGAATGATTGATTGTAAATGCCACCATTGCTGTTCAAAGAGTCAACCTGCAAATAGGTAATAGCTGACATCAACAATCGAGTTCGCACATTTAAAACTCAATGATTTTCTCTCTTCTACCATTTGTATACAGAATGGTTCTGTGGTTTCCGGTGCAACACATCTTAATTTCATGTTCAATCTTTAAAAGAGCACGCATAAGATATTAAATTTACAGATTACAAAAAAAATCCAAGTAATGGTGCTGACAAGATTCACAACTTGACGAAACCAAATACTTTGATTTGGAAAATTTAAGTCACAGTGTCTTCTCGCAGATGTAGGACATTTTTATTTTACAAAAAAACATTTTGTATTTATGCGTAATTTTATTTTACTAGCAGCTTCAATAGGCATATATACATATATTAATATCAAGGAAGAGAGATGGGTGCTCAATAAAATGTCCAAAATTGTTTCTATACCATTATTTCATGCAGCAACCTGAACAAAAATATCTTTGTGTGAGCTCACTCAGAAAGATGGTGATATTTCCAGCTGACCGAATAACGATGGATTTACAAGGATATACACAGGGCATAATCAACTATTGTAAATGGTGCTGACAATTGAGAACAGAAATTGAAGCCAGAATTCCAATCAACCATTCTTGTGAATCAGTTAGCTGGACTAGCAGGTAAAATGAATAAGCGAAATGAATGTATTCAACTTATTATTCATGTTTAGTTAATTTTCATTTATAAAACTTTGTAACGTTATAATATGCCCCACTATAGCTTCAGATGTAATATTTAATCCAAAACTATTACGTGAATATATAACTAGAACTTGTCATGCTGAGTTGTTTGCTTTTATTGTTCAGCCATTTGAAGTTTGAATCCCGAAGCGCAATTTCCACCTCCAACTGGTTTTTTTCCATAATGATATATTTTATCAATTGACATCAAACATCAAACATCAAACACAAACTATATACATACTGCGCAATGCCATACAAACTACAGTGTATTGTAGGCCGCTTACCACAGGTAGGATTTCATTCCATTTCTCGCCATCCATGCTGAATGTGATGGTGACTTCTGTGGTGTCCTTGTGCTCGAACCCTATGGAGGTAATGACAGAGCCACTGTCTGCTGCCATGATCTGCACACACAGCTGTCCAGCCTGGTTGACGGTAGGTAGCCATACTTCACCGTCTGTAATGGCGTATTCTGCCACACCTGATGACGCTGTGATCTCATAGCTGTAACAGATCAAAGTGACTCCGTGAATTCTAAGTTTATTTTAATTCTACTTTTAATTTGAAGCTGATTTTACTTTAAAAAACATCTGACAGCAAGTGACGAATAAAGAAGATTTTGCAAGCAATTATTTCATGCCACATCAGCCGAACCACGCTTCAGAATGATGGGGAAGAGATGAATAATAATAAAAAAAATAGTGATAGGGAACATAATTACCAAATGCATGTCGTGGCCTCGGAGCTAAATGATCCTATCTGACACTCGTTAGAGTGGCAGATAGGATCATTTAGCTCCGAGGCGACGATGTGTACAAAAAGTTTTTTAATTATTTTTCAATAAATTATTTTACATTACTGAGTCTGCATAAACCTATATTAAACACGGAATCTGTGAATCACACATGGTTACTGGCACCCCATCAATCTAGTATATCATTATACATGTACATATATATATTATGTTAGGCCTACTTACTGCATCTGTCCATCTTCGCCGACGACAAACACGTCTTTGTCGCTGCATGTCATGCACTCTGGATCCACGTTGGGATCGCACTCTCTGTCATAGCAGTTAGGGTAGCCAGGATCACCAACTTGACATGGGTTGCTGGGTGTGCCCGATGTGGGGTAGTCATCAGTGGGGAACGGGTTGGATGCTGAAATGTTAAAATTATATCAATCATTGTATTATTCTCCAAGGGCTTACAAAATGAATGTCATTTACCCATCAGTAGTTTATCGTTTTTTAGGCGTGGATCACAAAAAGCATTTTAGACAGATGAGCGGTATACATGGATACATGTAGGCTATATCTGACGCGGGTTTTTTCATCATCTTGGAGGGTGTATTTGCCACTTGATGAAGCGGCAGATACACCATGTTATATCCAGATAATGTCACTCGCGTGCAATACATGGCCAGCAAACAAGAAACGCTGAACCAATGTTGATCTAATGTCGGCCCAAAGCATTGTGTTTGCTGGGTGGCTTTAAACGAGCCAAAACAAACCGATTTTGAAATGATATAACATAAATGTTAATATGACACATTTAGAGTTAAATATTGATAAATCTTGCTGATCAAACAGATGTACGAAGGTCTATATTAAAAGTGTTATTAAGAGATAACGAGCTACACAATCACTTACACATAATTCCTACTGCCATATTGAGTGTTTACTTACATATAGGGTTACATTCGCAGCATTGACCGACGATGTCTGTGAGAAGATCAAGAATTTCACCTTCCTGAAATATTAAAATAAATCATGGAATAATACTAAACTGTCATACGATTTATGCTTATTACGGGAACAACTCTCAATAGTGGACTTACAGTATGACGTACACCATTAACCCTATAACCGCCAAATTATTCAATCTGAATTTTCACCCACTTGAAGTTGTGTCTCACTGACGCGATCCACAAATTCAAGTGAGTGAAAATTATTCAGATTGGATAAAATGGAGGTCAACTCTTTTGAAATCGTGCTCATTTATGTCACATTATGGCTTTACCATGTTTAAAAGGCGGTACTGAATGTGGTAGTAATTGAGTAAAAAAACGAATATATTCGGCCCCAGCGGTTAAAGGGTTAAGTGCAGGTTTACTCATGAAAGATTGACACAAAGTACACAAATCTTTCACACGAAGTCTAAAACTGATAACATCAAGTGTTGGATTTGTGAAGTCTTATAAATAATACAGAATATGACTTAGGTTATTGTCAATGAGACTTATGGATATCGGTTGTGTTTTACTAAGTATACATATATGTAACGTTCATCATGAACATCCACCTTTAATACATGATCTTACAGTATTCAGCATTGATTTGAAACTACCATGATTACTAGCACAATTTTCAACTACAAAAAAACATCGTAACGTTACTGAGAATTTATACAGAATGTCTTACCTGGCATTGCATGATATCGCATGATTTTTCACACGTCTCTTCCCCATGCATGCAGGAACACATGGTGCAGTCGCCAATTGGGTAAGTTGTATTGCTCTGCAAATCAAAATGCGGCCCAATATCATGTTTAATTATTGAAGACATGAGGACATTTGTTAAATCATGCATAATACCTCTGATAGGGACACTTTGGCATGTGGACATATATCCTGTCTAGCACATCCGATGGGACACTTACGACATGAGAACATTTGTTATATTCTGTCTAGCACATCCGATGGGACACTTACGACATGAGAACATTAGTTATATCCTATCTAGCACATCCGATGGGACACTTACGACATGAGAACATTTGTTATATCTAGTCTAGCACATCCAATGGGACACTTACGACATGAGGACATTTGTTATATCCTGTATAACACATCTGATGGGGAAACTTACGGAATGTGGACATAATTTTATCCTGTCTAGCACGATAAAGCATCCGATGGGACATTTACGACATGAGGACATTTGTTATATCCTGTATAGCACATCTGATGGGGACACTTACGGAATGTGGACATAATTATATCCTGTCTAGCACATCTGATGGGGACACTTACGGAATGTGGACATAATTATATCCTGTCTAGCACATCTGATGGGGACACCTACGACATGCGGTCATTTGTTATATCCTGCATATCACATCTGATGGAGACACTTACGACACGTGGTGCACGTTTGTGTAAATTATGTATAGCAAACTTAAAGCATGAGGAGCTTTGTTAAATAATGTATACGGCATTAACACATTTTTTAAATCATATATTGCCATATTATGGCAAATCTGTTTGGGACACTTACGTCATGAGGACCTTCGTTATAACATGGGCAGTTTATCTCATCTGATCTATCCAGACAGTCGTCCTTCTTGTCACAGACCAGCTCCTGTGTGTAGCAGGTGGTACAGTCATCACATGCCATGGCTCCCTCCTGGGGACAGGAGCACCCACCTTCTGTGGTTGTCACTGGTACCTCTATCACAGGAACACACTGGCAGCAGCCTCCAACAGGTATATACATCTCAAAGCCCTGCAGCACACCACAACATGGTACCCACACATTAGTTACCGAACCATTCATCAAAATTTAAATTGCGTTTTTAACTATCCTAATTTTAAATGTAATAATACGTATTGATCCAGTGCTAGGCCAATCTTTATGTATACGATACATTAGCTCTCGCTGGTTATTCTGGTGATAATTTACCTGTAAGCACGTCTTGTCGCACAGTTTGCTGCATGATTTCTGGCACATGTGGTCGTACACACACTCACTGACACATTCGTCTCCAGGCAAGACGATTTCATATTCAATGTTTACCTGTAGTTATTATACATCAATTAGTTGACTATGATACAAGTAACTACCTAAACACTTGATGACATTAGATTATTCATGTTAGTGTCATCATTGTCACATGTTTTTGTGTAATATAACATATCAGAGATTTAGGTATATCGATACTAATGTACTATTTTGATGTAATCGTTCTAACAATTAATTAGCTATTTGATTATTTAAACAGAGCAAACCATTGATCTTGCAATCGTTTTCAAATTCGAATTGATCAACGGGGAAATAACTGACTCATTATTTCATACTTTGAGAGGTGTCATGTTGTTTATTCACACGTTAATACACATGTTTTTTTTGCGGTGGGATAAATTTCAGTGTATTAATTATTGACAAGTTAACTCACTGCTCGTAGATTTCCGGTATCGAAATCCACACATTCACATGAGTTAATAGGCTGACACATGTTGTCTTTGTAAACTTCACCCTCGACACACCGACAACAGTAAACTGTAACCAACAAAATCACAATCCAATGTTGTTAAAAACAGACGAGAAACAGGTAAGTCTTCGAACGTGGATAAGAAATAATATTATAAATGAAAACGTGAATAGACTTACTTGATATCGTTTCTACAGAGAATTGTTTCATGTGAGTGATCGTTATGTTATTAACAATGTTTAGGTAGATCATGTCAGTCTATATATAATTATATTCTTGCACACAGCTTTATGTATGTATGTATGTCTATAGCGCTATTCATGTGTAGGATTATGTATTTCTATATATGCTTACATTTCAACAATTGTACTTTTTAAATCTCTTCTTGCGAATAAAAAATATTTTGTGTGTGGGTTATTTGTCCCAAAATTATATTACAGAATACATATTTACGTACCATCTAGACTTGTCATTGTCGTACAGGTGTTGTACAGTAGATCTGTACATGTGGGTGTACAGTGACAGAATCCGTACACTTCACCGAGTCTTGTGCACACAGGCTGAGATACGCCCGTCGTGCTTGTACCAGGAGCAGCTTGTGTGGTAGTGGTTCCTGGAACAAAAAAAACAGGTACAAAATGTAGAATATACCCGAATCACACTAGCGCACTTCCATTATGTACGACAACCGATATAAAGTGAATACATAATTTGAAAAATAAATGTAAAAACAAATATCTCAAAGGCACATTATGATGTTATTTCCAGTGATTTTAAACAACGTATTAGATAAATCAAACCACAGACAGACAAGCAGACAGCCAGATATTTTATTAACATTTGACATAAAGAAAAGTCATTACCGACGTAATTGGCATATAAATGAAAGATATACATGTATATGTACAGTCATGTATATACAAGATGATTAATTTGCTAAAATCATATGACCCATACAGAATTAAAATCATGTTAAGGGGCATTGCCATAATAAATACTGGATATTTCGATAATAGAAATGATTTCTACTTAAAATAAAATTAAACGGCATTGCCAAGATATGAACATAGGGTTAAATCATTCTGTTTCTCGCACAGAGATGAAATAGTCACTATGTATAAAATACAAATTATATATAGTAGCAAAAAAAGACAACACTCTGGAAAGCGTAGAGAACTAAAAATACACACAATTGTATAATTATGCTACTGGAGTATGTAACAAGAAAATGTTAAAAATTATAGGGTATTTTAAAATTCAGACATAATATCATGCAAGTACAATAAATGTGGCAATCCGCAAAACAGGTAGCTCCGAACCATGTGACCAAATACTAACGAGTGGTGTAAATTTAGCAGCGTAATAACAATAATAATGACGGAGAATAATTTGTGCCATTCACACAGGACATAGCCCTCGCACAATAAGATTGCAGCTTATTTTCATTAACTATATTGCTTAATTTATTCCACTTCGATATCACGACCTAGTTAGTAGGCCTACCACACACTCGGAGTTGCAATCAAAGAGAAACATTCCACACCTCATTGAGAAAATCATTTGACTCTGAAATATCTGAAATCCTCCATAAATCCTCACCTCGTCTGATCACAAAGGCGACGGAAACGTCCCTAAGCGGCAAAATAAAACAAATCCGAGGGCATCAGCCATCCTGATATGTGGTAATACCCTAGGCCAGATCATAAAAGCATGATGATATGGATAAGATAGCGACAGGTGACATGTATATGTTCATGACACCTATAAAAGATTAAGGATTAAGGACAGCTACGCGTGTTTTGTGATGGTTGAAGCCAAACTCTGTACCAGAAGTTAAGTAATATATAAACCCTCATCCAGTGCGAAGCAGTTTTAACACTTCGTCGCCTCGGAGCTAAAGGATCCTATCTGACACTCGTCAGAGTGGCAGATAGGATCCTTTAGCTCCGAGGCGACGACTTGTAAGTCACATGTAACTGTAAGCCCGTGCTTACATACAGATTGGTCAACAGTTCATAATGAAACCCTTTTTAATTAAACATTAAATGACTTCTCGACGTGATTTTGATGACACCTAAGCCACAGATACGGCTGTTTGCATTCGCAACGTAGCATACAACATATAGATACTACATCTTACCTGAATGGTAGCAAGCAACGAATTCCAGTTCAGACAGTATCATAGCCATGTTAGGTGACATAGGCTCGAAGATTAGGAGAATCACGTTTGTTTCCAGCGATAAATCTCCCCACTGGATATTGTCCTCACCGTTAATGTAACGCTATAACAGAAATATAATGCAATATATATAACTCACCATGTAGACCACCTAGTACCCATAAACATCTATCATACTTTTATTGACTTCATCTGTGAATTTCCACCGCATTTTTCAACCCTTTAAGTCTTCACAATGCATTAAAGTGTCATTTTACATCCCTGAAAACAGACCTAATTTCCCTACAACCAAGGGTTTTTGAATAAAATTTCCATGAAACTGGTTTACTAATACCAGGTAATTTTCTTCAATTTTTCACTCATCATTTTTCAAATCATCTTCATCCACGACAAGTCGAGAGTTGCGACAGCAATTCGCGGCTTGTAGTGGACGAAGATGACAATGTAAAGTCAGGCTTGAAAGGGGTAATACAAGTGAAATATTTGAAATTAAATCTTCCAACTTCCTAATTCTAATGGGCAGTGCCATTTTATTGAATTATTTATAATATTCAAAATTTGTCAGATGAAGAGTTCAGGACTATGTGTCACTAACAAGTATGCTATTATTGTTCAAATTAAACAAATTTGAGTAATTTTCACTCACTTAAAATTGCGGTAGCGTGACACAACTGCAAGTGTGTGGAAATTTAGATTATTTAATTTAGTGGTTTGTGGTTAATAACCCTTGTCCTGCTGAATTGCTTCAATTGTATTTTTCGTCATTTGAAGCTGGAATTGCTAACGCAATTTCCAGCTTCAAAAGACGAAAAATATTACTATTTATGAAAAATAGACATGTCTAAAATTAAATAATTGGATCAACTAAGCATCTACTAAAAACTATTTTATCCAAATTAAGTGATATTTGTATTGATCTTTGACATCAATAACCCCGTATATATCCGGGCATAGCAGGACAGGGGTTAATATTATCGGTTACTCCGCACAAACGTTGGAATGTGTCGATGGGGTTCGGGATTATTATAAAAAGACATAAAAACTGAAAAAATCTTTTCATTGAAGACTTGCCTCCTGAACTGTTAGTTAATGTGGCATTTCTTTGAAACTGGAAATTTTTAGCACCATTTCCTATTCAGAGGGCGTAAAACATGAAGTCGAGCGTTTGTGTGAATATATTGTAATACATTTATGATATAAGCACCCCTATATGCCAGACGCGACACTCTGTCGTCTTCTAGGGGTAGTTATGTGAACGTTACATGAACGTTATGTGAACGTTATAAAAGTTATGTGAACGTTACATCTGCTTTTTCCACGTACCTGAACGGTGGCCTCTGGATGGCCGGGCACTGCTAATGTGACATTGGCCACGTAGTTGACGTGCATGGCGAGGCCGGTGATGGTTGTGTCTGGGGAGTTGAGCACTGTGATCCTGACGATCACCTGCTGGTCTGAGGACACCACCCAAGCCTCAGCTGACGTGGACAGGATGCTGATCACTCCAGCGTCGTCATGGTCAACGTACTCCACCTTTAGAGATCCCTGAACCACCAGATCACCCGAGTGGGCACATACCTCTGTACCTGGTACAATAGCTGATAATTAGGTCACTCAACGGCAAATAGCAGTAACTGATGATAAAAATGTGAACATCTACTGCTATTTGCTTTTACAATCACAAAAGCGGTAACTGCTCAATAAAAAGTTAGCAGTTACTGGTATTTGCATTTGGGCTTTACAGAGGCAAGCAGCAGTAGCAGGTTGGGAAAGTTGTCATTTTGTGTACATATTTATTTATGATAAATATATGGTATATGTAACTTTTATTTCAAGAATGTATATGTAACTTTTTTCTGGGTGCAAAAGAGGGTTTATTGTTTTGGCCATGCGTAGATTAGCACATCTATATTAATTATCTGAAACGCGTATATTAGCACATCTATATTAATTCTCTGAAACGCGTAGATTAGCACATCTATATTATTTCTCTAGAACGCGTAGATTAGCACATCTATATTAATTATCTGAAACGCGTATATTAGCACATCTATATTAATTCTCTGAAACGCGTAGATTAGCACATCTATATCATTTCTCTAGAACGCGTAGATTAGCACATCTATATTAATTCTCTGAAACGCGTAGATTAGCACATCTATATTATTTCTCTAGAACGCGTAGATTAGCACATCTATATTATTTCTCTGGAACGCGTAGATTAGCACATCTATATTAATTCTCTGAAACGCGTAGATTAGCACATCTATATTAATTCTCTGAAACGCGTAGATTAGCACATCTATATTATTTCTCTGAAACGCGTAGATTAGCACATCTATATTATTTCTCTGGAACGCGTAGATTAGCTCATCTATATTAATTCTCTGAAACGCGTAGATTAGCACATCTATATTAATTCTCTGAAACGCGTAGATTAGCACATCTATATTATTTCTCTGGAACGCGTAGATTAGCTCATCTATATTAATTCTCTGAAACGCGTAGATTAGCACATCTATATTATTTCTCTGGAACGCGTAGATTAGCTCATCTATATTAATTCTCTGAAACGCGTAGATTAGCACATTTATTTTTAT
The DNA here is from genome assembly GCA_964017125.1 of Flabesymbios commensalis. Lineage (NCBI taxonomy): Eukaryota > Metazoa > Annelida > Polychaeta > Terebellida > Flabelligeridae > Flabesymbios > Flabesymbios commensalis. The sequence continues at coordinate 42,930,863 of OZ024910.1, read as the reverse complement.
TCTCTGAAACGCGTAGATTAGCACATCTATATTAATTCTCTGAAACGCGTAGATTAGCACATCTATATTATTTCTCTGGAACGCGTAGATTAGCACATCTATATTATTTCTCTGGAACGCGTAGATTAGCTCATCTATATTAATTCTCTGAAACGCGTAGATTAGCACATCTATATTAATTCTCTGAAACGCGTAGATTAGCACATCTATATTATTTCTCTGGAACGCGTAGATTAGCACATCTATAATAATTCTCAGAAACGCGTAGATTAGCACATCTATATTATTTCTCTGAAACGCGTAGATTAGCACATCCATTTTTATTCTCTGAAACGCGTAGATTAGCACATCTATATTATTTCTCTGGAACGCGTAGATTAGCACATCTATTTTTATTCTCTGAAACGCGTAGATTAGCACATCTATATTATTTCTCTGAAACGCGTAGATTAGCACATTTATTTTTATTCTCTGAAACGCGTAGATTAGCACATCTATATTAATTCTCTGAAACGCGTAGATTAGCACATCTATATTATTTCTCTGAAACGCGTAGATTAGTTTATTCTCTTTAAATAAATCAAATCTACATCAATTTATACCATTCACAATGTAAGAAATTGATAAAACCGCAAGAAAAAACAAATATGACAACTTTTTCTTCTGGCAACATTATTTTTACATGATATATAAAAAAGGGAATTGTTACAGTTAAATTTCATATCATATTTGTATTCGCATAACATACACTGTATATGTGCTGTGTGATAAATGAATTCATAACAAATCTACGAATAAAATCACGAGTAATAATTCATTATAAAAGGCTTTGGTGAGGAGAATTGAGTCAGTTTAAAGAAAATGAAACGTTGATTTATTAGTATGTAAGTAAAATGAAATGTTGACGTATTATTAGGGGTTAACCCTTAGCGCACTGAGTTAGTCAATTTAAATTTTCAATCACTTGATATTGTGTCTCGCTACCGCGATTCACACAATTTGTGTGATTTGCGAAATTCAAGTCACAACATATAGTAGTATTTCAATATTTAAAGCATAGTTAACTTTTAACAACTGTTTATACAGGTGCTAATAAAACACAGAATGTCTACAGTAGACATTCTGTGTTTTATTAGCACCTGTATAAACAGTTGTTAAAAGTTAACTATGCTTTAAATATTGAAACACTACTATATGTTGTGACTTGAATTTCGCAGTAACTGTAGTCGATATCAGTGTCCTAAGGGTTGAAATATTACCAGAGATAGCAACACATATATACATACCTTGTGTGGTTGGTGTACCCGGTGCTGGAGCTGTACCAACATGGACACATCCCTGGACATCTAAATATCTTATACCTCTCACCAGAGACGGCAGTGATAGAACGGTAACCTTAACAACTGAAGCTGTGACGCCCTCACTGAAGGTGGCGTCTAATGGCAGCCACATGTTGGAGGCGTTCTCAATGTATTTATCCCACTGCAAATACACACATTTACTATTGAAATACTCAATCGTGCACAGAAACGTAAAAAGGGAAATCATCAGGCCTACAGTGTTATAACTGATACCAGTAAACTTTGCTGTTCATTATAATATTTATTTGTTTACCACGTTGTCCTTGTAGCGGCATATTCTATAATTGATAGTTTCAGTCACTTGAAGTTGTATCGCTAACGTTAAATAAGTAAAGATTTAAAGGAATTTTGTTGAAATCTTGCTGATCGAAGACATATTATTTTACTTCCAACAGATATTATTTAAAGAAACGATTCTATTGATGATTGCGCTAAAGGGATGAACTCGCTCAATGCTTCACTGTTATCTGGTGTGTTCCCACTTTGAAGTTTGCAATAACGGTAATTCTACCAAGGTTGTTTAATCAGTTTAACCAAAAAAATGCTTTAAAGTTTTCAGTTTGGTTTTGCAATATATCTATTACCGTTAGTATAAAGCGTTGAATGCTGGTATGTCAGGTGGACGGGCGCTCTGGTGATCATTGTATGATAGAAACCCAGATTTTACTGCATATTCATTAACTTCATTAACTTATTATAATATTGATAGACGTCAGAATCTGAGGTTTAAAGTTGGTCCCCGCGCTCAAAGAATACAGTATATATAATGGCCGTAGACCAGGCGAGGTTTACGTTTTCACCATACATAATATTACATAACTTACATAATATTACAGTAAGTATCTATACATATGCTCCAACGTAAATACACACCATAGCCAGTGTTTCTCCGCCCAAAGAGCTCAGCAGCTCAATTTTAACGTAATCTGTTTGTTTCACTTGTACTGATACATGGTAGATGGAGACTATGTTATCTATGATCAGCACAGTGATTTCATCAGATGCGTCAGTCATGGCTGACGTGGACCATCCTTCTTGGCTTCCTGATGCCAGCAGAGCATTTTCTGCTGGAGTTTGATCACTGGCTGTGATATCCACATCTTCTACACTCTGGACGGCACTCTGATGAACACATTCGTCTGTAACAGAAATATAATCAAAATAATTCCCTCGAAAATTAACAATAGAAAAGTTTGTTTTGCTATAACACTAAATGATCATACAGGCAGCATCTGAATCTCCATTTCAATTGATTCATTTTTTGTTTCAAACTTTACAATTTCTTCTAAAAACCATTCCCGCTTACATGTATACACCATGTTAATGGCGATTTATCATGTTTATAGTTCTGGAGCGTTTTAAGATAAAACTAATATCACCTGTTTGGCCTATATATATTTTAACAACTGGGTAATTATCGGTTCATATGCAATACTTTACTTCAAACACTTTGAGTCAAGCAAAAATGTGTTTGTTTCATATATGACGACTTTTTTTCCATTTTATTTAACATTGCTTATAACTTGATAACGAAACAGCGCGGGAAAACAGACTAGCACAGACATAGGCAGTGGATCGTACGTAATCCTACCTGGTTGATTAGTAGTAGCTGAGCCAGGGGTACTCTGTGTTGATACTTGTTCTAAAAAAAATAAAACTGAGTAAATATAATGGTTGAAATCGGGGTGCAACAAATAACCCTCTCAGAGCGTGAACCGACTTCAGACGTCAGAATATGACGTCTATAGGCCTATACCCAGCAGACACAAACATTTGTATAACATTTGTACAACTTCGATGTTGTGCCAACATTGTACAAATGTTATACAAATATTTTGTGTTTAGTGGGATGTAGTCAATCCCCGCGCCTAAATAAATAGAACTCTATAATGGCTGCACTCATTTATTTCAGGTAATGTTAGTTACTATGATATTGATAAGATTGACACTTTCAGCGCCCAAAACCAGGTTTTGATTATAAACTGACCGTGATGGTAGCATGCCTTGATGAGTACGCCTCTCACGGTGATGGGGGTTGTGATACTGGAGGCTACCAATCTCACCGACACCTGGTTTGTAAGGTAAGTCTGACTGAGTGTGGGGAAGGACGTTTCCACCGACGGATCCACTGTCATATGCTACAACAACATTGTATCAAGAACACGTCAATTGCCGTCGGTAGAAAGTGGCAGATATGATATATTTGACTAGCAATGCTAAGAATCCATGTGGCATAGGTACACACAATTCACTACACCGTAGTCCAAGATTATTCTGAGATTTTTTTAAATATATTTTATACCCGCCCACTAACTTGCTCACCAAGTAGGCCCTATTAGATTATCGTGCAGGGGCATTGAAGGTGTCGTAACCTAATGTCACTGGTTGAGCATCCAGTTTCCAAGCAGTAATACCAGTACGACGATCAGTGCGGTACTGAAACTGCGTAAAACGCTTTGCAAGCCTCATAGCCGACTATACTATGGTGACACCAGTCGCGCAACTACTTAAACACAATCTTGACTTCAGTCTGGATGCCCGTGGTGTTTACCATGATCATCTTTACCCAGGTGACATCCACAGAGATTGACAGATAGCGAAAATGGAGGTGACCACACTGAAGATCGGATATTTCAGGTGGTCCCCAACGGTGTTTACCCTACATCCGTCCCGATGTACTAGCCCTAATAGCTAGTTGTGTTGGACTGCTGTATAAACTGAAACTAACAAATTACCAGTTGTAACAACTGTATACCATATACAAGGCATATACCATGCCACTGCATACCATACCTTACCTACTATCTTACAAGTTGTAATAGGTCTAACATAACTGGTACAAGACTAACTGCATAATGTTTTACCTTTTCCTCTGAGGCTGGGAGAGTGTGGAACGTGATGTAGATATCAGTGGCACCTTTGAAGCTTCCAAGCAATTCCATGATCTCTGTATCGCTGATGTCTGATAAGAGGTTGTAGGCGAGGATGAGTTCGCTGTTACCCAGGGAGGAGAATGGTGTCTGGCTGCCCTGCAGAGTGTTAGCTCCATCTGTCATCACGTCCGTGCTGGAGACAAAGATGTTGGCAGTGTTCATGGTCGCCGTGATGTCCTTGCAAGCGACTGAAAACGACACATGCAAATGCATTCATTAGTCTGTAATGCGATCGCATCTCAAGATGGCGCATAACACCTGGAATTTTTTTCAGGCATGGTAACCCAATGTGTTGCTGTTTGTGGTAGCACTCAGCTACCTGTCTTTTTGTCATTTTCATTCATCTTGAGATGTGAATTGCCAGCGCAATTCCCTACTCAAGGCGAATAAAAACAATGTGGTGGTTTAACCCTTCAAGTCTTCACGATGCAATAAAGCATCATTTTGTATCTCTGAAGAACCACCCAATTTCCTAAGATCTAGGGGCTTTTCAGTTGAAAATGGTCATGGAACTGTTTCAATAATAGCATTTTTTTTCATTTACTACATACCCACTCCAAGTCATCTTTGTCCACTGCAAGTCGAGAATTGCGACAGCAATTCGCGGCTTGTAGTGGATAAAGATGGCAATGGTGAATCCAGGCTTGAAAGCGTTAAAAACTATACACAAGTATACTATCTTAACTGAAAACACAGAGCTTCATCGTTGTCATATATTATACAATTACTCCTTTGATAATGCTTGTTCAATGCATACCATGTATAATATAGTGCATAAAGGTCACGAAAGAGCTGAACACACACAAATTAATTGGTTTTGCTACTTCTGTATAGGTTGATCATGTGGTTTTTCAGGTTTTTTGCATAGGTTGTTCACGTGGTTGCTCTTCAGGTTGTGAGCTGCTCTATTACCTGCCAGTGTTGCTTGTATTGGTTGTTCATGTGGTTGTTCAATAGGCTGTGAACTGCCATATTACCTGCTACTGCTATTTGTAAAGGTAATTTATGTGGCTGTTCAGTAGGTTGTGAGCTACTCTATTACCTGCTGGTATTGTTTTTATTTGTTCCTGTGGTTGTTCAATAGGTTGTGAACACACTATTACCTGCTGGTGTTGTTTCAGATGGTGGTGCTGCTGTACTGACTGTTACACCGTGCTCGTAACAGGCCTCCACCTCAAAGTTCCTCACATAACCAGTTACCAGAGGGACCAGGATAATTTCAACAGTCATGATTGGTGTGGCAGGATGATAGTGGAAATCCTCAGTGGTGTAGCCGTTACCGCTGTCCCCGTATTTCTTTTCTTCCTGTAAACAAAACAGGTTTTTTTGTTAACTAATGCTCAAATTGCAATGCGAAATATTTGGAGGAAACCGAGTCGTGCATCAAACAATAGCGAGAGCACAATAGTGTGTACTTCCACGTACTATACCGATTATACAGAACAACACAAATGCAGCTATTGTACTTATTTAGAAGTGTTCACAAATAAACTTTGATATGTCATGGCCGTGTGCATATACAATGCTATGTGAATGTCAAAGATTACCCTCTTAAGATGTCATGATTGTATGTAAGTTCGCTTTTAAATTTAAAATTGTGAATAACTATAAATGACACCAATTACGCTGCTCACTGTCAGTAGGCCTACATTACGGCTACCTTAGATGATACTGTAAGTGTTTCAACCATGACGTAGCATACGCGTAAATTATTATACGTATGGCTCCTTAATCTAGCTGTAAGAACACGGATCTACAGACAATAGTTATTTATCGAATTATTCGATCTGGTGTTCTTCAATATATCTGGGTATATGACATTTAATAGAAATAACAGCCATCTTAGACCGTATCATATTTGTCTGATGCACAGTGTATATCTTAGCTTTTTCTGTATACACATTTTTTTTATAAACAATTATCAAATCTTACTCTGCAAAACTATTGACTAGGGATATATGGAATGGATCTCTGCTAATATCCCATAGAAGACAATAACTGATTGAAATTCGTATACAATTTTAAAAGTCTTGTGAAGAATTTCTGTTCAGAGAAAAAATCACGGAAAGCTTTAGTCGTTAAGACTTAAATTGATTGTCAGTCCATGATAATCTTTAAAGCGCTACTCACCAATCCAGATGGAACAACGGGTTTCACCGTGATAGAATATATGTTGTTTGTCTCCATTTTAATGCTGACTACGTCTAGAGGCTTTACAAACATCATGGTGATGTTGGCATAGCCTGAGAAGGTCTGGTGCACATCCAGACCCATGGCGCTACCACTCCAAGAGAACAAATTATTTGTGGACGGGTTTGCTGCTCCGTCCAGGAGAACGATCACGTCTCCCATATGCAGAGGCACGATATCGTGTTTGCAAACTAAATAAAAGTAAAAACATCAGTTAGCAGCGATAAACAAAGCTGGATACATATTTATTTTAATCATTGTGAATACATTAATTTAAAGAATAAATCTAAGCATAATTGTTTTATTCATGTCACAACTTTTTTTGACATTTTGTTGATGTCAGAATAGCTATCTTTATTTTAAGCAAATTTTGATGCAATATTTATTAAAATGCAATATTGTCAAGTGAATCAAATGGTTCATTACCTCCGGTTGATGTGGAAGTTGGACCGGTACTGGATGTTGTACCCTGTGTTGTACCCTCTGAAATAGATAACAATATGAACTGAGCAATATTAACCATTCTTCCTCAATCTATTGACTACGTTACGCTTTGAAAAATACAAATTATATTCATTAAAATTATAAAGTTATTGATATTAAAAAAATTAAAAAAATTAAAAATAAAATAAAATAAAATAAATAAAATAAAATAAAATAAAATATGATATGATATAATATGATATGATATGATATGATATGATATGATATGATATAATATAATATAATATAATATAATATAATATAATATAATGTAATGTAATGTAATGTAATGTAATGTAATGTAATGTAATGTAATGTAATGTAATGTAATGTAATGTAATGTAATGTAATGTAATGTAATGTAATATATAATATAATATAATATAATATAATATAATATAATATAATATAATATAATATAATATAATATAATATAATATAATATAATATAATATAATATAATATAATATAATATAATATAATATAATATAATATAATATATTATAATATAATATAATATAATATAACATAACATAACATAACATAACATAACATAACATAACATAACATAACATAACATAACATAACATAACATAACATAACATAACATAACATAACATAACATAACATAACATAACATAACATAACATAACATAACATAACATAACATAATATAATATAATATAATATATTATAATATAATATAATATAATATAACATAACATAACATAACATAACATAACATAACATAACATAACATAACATAACATAACATAACATAACATAACATAACATAACATAACATAACATAACATAACATAACATAACATAACATAACATAACATAACATAACATAACATAACATAACATAACATAACATAACATAACATAATATAATATAATATAATATAATATAATATAATATAATATAATATAATAATAGAGGCTAATTTTTCTGGTATGTGTTTTTTTCACAATATATTTACTATCGTTCACATAGTCGCCATTAGTATTGTATACGTCAAATATACTTTTCAATTAAATGTGTGTGCTACATAATTGAAAATCTAAATATAGTGTGCGAAGTACAAATAATATCAACTTGATGTATTTTAATGTACCTTGCGATGTCGAAGGAGTTGTAGGTGAAGGGACACTTTCGCTACACCTCTGTAAGTCTAGATTTCTGACAGATCTCTTCATTCCTGGTAATGAAGTAACTATCACCTTGATGGCTCCTGTCATGATTCCGTTACCGTAGCTAAAATCTACTTTTGTCCATATGTCCATACTACCCGCAATGTCAAGTTCAAGCTACAGAATATAAAACATGACATCGCATTACAATAAACAAAAACCTTTATCATGAAAAAGCTAATGCTATGTTAAAAATATAAAACTACTATATTACTTAGGGTAAACAAACATGATATTAGACGATATGTAAAAGGTCATTGTGTCAGTTTGCAAATCCAATGGTTGATATTGTTTATATTTATATTAAGTATCTCTATGTCATCTATGTGGTCTTTCTAGAATAATTGGCCGGCCCCAGTGGCTCAGCTGGTCCTGTTGTGGCTCCAAACTGTTCAAAGGCCTGGAGTGTGCCGTGAGGTCCATGGTACTGTGCACTATAAAGGAGCCTTGAAGTCATTACCTCTTAGAGGACTTAGAGGTGGTTCCCACTTGGTGGTGTGTTCTACTTCGGTGGTTATTTATGACTCGTGTCGAGAGTTGTTAATGTTAGTCGTGATTGTTTACTTGTGGTGTGTCTTACTTGGTATAGGTCAGTGATGTACTGTTACCATGGTTACTAAGTGATTGGTATATTTTCATTTTTCACTTAGCAATTGAAAATAAAACACAGTAAGTCTTGTTATTCGCTAATAAATTATACAAACTTGTAACATACCATATTAATTATTGGTCCACTAATATCATCCATAAGCTCAATTCTGATATGACTAGTCTGTCGAACTTCTAGTGACACATGAGCGATAAGTTGTGGGCCTGACTGGAATTTCACAAAAATATTATCATTAGAAAACTCTTGTTCAGTGGTCCAGCCATTTTGATTTCCTGACACAGCTAAAGCGTCCTTGATTATGGGACTCATGTCACTGGAAAACATCTGTACATCTCCGATACTAGAAACAGCACGTTCGTGGGCACACTCTTCTACAAAACAAAAAGGAATTCAATTTAATCAAATTATTGCATAGGTATTGTATAATCACACACCTACATTTTATTGTGAGAAGCGGCCCACCTATGTAATTTGTGAGCCATGTATTGTCCTGTTGATAGAGTATGTCTCACAGAATTATTTGTCAATATTTAGAGATGTGTCCTATGTTTTATACCGGACTGTAATTTCATTATCACAGGAAGGAATATAAAATAAGTACGAAAATATTATCACTTATGCAAATACATGTCAGTTGATACGCCTAATTACCTGCAGGCATAATTTCTGGTATGTAAACCTGACAAAGGTAGGCTCGCCATGAAAATTATGGGTTGGGTTCTCCCATGAAATGTTGGTTGCACTTCACCTTAGAATGTAATGACCTCACGTAGTCTGGCCACCGATAAAAAATGATTTAGGACTAGTTTTACTTCACGATAAACATTCAAAGACAAATATTAATTAGGAAATATTATATTAACCCTTTAACCGCCAAATTATTCAATTTGAATTTTCACCCACTTGAAGTTGTGTCTCGCTGACGCGATCCACAACTTCAAGTGAGTGGAAATTATTCAGATTTGACAAAATGGAGGTCAACTCTTTTCCTATCTTGCTGGTTGATGTGACATTTTATCTTTAGCATATTTAAAATGTGGTACTTAATGTGCTAATAAAAAATGAAAATCCGAATATATGCGGCACCGGCGGTTAAAGGGTTAATAGATTGTCATAATCTCTACCTGGAACTCTCGCGGTTGACGTATCACGACGTAAAATATATTTTAGGAAATATTATATTAACCCTTTAACCGCTAAATTATTCAATTTTAATTTTCACCCACTTGAAGTTGTGTCTCACTTACGCGATCCACAACATCAAGTGAGTGAAAATTATTCAGATTTGACAAAAAGAAGGTCAACTCTTTTCAAATCTTGCTGGTTGATGTCACATTTTATCTTTAACATTATTTAAAATTTGGTGCTTAATGTGCTAATAAAAAAATGAAAACCCGAATATATGTGCACCGGCGGGTAAAGGGTTAAGACTAGTTTTACCAAGGTTCCTTGGTTTTACTTAACATATCGCCCATTCATACTACCAGTTTCTAGATATATCCTTTTTGATGCTGTGTTGTGTGAGATGTGCATAGGGCACATTTTTCCAGATCAATTCACCACAGAGATGGAAAAGAGTAAAATGTGAATGGATAGGCATCAGTTGAACTATCATTCATAAGCGTCTTTCTTTTTTTTAATATTAAAGACTCAAAGACAATTAATCATTAGGTGACATTATGTTAATATATTGATATAATCTCTACCTGGAACTTTCATTGTCGATGTATCCATACTACTTGCTGTTGTTGGTCCAGCTGAAAAAAAGGACTTGATTATATATTTTTTTTATTATAATTTTTTTGGGCTTTTTGAATGAAGTTTTTAAGAAGTTTGTTTAATGACCAAAATTGAACATTTCAGCTTGAATGTAATATTACTTATTTACTTGAAAGTTTCAATGTAAATCTTGTATGTACCTTGCGATGGTGAAGGAGTTGTAGGTGAAGGGACACTTTCGCTACACCTCTGTAAATCTAGATTTCTGACAGATCTCTTCATTCCTGGTAATGAAGTAACTATCACCTTGATGGCTCCTGTCATGATTCCGTTACCGTAGCTAAAATCTACTTTTGTCCATATGTCCATACTACCCGCAATGTCAAGTTCAAGCTACAGAATATAAAACATGACATCGCATTACAATAAACAAAAACCTTTATCATGAAAAATCTAATGCTATGTTAAAAATATAAAACTACTATATTACTTAGGGTAAACAAACATGATATTAGACGATATGTAGAAGGTCATGCATAGTGTCAGTTTGCAAATCTAATGGCTGATAGTGTTTATATTTATATTAAGTATCTCTATGTCATCTATGTGGTCCTTCAAGAATAATTGGTCGGCCCCAGTGGCTCAGCTGGTCCTGTTGTGACTCTAAACTGTTAAAAGGCCTGGAGTGTGCCGTGATGTTTATGGTACTGTGCAAAATAAAGGAGCCTTGAAGTCATTACCTCTTGGACTTAGAGGTGGTTCCCACTTGGTGGTGTGTTCTACTTCGGTGGTTATTTATGACTCGTGTCGAGAGTTGTTAATGTTAGTCGTGATTGTTTACTTGTGGTATGTCTTACTTGGTATAGGTCAGTGATGTACTGTTACCATGGTTACTAAGTGATTGGTATATTGTCACTTTTTACTTAGCTATCGAAATAAAACACAGTACGTCTTGTTATTCGCTAATAAATTGTTCAAACTTGTAACATACCATATTAATTATTGGTCCACTAATATCATCCATAAGCTCAATTCTGATATGACTTGTCTGCCGAACTTCTAGTGACACATGAGCGATAAGTTGTGGGCCTGACTGGAATTTCACAAAAATATTATCATTAGAAAACTCTTGTTCAGTGGTCCAGCCATTTTGATTTCCTGACACAGTTAAAGCGTCCTTGATTATGGGACTCATGTCACTGGAAAACATCTGTACATCTCCGATACTAGAAACAGCACGTTCGTGGGCACACTCTTCTACAAAACAAAAAGGAATTCAATTTCATCACATTATTGCATAGGCATTGTATAATCACACACCTACATTTTATTGTGAGAAGCGGCCCACCTATGTAATTTGTGAGCCATGTATTGTCCTGTTGATAGAGTATGTCTCACATAATTATTTGTCAATATTTAGAGATGTGTCCTATGTTTTATACCGGACTGTAATTTCATTATCACAGGAAAGAATATAAAATAAGTACGAAAATATTATCACTCATGCAATTACATGTCAGTTGATACGCCTAATTACCTGCAGGCATAATTTCTGGTATGTGAACCTGACAAAGGTAGGCTCGCCATGAAAATTATGGGTTGGGTTCTCCCATGAAATGTTGGTTGCACTTCACCTTAGAATGTAATGACCTCACGTAGTCTGGCCACCGATAAAAAATGATTTAGGACTAGTTTTACTTCACGATAAACATTCAAAGACAAATATTAATTAGGAAATATTATATTAACCCTTTAACCGCCAAATTATTCAATTTGAATTTTCACCCACTTGAAGTTGTGTCTCGCTGACGCGATCCACAACTTCAAGTGAGTGAAAATTATTTAGATTTGACAAAATGGAGGGCAACTCTTTTCCAATCTTGATGTCACATTTTATCTTTAACATATTTAATATGTGGTACTTAATGTGCTAATAAAAAATGAAAATCCGAATATATGCGGCACCGGCGGTTAAAGGGTTAATAGATTGTCATAATCTCTACCTGGAACTCTCGCGGTCGACGTATCACTACTACTTGCTGTTGTTGGTCCAGCTGAAAAAAGGACATGACTATATTTATGATTATCAACAAAATTTTACTTATATACAATAAATCTAACTCGCCTGCAGCTCGCTTTTACCGTAATGTGAATATAAAAGAAGTGTGACAGAAAAGGTCATTTAATGACAATGACATATAAAAATAAAAATCAGAAAGCATCATCAGCAGTTTGTTAACAAACACTTATTTGTGAGAGTAAAAACATACAAACATATAACATAAGCATGCGCATGATGCACAGAATATGAGTGATGAGCTATCACACTTGTGTAACTCCTACATTGTACAATTTTTAAATATGACTGTTTATTAAAAATATTATGCAGGAAAAAGGGGGTGGATAAAACCGCCCGGTTACCATGAATACAAATTTATATAATATAAAAATACTTTAATAATGGCGGAGACAAGGGGATGGTGGTGGGACGAGTTAAAATATACAAAAGTCTTCTCAGTTGAAGCAATAATGGACACGTCCATGCATCCTGCTGGATCAAGACAAAATGGACGACTAGAATCGAGCATGGATCTCACGTGGTATCTTTTACGTATCCCGGCGCCTCCTGGCGACTGGACACGCAGCAAATCAGACAGGAATGACTGTCAGTTAATATAAATAATGAAATCACACTAAAAACCATATCATACAAAACTACCCAGAAACATTAAACTTTTTGTTGCATCATAAATATACTTCTGTTGCACAGAAGTTGCATTATATTTTTTTATTGGATCGGCTTTTAGAATAAAGTTTAACCTTTTAACCGCCGGTGCCGATTATATTCGTTTTTTAACATTTTTGTTAGCACATAGCCTATCAGTTTTTAAACATGTTGAAAATAAAACGTAACACCAATCAGTAAGATTTGAAAATTGTTGACCTCCATTTTGTCAAATCTGAATAATGTTCACTCACTTGAAGTTGTGGATCGCTTCAGCGAGACACAACTTCAAGTGAGTGAAAATACAAGTTGAAGAATTTGGCGGTTAAAGGGTTAAAAAAGGCCAAGTTTGTTTAATGAACCAAATTGAACATTTAAGCTTGAATATTATTACTTATTTATTTGAAGGATTTAATGTAAATCCTTTATACATTGTCCGTGTTCAGCACCACATAAGATATACTAAAAAAAGCTAAACATACATGGTCACATAGTATAGTCAAATTTGACAATAGTATTGTAATTGCTTAACATCAAATGCTGGTGTAACTATCAAGTAAAACAAATTCATACTAATGCATATTGAGTCAGTCTACCTGGTTCTGTGCTCTCTTCACACATGAGAATCACTGTGTCTTTGATAAATCCGAAAACTCCAACATCTGCCGTCATCTCGATGCTGACCACCGCGGCATCAACTCCACCAGGGAATTCAAATTCTACATGTGTCCAATCCCCAGTCTCTGTGATCGGGTAAGATATCTGTGTGTGAATAAAAATTGTAAGAAATGTTATACTGACTAGTACTTATACCTATGGTACAACAAAACCATTATTCTATGTTTAGGCGAACTAGCATCTTCGTATCTGTCATCTCTCTGTAAAACCAAGACCATCGACAAACTTCTGTCTCGCCTGTAGCTATATATATAAAGAAAACTAGACATTAGTTACGGAATCAATTACAATATATCGGGATGATCATTAACATACCATTGCCGATGCTTCTTCGCTGTCTAAGCTTCCCTGTAGTATCACGGTGGCTTCTATAATTCCTTTCAATTCCATATTAACCTTGGTGACTTTTTTAACACCATTGGTAAATTCAAAGGTGACACTCTGAGTAGGTGAGTCCATGAGGAAACTCATGCTTGTCCATCCATCCCCACTTTGTACTATGTCAAGTGCCGTGGCCGCGTCACTGCCATCAGTTCCCGTAGCAATAACATCAGTTACTTCATCAATGGCCGGTGCCATCACACACTCTGCGAAATGACATATTAGATGACAATCAAATTACTGAGTCACATTACATGTATGTGGTTGTTGATTTTTAAAGGGTGAGGCTGTGCAGATTATAGTAGTCTGTAAGCTGGTACAAGCTCTGAGACAATATTTTGCCAAAAAAAACGGTGATAACGGTGAAATAATCACATTGTGGGGGTGAGAAAAAAAAGACATAACAAAGAAAAGTAACAAGGTCAAACAACAACAGTGGTTAGTGTAAAGTCAACGATTAGAACGTGTGTGACTCGTTTCCCAGTGGATGGTGTTTAAATAATCATATTATCTGTTAAGATATAATTTCTTTATTTTTTCTTACTTTCTTAAAGATTAAAGACTTAAAGACAAATATTCATTCTGTTAAAATATGTTTTTACATAGATGTAATATATACCTTGAACTTCTGTTTCTGATGTAGTTGACGAACTACTTCTTGCTGTTGTTGTTCCAGCTGTAAACATGGACATGATTATAGACTTTTCTTTTTACTTTTTTTGTTTTTGAATGCCTTTTTAAGAAAGCCAAGTTTCGTTAATAGGCTAAATTTACCACTTCCGTTCCAATATCGAAGTGCTATATTTAATAACTAATTTATTCAAATGTTTCAATGTAGATCATTTAATTATTGACTGTGTTCATCATCGAAATGTCAAATATTGTATTTCTTTCAACGGAATCTTAACATAAATGGACACATAACAGAGTCAAACATATCAATTTTAATTGTTTTTATCAAATGTTGATTCACATATTAAATTGTGGATTACTATCTCAAAAAAATTGACGAATAGTCTCAGTCATATAATAGATATTACCATAACATCACTGTTATCCCATAAGATGATATTTAATTCAAACTAAGAGGTAATCCATATTGAGCCAGTCTACCTGGTTCTGTGCTCTCTTCACACATGAGAATCACTGTGTCTTTGATAAATCCAAAAACTCCAACATCTGCCGTCATCTCGACGCTGATCACCGCGGCATCAACTCCACCAGGGAATTCAAATTCTACATGTGTCCAATCCCCAGTCTCTGTGATTGGGTAAGATATCTGTGTGTGAATAAAAATTGTAAGAAATGTTATACTGACTAGTACTTATACCTATGGTACAACAAAACCATTATTCTATGTTTAGGCGAACTAGCATCTTCGTATCTGTCATCTCTCTGTAAAACCAAGACCATCGACAAACTTCTGTCTCGCCTGTAGCTATATATATAGAGAAAACTAGACATTAGGTACGGAATCAATTAAAATATATCGGGATGATCAATAACATACCATTGCCGATGCTTCTTTGCTGTCCAAGCTTCCCTGTAGTATCACGGTGGCTTCTATAATTCCTTTCAATTCCATATTAACCTTGGTGATTTTTTTAACACCATTGGTAAATTCAAAGGTGACACTCTGAGTAGGTGAGTCCATGAGGAAACTAATGCTTGTCCATCCATCCCCACTTTGTACTATGTCAAGTGCCGTGGCCGCGTCACTGCCATCAGTTCCCGTAGCAATAACATCAGTTACTTCATCAATGGCCGGTGCCATCACACACTCTGCAAAATGACATATTAGATGACATTCAAATTACTGAGTCACATTACATGTATGTGGTTGTTGATTTTGAAAGGGTGAGGCTGTGCAGATTATAGTAGTCTGTAAGCTGGTACAAGCTCTGAGACAATATTTTGCCAAAAAAAACGGTGATAACGGTGAAATAATCACATTGTGGGGGTGAGAAAAAAAAGACATAACAAAGAAAAGTAACAAGGTCAAACAACAACAGTGGTTAGTGTAAAGTCAACGATTAGAACGTGTGTGACTCGTTTCCCCGTGGATGGTGTTTAAATAATCATATTATCAGTTAAGATATAATTTATTTATTTTTTCTTACTTTCTTAAAGTTCAAGACTTAAAAACAAATATTCATTTTGTTAAAATATGTTTTTACACAGATGTAATATCTACCTTGAACTTCTGTTTCTGATGTAGTTGACGAACTACTTCTTGCTGTTGTTGTTCCAGCTGTAAACATGGACATGATTATAGACTTTTCTTTTACTTTTTTTGTCTTTGAATGCCTTTTTATGAAAGCCAAGTTTCTTTAATAGGCTAAATTTACCATTTCTGTTCCAATTTCGAAGTGCTATATTTAATTACTAATTTATTCAAATGTTTCAAAGTAGATCATTTAATTATTGACGGTGTTCATCATCGGAATGTCAAATATTGTATTTCTTTCAACGAAATCTTAACATAAATGGACACATAACAGAGTCAAACATATCAATTTTAATTGTTTTTGTCAAATGTTGATTCACATTTTAAATTGTGGATTACTATCACAAAAAAATTGACCAATAGTCTCAGTCATATAATAGATATTGCCATAACATCACTGTTATCCCATAAAATGATATTTAATTCAAACTAAGAGGTGGTCCATATTGAGTCAGTCTACCTGGTTCTGTGCTCTCTTCACACATGAGAATCACTGTGTCTTTGATAAATCCAAAAACTCCAACATCTGCCGTCATCTCGACGCTGACAACCGCGGCATCAACTCCACCAGGGAATTCAAATTCTACATGTGTCCAATCCCCAGTCTCTGTGATTGGGTAAGATATCTGTGTGTGAATAAAAATTGTAAGAAATGTTATACTGACTAGTACTTATACCTATGGTACAACAAAACCATTATTCTATGTTTAGGCGAGCAAGCATCTTCGTATCTGTCATCTCTCTGCAAAACCAATACCATCGACAAACTTCTGTCTCGCCTGTAGCTATATATATGGAGAAAACTAGACATTAGGTACGGAATCAATTAAAATATATCGGGATGATCAATAACATACCATTGCCGATGCTTCTTCGCTGTCTAAGCTTCCCTGTAGTATCACGGTGGCTTCTATAAGTCCTTTCAATTCCATATTAACCTTGGTGACTTTTTTAACACCATTGGTAAATTCAAAGGTGACACTCTGAGTAGGTGAGTCCATGAGGAAACTAATGCTTGTCCATCCATCCCCACTTTGTACTATGTCAAGTGCCGTGGCCGCGTCACTGCCATCAGTTCCCGTAGCAATAACATCAGTTACTTCACCAATGGCCGGTGCCATCACACACTCTGCAAAATGACATATTAGATGACAATCAAATTACTGAGTCACATTACATGTATGTGGTTGTTGATTTTAAAAGGGTGAGGCTGTGCAGATTATAGTAGTCTGTAAGCTGGTACAAGGTCTGAGACAATATTTTGCCAATAAAACGGTGAAAACGGTGAAATAATCCCATTGTGGGGGTGAGAAAAAAAGACATAGCAAAGAAAAGTAACAAGGTCAAACAACAACAGTGGTTAGTGTAAAGTCAACGATTTGAACGTGTGTGACTCGTTTCCCAGTGGATGGTGTTTAAATAATCATATTATCAGTTAAGATATAATTTCCTTATTTTTTCTTACTTTCTTAAAGATTAAAGACTTAAAGACAAATATTCATTTTGTTAAAATATGTTTTTACACAGATGTAATATCTACCTTGAACTTCTGTTTCTGATGTAGTTGAAGAACTACTTCTTGCTGTTGTTGTTCCAGCTGTAAACATGGACATGATTATCGATTTTTTTATACTTTTTGTGTTTTTGAATGCTTTTTTAAAAAAGCCAAGTTTCTTTAATAGGCTAAATTTACCACTTCCGTTCCAATATCGAAGTGCTATATTTAATTACTAATTTATTCAAATGTTTCAATGTAGATCATTTAATTATTGACTGTGTTCATCATCGGAATGTCAAATATTGTATTTCTTTCAACGAAATCTTAACATAAATGGACACATAACAGAGTCAAACATATCAATTTTAATTGTTTTTATCAAATGTTGATTCACATTTTAAATTGTGGATTACTATCACAAAAAATTGACCAATAGTCTCAGTCATATAATAGATATTGCCATAAGATCACTGTTATCCCATAAGATGATATTTAATTCAAACTAAGAGGTAATCCATATTGAGTCAGTCTACCTGGTTCTGTGCTCTCTTCACACATGAGAATCACTGTGTCTTTGATAAATCCAAAAACTCCAACATCTGCCGTCATCTCGATGCTGACCACCGCGGCATCAACTCCACCAGGGAATTCAAATTCTACATGTGTCCAATCCCCAGTCTCTGTGATTGGGTAAGATATCTGTGTGTGAAGAAAAATTGTAAGAAATGTTATACTGACTAGTACTTATACCTATGGTACAACAAAACCATTATTCTATGTTTAGGCGAACTAGCATCTTCGTATCTGTCATCTCTCTGTAAAACCAAGACCATCGACAAACTTCTGTCTCGCCTGTAGCTATATATATAGAGAAAACTAGACATTAGGTACGGAATCAATTAAAATATATCGGGATGATCAATAACATACCATTGCCGATGCTTCTTCGTTATCCAAGCTTCCCTGTAGTATCACGGTGGCTTCTATAATTCCTTTCAATTCCATATTAACCTTGGTGACTTTTTTAACACCATTGGTAAATTCAAAGGTGACACTCTGAGTAGGTGAGTCCATGAGGAAACTAATGCTTGTCCATCCATCCCCACTTTGTACTATGTCAAGTGCCGTGGCCGCGTCACTGCCATCAGTTCCCGTAGCAATAACATCAGTTACTTCACCAATGGCTGGTGCCATCACACACACTGAAAAATGACATATTAAATGATGATCAAATCACTGGATCACATTACATGTATGGGGTTGCTGGTTTTAAAGGGGAATTACGCTGTGCAGATTATGGTAGTCTAAGAACTGGTACAAGCTCAGAGACATTATTTTCTGAAACAACACGATCAGGGAATGATTTAGCAGGTGGAGCTGCAATGCACTGCATGATACTACTCGTGAAATAATCACCTTATAACCTTAGAAAATAAAAGAAGCATAACAGGAAAATGTAACCAGGTCAAATAATACGAGTGGTTAATCTAAAGTCAAATATTTGGACACGTGTTTCATTTGGCTCGTTTCCTAGTGGATGGAGTTTACATAACAACGAATCAATCCGGACTGATGTAGTGTTTGCGTTAGCTGTGACCTACCGTTGTGGTATGTCATTGTGGTTCTGATTTCAAATGTATGATTTTTTACTTAATAATACACACTCAATCACGGATATGTAAATATAAGAGCAGGTATAGTGTTTCCTCTTATTTGGTAAAACTATTTCAAGCATTAAATTATTTTATTTAGTACATTGTATATACAAGCAGAACTATGGTATGTTAAATAAAAATGTCTACCTGCTGGCTGTGTGGTCCAGGCACTGCCTGTTGATTGTGTTGTCCCTTGAACTAAAATATTGAGAGAAATGAAAGAAAATCAATTAGATCATGATATTGTATAGATATTGCATAAACACTAACAAAATGTTATCGAGTAACTTTAAACCCGAATGTGTGTTATAATCTCATCAAAGGATTTGTTGCCAGCTTCCCGCAATGATAATTTATAATTTTAAATTGTTAGCATTGAACAAAAGCATTTCTCTTGATACAGAAGCAAGTGAGCCACAGTCGTTACTTGGTTGAAACGGTAGGGAGTGATTCGGGTGGCGGAATCTTTGCAAATGCAACATGACAACTACAGACAAATCCTCTCATACTCTAGAACATAAAATGAAATGAATCAGGCTTTAGGCCACCTTTGTGCACATATAGGCCGAGCACGCTACCTCTCGGTCACGGAGGCTCCCCACAATACTGACTTTCACACGTGGATGGGGGAGAAACATTTTTGTTTCTTTAAAACCGCCGAGACCGGGAACCGAACCCCGACCTCTAGAACATAACACATTCACATTACGAGATTTGGACACACAGTGTATACACGATTGATTTCCTAGTGGATGCAGGTAATAAACTTAACAAGAATCAGTTTGGATTAATTTATTATTTGCGTTAGTTGGTTGCAAACTATCGGTGATATGACATCATTGGTAACTTAATAATGTATGCTTTAAAATATGACGTAACCCTTTCAACGCGAGGACCGACTTTAGACGTCTAAAGTCGATCCCCACACTGAAAGAGCAAAATATTTATAATGACCGTAAATCGAAAACATAAAATATTTAAATGAAGCGGGAATAGCGAGCTAAGACATTTTTAACCCTTTAACCGCCAAATTATTCAATTTGAATTTTTACTCCTTTGAAGTTGTGTCTCGCTGACGCGATCCACAACTTCAAGGGAGTGAAAATTATTCAGATTTGACAAAATGGAGGTTAACTCTTTTCAAATCTTGCTGATTGACGTCGCATTTTATCTTTAACATGTTTAAAAGGTGGTACTTAATGTGCTAATAAAAAATGGAAACCCGAATATATGCGGCACCGGCGGTTAAAGGGTTAAAGTACATTAACTCATAGCAGTCTAAGTCCGAGCCCAGCTCGGACCTGCAATTTATGACGCTGCAGTCTAGGTCTTAGCCCAGCTCGGACCTAGCAATAATGCTTAGCCATTCACCAAATGACATCACTTGCGCAACTATGAACACAGCATGGAGAGCCTAGAACATAAAGGGTTGATTTATCTGCGTCACAACCGTTTCTGAACTAAACATAGAACTCCAGGCTCAGATGAATACAAGGTATTCGGTATTTCCCAGATGAGCTGGTAATGTCATCTCAAGATAAGAAATCCGGCATACCCCCCAGGAAATTTAGACAGATTACTATACCCCATGATAATAACTTATTTACCCTATTAATATGTGTGTATAGACCTACTGAATGCTTCTTCGAGCCGTCTGTGATGTATTTTAATATATTTCGCGTGAATTGATATAATGTTGTACTCTTGAATCTCATAGGATCTCAAAAATATCATTTTCAAACAAAATTTCCGAAAATTTGACTACCTAATTAGCATATTCAAGATGGCTGTCGGTTACCATGACAGCATCATATTGGCCAATTAATTGATGTGTATTCCTGTTATATATTGTATGTGTGTTCCTGTGGTATATGGGAAATACATATGCCATCATTCTAAATTTCTATTAGGGGTATCAGAATATGCCTCAAAATCACAAAAATGGCCAGACCACACAGACGTCCAATGTCAAAACGGCTAGACTGCTATGAGCTAACCTGCAATTCTTAGTGTGTGCAAAACCTGCAAAACTTGGTGAATATCAGACCCGTGGTTTCACAAAACAAATTTAAAAAATACTAATTTTGAAAGCAAATGGATAATTCGGTATATTTCATTATTAAAATGTTCTAATCAGATTAAAATATTATGTCTAAGTGCACCAGAGTGGGTCACATTTTATCTTCAATATGTTTGAAAGCTGATATGATACATGCTGATAAAAAAAGTAAAAAACGAATATAATCGGCACCGGCGGTTAAAGGGTTAAGGGTTATTAACGTGCACCAAGCACTGATATGTTTTCTCTCTTTTGGAAATATTAGAAAGAAATCATTTGAAATGTTAACTTTGGTATACAAGCAGAGTTACATTGTGTAAGGTGCGCATTAGATTGTTGCCGATTTCCGGAAAAAACAGCTAATTTCGAGAGATAAAAAAAACATTTCGAAAAAAAAACAAGTTTATTTCGAGAGATAAAAAATATTTTTCCGGCTATGTTTTCTTTTTGCTTGTTTTTTTCGTCGTCCTCATTAACTTTTCCAGAAATATGAATGTTTCCAAAAATATGCCCGATGTTTTTTTTTCTTAAATGTTTTTTTTTTTCGCCCTCCCTCATTAGATTTTGGATTTTTTCTGATCTAAAACAGATATATTAAACAAAGTGGCCTAATTATAAATGCCTACCTGTTGTCTGGGTTGTTTGGGCGCTGCCTATTGACTGCGTTGTCCAGGCACTGCCTGTTGTCTGCATTGTGTCTTGAGCTAAAACAGCGGGGTAAAAATTCATACATCATGACGCGAAAACCATGCTGAAGAAGTATACATTAACCCTTTAGCCGCCAAATTATTCAATTTGAATTTTCACCCCCTTGAAGACTTCAAGGGGGTGAAAATTCAAATTGAATAATTGTTGTGGATCGCGTCAACTTCAAGTGCGTGAAAATTATTCAGAGGTAAAACAATTTCAAATCTTGCTGATTAATGCCACTTTTTATCTTTAACAGGTTTGAAAGCTGATAATTTATGTAATGTGCTAATATAAAATATAAAAAAAGGATATGGACGGCACCGGCGGTTAAAGGGTTAAAGCAGTAGGCCTATGCTATAATAATTGACGTCCCTGCATTAGATAATAAGTGAGCGAGATCATTGTATTAGTGTAAAATGTATTTCGTTTGAGATAATTATATATTCAGTGCAGCCATGAATGCATATGAGGCAGGATAAATATGGATACGCAGTAAAAGCCTGAATAGGAACTGAACAATAAACTAAATGTAACACTTACTAATGTCAGCTGCCTGAGTTGTTGGAGTTGATGGAACTAAAACAAAAACACTTTATTACACTATCGTTGAGACGAACAAGTTTCAGAATGAATATCGTTCATGGACGAATGTATATCGTTCATGCATGTATATATCTTAAAAAACGCTGCAATTCCATAAGGACAAATAATGGACAAACGCATCCCAGCTGTTAAATTAGTGTCAAATTGTACATGTGTGTCATTACAATTCGGTACATACATTTTAATCATCTTCGTATAGCATAATTACTGGGAGCAGAGTAATCACACAAACAGACCCTGTTGTCTCAATATAAAAAGTGATATATAAATCCATCACTGGGAGTTAAAAAGTGTCCCTTGATTACGAGATAACAGCCATCTGTTTCACTTTGCATTATACGAACAATGAACATTTTAATTCCAAAGTGATTTACTTTAAATTGTCGCACACTTGACTTTGTTCATACTGACGCGATCTACAGCTTTTCAATATGCGTCAAATTGTAGTCAATTGTGTTCTTTAACCTCGTTGATCATTTTGATACGTTTCATATTTGTACAGTAATAATGCTAATAACAATGTTATGGTGTTGTTTGGCGCTGACCGGACCGATTTGAGTTCACAGTGGGCCCAACGTCTGGAACGCCGGCCCAGCAGTAGACCAGCATTGTGTCTGCGTCTCGTGTTTAGTTGAAACATATCAGTGATAGGCCTACCTGAGTCAAGACACACAAACATCATGTAGTTCTTCACATGTAGTGTGGCGTCCAAAGCGGCGTCGGGAGCGAAATAGAAGATGAGGCTGAGGTCTTTTGTGGCTTTTCTGATGGGGATCTGATGATTCACCCACTCTGTACCGTCTCCCTGATCCAGTGTACGAATCTACAACATACAGTGCACAACATAATGCAAACGGTGTTATTCGGGTGCGTTATGGACAAATACAGTGCTCCTTCAATGAATAAACTGCGATGCACAAGGTATTCAAATTCTGGAGAGATGAACAGACAAGGTGACAGTGAGTGTTTAATTAGCGACCCATTCAGCCAATAATATGTAAGTAACAAGAAATGTTAAACACTGCTATATATTATCCATACACATCTGCTCCGTGGCCTAACATCACAGGGACGGCACGCTATGCTCTTTAAATACATACCTTACATCAGAAATAGATATCTACATGTATTTCTGCTTACATGCATTTGAATAAACGCTGCTAATCTTTTTGACAACATAATCGGTTCAGTCTACAGAAATGGGTTCTCGCATATATAAAACATGGGTTTCAATACCATTTGCTTGGTGCACAAAACGGCTCATCCCAGCTTAACCCTTTAATCCCTCACGATGCATTAAAGCATCATTTTACATCCCTGAAAACGGACATAATTTTCCTACAACTAGGGTTTTTTTAATAATAATTTCCATGAAACTGGTTTACTAATACTTGTAATTTTCTTTAATTTGTCACCCACATCAAGTCATCTTCATCCACTACAAGTCGAGAATTGCGACAGCAATTCGCGGCTTGTAGTGGATGAAGATGACAATGGTAAACTCAGGCTTGAAAGGGTTAACCCAGCTCTGTGTTAACCCTTATCCAGCTCAGGTAATTGCTTTGAATAATCACCCACTTGAAGTTGGGTCTCGCTATAGCGAGCCAAAGTGGGGGGGGGGGGGGAATTACTCACATTTGTGTAATTTGAGACCAAACATTTGCAAATCTGAATTCATTTGGAAAATGAATTCAGATTTGCAAATGTTCGGTCTTAAGTTATACAAATCGGCAAATATAGCATATTATAGTCTCGCTCAGCAGTTTAATGGTTAACACCATGCTAACTAAGATTAACACATGTTCACGTGTCAAGCTCTGTGATAGGGCGTCATACACCTGCCCTGCTCTCTGGTGATTGGTCCGTATAGACATTTCGACCAATCACTTGTCTACGATCTAGGTCATATCGATACTGACATAATGCAGATGGTTGTGTCAGTATTTAAATCCTTCAACCGCTAATCGCGACTAAAGTCGTTTTTAACCCTTTAACAGCCGGTGCCGCATATATTCGGGTTGTCATTTTTTATTAGTACATTAAGTCCCACATTTTAAATATGTTAAAGATAAAATATGACGTCAACCAGCAAGATTTAAAAAGAGTTGACCTTCATTTTGTCAAATCTGAATAATTATCACTCACTTGAAGTTGTGGATCGCGTCAGCGAGACAGAACTTCAAGTGGGTGAAAATTCAGATTGAATAATTTGGTGGTTAAAGGGTTAGTCAGTTGTATATGCCATTTATATCGCAGTTATTGGGAACTAAATGTATGCTTAAACATCAAGATTTAAAAACATTTGGACTCAAATGAAACAAATATAAGTAATTTTCACCAACCTGATGTTGTGGGTCGCGGTGGAGAGACACAACTTCAGGTGGGCAAAAAATTAAATTAATTAATTTAGCAGTTTAAGGGTTTATAACTTATGGACAAATACAGTGTTCCTTCAATGAATAAACTGCGATGCACAAGGTATTCAAAGTCTGGGGAGATGAACAGACAAGGCGACAGTGAGTGTTTAGCTACGACCCATTCAGCCAATAATATGTAGGTAACATATAGAAATGTTAAACACTGCTATATAATATCCATGTACATCTGCTCCGTGGCCTAACATCACAGGGACGGTACGCTATGCTCTTTAAATACATACCTTACATCAGAAATAGATATCTATTTCTGCTTACATGCATTTGAATAAACGCTGCTAATCTCTTTGACAACATAATCGGTTCAGCCCACATAAATGGGTTCGCGCATATATAAAACATGGGTTTCAATAATATTTGCTTGGTGCACAAAACGGCTCATCCCAGCTTAACCCTTTAAGCCCTCACGATGCATTAAAGCATAATTTTACATCCCTGAAAACAGACATAATTTTCCTACAACTAGGGGTTTTTTAATGAAAATTTCCATGAAACTGGTTTACTAATACATGGTAATTTTCTTTAATTTGTCACCCACATCAAGTCATCTTCATCCACTACAAGTCGAGAATTGCGACAGCAGCTCGCGGCTTGTAGTGGATGAAGATGACAATGGTAAACTCAGGCTTGAAAGGGTTAACCCAGCTCTGTGTTAACCCTTATCCAGCTCAGGTAATTGATTTGAATAATCACCCACTTGAAGTTGGGTCTCGCTATAGCGAGCCAAAGTGGGGGGGGGGGGAATTACTCATATTTGTGTAATTTGAGACCAAACATTTGCAAATCTGAATTCATTTGGAAAATGAATTCAGATTTGCAAATGTTTGGTCTCAAATTACACAAATCGGCAAATATAGCATATTATAATCTCGCTCAGCAGTTAAATGGTTAATAAGGTGCTAACTAAGATTCACACATGTTCACGTGTCAAGCTCTGTGATAGGGCGTCATACACCTGCCCTGCTCTCTGGTGATTGGTCCAGAGAGACATTTCGACCAATCACATGTCTACAATCTAGGTCATATCGATACTGACATAATGCAGATAGTTGTGTCAGTATTTATATCCTTCAACCGCTAATCGCTACTAAAGTCGTTTTTAACCCTTTAACCGCCGGTGCCGCATATATTCGGGTTTTCATTTTTTATTAGTACATTAAGTCCCACATTTTAAATATGTTAAAGATAAAATATGACGTCAACCAGCAAGATTTAAAAAGAGTTGACCTTCATTTTGTCAAATCTGAATAATTATCACTCACTTGAAGTTGTGGATCGCGTCAGCGAGACAGAACTTCAAGTGGGTGAAAATTCAGATTGAATAATTTGGTGGTTAAAGGGTTAGTCAGTTGTATATGCCATTTATATCGCAGTTATTGGGAACTAAATGTATGCTTAAACATCAAGATTTAAAAACATTTGGACTCAAATGAAACAAATATAAGTAATTTTCACCAACCTGATGTTGTGGGTCGCGGTGGAGAGACACAACTTCAGGTGGGCAAAAAATTAAATTAATTAATTTAGCAGTTTAAGGGTTTATAACTTATGGACAAATACAGTGTTCCTTCAATGAATAAACTGCGATGCACAAGGTATTCAAAGTCTGGGGAGATGAACAGACAAGGCGACAGTGAGTGTTTAATTAGCGACCCATTCAGCCAATAATATGTAGGTAACATATAGAAATGTTAAACACTGCTATATAATATCCATGTACATCTGCTCCGTGGCCTAACATCACAGGGACGGCACGCTATGCTCTTTAAATACATACCTTACATGAGAAATAGATATCTATTTCTGCTTACATGCATTTGAATAAACGCTGCTAATCTTTTTGACAACATAATCGGTTCAGCCTACAGAAATGGGTTCTCCCATATATAAAACATGGGTTTCAATAACATTTGCTTGGTGCACAAAACGGCTCATCCCAGCTTAACCCTTTAAGCCCTCGCGATGCATTAAAGCATCATTTTACATCCCTGAAAACAGACATAATTTTCCTACAATTAGGGTTTTTTTAATGAAAATTTCCATGAAACTGGTTTACTAATACATGGTAATTTTCTTTAATTTGTCACCCACATCAAGTCATCTTCATCCACTACAAGTCGAGAATTGCGACAGCAATTCGCGGCTTGTAGTGGATGAAGATGACAATGGTAAACTCAGGCTTGAAAGGGTTAACCCAGCTCTGTGTTAACCCTTATCCAGCTCTGGTAATTGATTTGAATAATCACCTACTTGAAGTTGGGTCTCGCTATAGCGAGCCAAAGTGGGGGGAAATTACTCATATTTGTGTAATTTGAGACGAAACATTTGCAAATCTGAATTCATTTGGAAAATGAATTCAGATTTGCAAATGTTTGGTCTTAAATTACACAAATCGGCAAATATAGCATATGATAGTCTCGCTCAGCAGTTTAATGGTTAACAACATGCTAACTAAGATTCACACATGTTCACGTGTCAAGCTCTGTGATAGGGCGTCATACACATGCCCTGCTCTCTGGTGATTGGTCCAGATAGACATCTCGACCAATCACTTTTCTACGATCTAGGTCATATCGATACTGACATAATGCAGATGGTTCTGTCAGCATTTAAATCATTTAACCGCTAAGCGCGATTAAAGTCGTTTTTAACCCTTTAACCGCCGGTGCCGCATATATTCGGTTTTTCATTTTTTATTAGTACATTAAGTACCACATTTTAAATATGTTAAAGAAAAAATATGACGTCAACCAGCAAGATTTAAAAAGAGTTGACCTTCATTTTGTCAAATCTGAATAATTTAACTCTCTTTAAGTTGTGGATCGCGTCAGCGAGACAGAACTTCTAGTGGGTGAAAATTCAGATTGAATAATTTGGCGGTTAAAGGGTTAATCAGTTGTATATGCCATTTATATCGCAGTTATTGGGAGCTAAACGCATGCTTAAACATCAAGATTTGCAAATGTTTGGATTCAAATGAAACAAATATAAGTAATTTTCACCAACCTGATGTTGTGGGTCGCGGTGGAGAGACACAACTTCAGGTGGGTAAAAATTTAAATTATTTAATTTATCAGTTTAAGGGTTTTTAACTCAGCTATTACATCTGTCAGCAGACTCAAATCAGTAGGTTAAACACAGGACACCAGCCCAGTGTCGGTTTAAAGTTGTTCCGCAGTCTACGATGCTTCCCAGCATCAACCCAGCATTGGTTCAGCAAACACTTACGCTGGTGACGACGTTTTCTCCCTGGATCTGTACTGACGCCGCTTTGCCCTTCAGCATCAGACTGATGTACATGAGTTTGGGCACAGGCTGTGATATGGACAGGGTGGCGTCTATTGTGTACAGAGGCTGGATGAACTTGGGGTTGGACTCAGCCGGGGACTCCGTGTCCAGGATCACACGGATGTTCCCCTCGCCGTTTGATGACAGAATGATGTCCGGAGTGCTCACTTGACGAGCTCCCATGGCACATTGTCCTGCAATATGTCAGCAACATCTCACTCATCTGCCCAGCCAACACAAAGCCTTTGTATAACATTTGTACAACGTTGGACCAACGTCGGAGACGTTGGGCCGACGTTGTACAAATGTTAAACAAATGTTTTGTGCTTACTGGGATGTCACGAGCCGCATAGCGCAATTTTACCACCCCTCAACGCTGAAATATTTCTGCATAACCATCATGGAGACCAACGGTTTTTGTCAATTTGAAATCATAACATAATATGTCTCAGTCAGCTTAATTTGACCGCCTATGCTATAGGTCTACGACAATTATAAATAGTTTACTCTTTCAGTTCGAGGACCGTCCTCATGCGTCAGAATTCTAACTTATAAAGACGGTGATCCTTTGTATTAGCATAATTGTGTGCTACTTGGAAATCGTACACCAAAGAAGGTCCCCGCGCAAATTATAATTATAGTAGCTTGATTTTTGTTTGATGATTTTATTAACATCGTTTTCTATATGTTAAAAACTGCATATTTTCTATAATAAAAAAGTATCGTTACGTTTGTGTATCGTAATTAATAGCATAATATGTGAAGTAGCCACTCACAAGTTGACATAGCCCTTACAAAAAAACACCTTCGCCTTTGAACCAAATTGGGCAGTTTGTTTGTAGTTTGAAAAAACTATTGTTAAAACTTCAAAGAACAAAAGCAGCTTTCATTTGTTATAATCGTTGTGTTTTTATTATTTACGTAAGAGATGTATACATGTCTCGCATACCTGAAGGTGTGGTGGAGGAGCTGCCAGCAGTGGTTGTTGCCTTGGGACCCTGTGTGGTGCTGGACCCTGTGGCTGGTGTAGTGGACAGTCCAATCGCTAGGCAGACAGGGCAACACTCTCCTGGCATAGTCCATTTCTCCAAACCCTGGTCAAACAAAATATATAGAAATAGACAAATTATTAACCCTTGTCCTGCTACGCCAGGATGTATTCGGTTTCAATAATATGCCAATAATATGACACTGAAAATGGATAATATGGTTTGTGGTAGATGGTCAGTTAGTCAAATATTCCAATTTAAAAGATGTCTATTTTCAAACACTATAAATGTTTTTCGTCATTTGAAGCTGGAAATTGCGTTAGTAATTCCAGCTTCAAATGACGAAAAATAAAATACAACCAATTCAGCAGGACAAGGGTTAACTGTAATATACAAAAACATGCAGCTCCCTGAGCAATGTCAAAATAAGGCATTTTATTTCATTCAATAACAATACTTTACACAGAATTTTTTTTTAATAAACACAGTATGTATAATAAAAACATATATGCACTTCATGTTGAGGATCAGGATGATTCTGCTCAAGTGACTCACATTTATCTAGCACACATTGATTGTCGATAGCTGATTTTTTTATGTTACTTAATTACTTTTTTCGAAAAAGATGTAATAGAATAAATGTCTTAAACATTGAACAAGAATATACTTAAACCCATTAAAATGTGTCCTACTGACTTCCCAGATTTGTATTGCATTCATTTGAAGAATAAGCCTCTCCAAATGACAAGACAGGTTTCTATTTGTGAATAATATAAATGTATTTATTTGATCAACATTAGTTGACCCAATAAAACAACTTAGTAAGTACTTCCGGTTTTGCAACACAAACAACGTATTGTTCGAAATATTTACATGTCACCATACCTCTTTGCAGGGTAGATCCACACATGTGAAAATTGAGCAGACGATATCATCATGGTAGCACTGGCATGTCTCGCAGGTCTCCCCTTTCCTCACCCACTCTTCCATGGGAGTTCTAACAACGCCAGCGACGTTATCGTAACAGCCGCATTGCTCCTTTGGTATACACTTGTCGGTACCGTTAGTCGAATAGCCGTCCGTGCACTGGCAGCCTAAAACACCATAAGAGCTTTGTATTTGTATTAATCCGTTTACCACCAGACCTGGTGCTTATCATAAACTCCAGGGCCGTATCCAGACTGGGACAAAAGGGGGGTTACAGAAGGACCATTTGGAAATACGGGGGTCTGGGGGCATGCCTCCCAGAAAATTTTGAAAAACAATGCTTTTTGGAAAATGCAGGGGGGTTACAGACACCCAAAAAAAACCTGGATACGGCCCTGAAACTCTGTGATTGACTCGGTTTTCTAATTATAAGTAATGACATAATGTTAAGCAGTGTTGTAAGAAGACAAAACTGTTTCTTTTTAAAGTAAATCAACTGCATGTTTCGTGATATTTAAAAGTATATGTAACGTCGCTATACGGGCCGATTACATTTCAGAAAATTTTCTATAAAAGTTCATGATGCACATTTTTATCACTCTAATTGGTAGCAGGTAGCATGCGCAATTATACATCTGCTCCAATGTGCTATATACTATCCTCTTGGATACGCAAGGATATATTGTCACTTCACAAAGTGGCAGGCAGATGCGCGATATGCATAACCAAGTGGACAATTTTTATGTGACTTACCTGACATGCAGGGCTGTTGTGGTGGAGAGCATACCTCCATCTCTCTCAGGTAGTGACATTGGGTGGCGCAGGGGTCCAAACAGTCTACGAATTCCTTAGGATCCAAACATTCTGAAAAAAAATGTAGTCTTTCTAGCATCGACCAATCATACGTGCACAGTTCTCGTGTTCCATTATAAGAGAAAACGCTGGCAATTTTTTATCGTGCACGACATAAAAATATAAAATCCTTAGTTATTAAGCAACTCAATGTTTATTTAATCTTAGACTGTTGACGTAAGCTACAAGACTTTCACTATACACAGAATATTTTAAAGACTATCTATCTAAGATGTGTGGACGTGTCTTATGTTTTTTTAAATGGTCATTAAATAATATAATTGTACAGAAATCGTCGCCTCGGAGCTAAATGATCCTATCTGCCACTCTAACGAGTGTCAGATAGGATCATTTAGCTCCGAGGCCACGAAATATTCTAGTTCGTTTATTGTATTATCCTAGTTCGTTAACCGAGAGGTAGCGTGCTCGACCTCAGACCGCCAGGGTTCGAATTTCGAATCCTGTGTCTGGAGGACAGTGTCATCTCAATCATCTCACCATCCTCAGGAGGTTCTCCTGGCCCAGTTTAGCGTATATGTGCACAAAGGTGGCCTAAAGCCCGATTCATTTCATTTCGTTAACTGTATTATGAAACTAGGCATATAATCGTTTATTTAAAAAACACGAAATATATACTGGAAACCATTCAATTAAGCAATCTTAACCTGCGTTTTTTAGCTTAATGATATACACAAAAGATCAATGCTTGTTATCTAACATCTATACATTTTATTGACTGATCTTTCGAATTACTGAAAATTGATAAGCTTATATAACACTGTGTGCAAAGCCAAAAGGTCATATCTGCTTACTTTACAAGTGAGAAGATACTGCCTTTTGGCTTTGCAGAGCAGAATAACTCACGTGATGGTTTGGTTGTGGTGGATCCAGGGATTGTGCTGGATTCAGTTATCATTGTTGTTGCAGTTGTGGACAAGAGATCTGCAATATGTGATCAAACGTATGATACACAGATACGGTACAGTGGGCAAATAATGTAGCAAAACAAAACTTGTTTTTAATTTTTTATATTTTTTTAATACTAGTTATTACATACTCTCATTAAACACATTGACATACCATCGATTCTATTTTGTCGATTTGAAATTATCATAAATGTCTTAGTTGGCTCTTTCCGCTTCATTTTAATACCTATGTGTCATTAGTCTACGGTCATTATATATATTTAACTCTTTCAGTGCGGGAACCGTCTTTATACGTCAGAGTCTGACGGCTTCAGACATCAGATTTTGACATCTAAAGACGGTCCACGCGCTGAAGGAAGAGTTAAATTTGGAACATATATTGTGCTGAAAAAAAACTGTCAAGTTATTTGATACGTTAGGGATTTTAAAACATTTAAGAACATAAATTTATACTAAAAGATGATTAGTTATCCATAGAACTCCTTTTTTATCAAGTTTGCCAGAGAAACCTATTGTATGGTACAGCTCATTACAAATAATGTCTACTGCGACATGTAAAATAAGTCATAAACTCTCCAGCCATCATCTTTCTTCATGGTCTCACATGGGCTATCCAAGCACACACGCTCTTCTTACGGGTAAATTGGGGAATGTTAAACTCTAAATGTTCACTTATCATAAAATAGGACATCACTTACCACATAGTTCTGGCACTTCGTCATCACCCATTATGCATTCCTTAATGCCATTGCACATGACGGCACAGTCAATGCCATCAGAGCATGTCATCTCTCCTTCTTTGCAACCTACCAACAGATGTAAATTTAAGTAGAACATCGAATTATAGACATTTAAATTAATTTATTTGAAGTCGAATAGCGTTAGCAATCCCAACTTCACTCTATTACTAAAAGATGCTGGCTACAAAATGTCGCTCATAAGACGTTTTAGCCATTAGGGTACCGTGTAAAGAGTCCATGCTACTGTTATATGATAAACGTATCATAACGATATTCACATGGTGTCTAGCTTATATTAAAATGATAAATAATAATGTTTTGAACATACATAGCATTCACGCTAATTTAATCAAGTTTACCTAAAATATA
This sequence comes from Flabesymbios commensalis, assembly GCA_964017125.1. Classification (NCBI taxonomy): domain Eukaryota; kingdom Metazoa; phylum Annelida; class Polychaeta; order Terebellida; family Flabelligeridae; genus Flabesymbios; species Flabesymbios commensalis. The sequence goes on along the minus strand of OZ024910.1, from coordinate 42,897,328 downwards.
TAATAGCTGAAGGTTACTAAGGCCATGAGAGCTAAAGGTTATAATGGTCATATCCAATAAAGATTAATACAGTTTAGGGTTCTTAGGGACATCTACATGACGATCCCAGTAATGCGAATATAGCTCGAGGCCACCAATGCTAATCAACAAATCAACAACTCATGCTGTATTTACCCCGCTAAATTGAATAATTTAAATTTCCACCCACAACCTCAATTGGGTGAAAAATACTCGTATTTGTTTAACTTGATGCCAAACATCAGCAAATCTTGATGTTTAAACACACATTTCATTCTCAATAACTGAGATTTAAACCTTTAACCGCCAAATTATTCAATTTGAATTTTCACCCACTTGAAGTTGTGTCTCGCTGACGCGATCCACAACTTCAAGTGAGTAAAAATTATTCAGATTTGACAAAATGGAGGTGAACTCTTTTTTCGAATCTGGCTGGTTGATGTCACATTTTATCTTCAACATATTTAAAATGTGGTAGTGAAAGTGCTAATACAAAATGAAAACCAGAATATATGCGGCACCGGCGGTTAAAGGGTTAACATGGTAATAAAATAGAGCAACAATGAATGTAGTCTCGCTTAGTGGTGTAAGGGATATAAGTAAACAAATTCACAGAATTGTGAACGTCACCCCATACCTCCAGACGTAGTAGTGGGCAGTGTAGATGAGTAGTCGCAGTTTGGTAGAGGAATAGTCAGCCAGACGCCATATAAGCACAGTCTGTGGCAGAAAATAATCATCAGGTTATTACGTATTAATACTTGTACATCAAGATATATACACCAAGTCGTTTGTTTGCTATGTCACAGGACAGTACATAGTTGAGGGCATTAAAAAAATGTTTTATAACCACGTTTTTGAAAGCTTTAAGCCTTTGTACTTCATAAAATTGTCATAATATTATGGAGTACCAGTGTGTTTCCGACTGGTACAATACGAAAACAATAGTCACAAAACTGGGCGCGAACGAAAAAAATGATGGTAAACATGGTAACAAAGAAAGTTCAAGAGTTCAAGCAAATATAAGGACTATATTAGACAAGTATATTATAGCAGTTCACGTGGCCCGTGCGTCTGTTGGATAATTGTTAGCAAATCACAGATCACCATTGCTGAATTTGTATAAAATATGTTTGAAAATGTGAGTGCTTAAACATTAAAGTTAAAGAGCATGTTTTTTGTCTCTAATTACTAATAATTCATATCTTCATCGCTATATAGTCAAGGCCCATTTTTCAAAAAGGGGCATTCTTAAAGTTTGTAAGGCATTTCTTAGTAGAATTTGTCATGCAGTTGTTTTCACACAATTCGGATATGCTGATTCCAAATCTTCCCCATGCCAAGCTCTATTTTTAGTATTACCCTTTCAAAATTGAAAAACAAAATGGCCGCCAAAATAGCAGATGAAGTCTCAATTATCAGGATTATACATTATGTCTGGGTGCACAGCGGACACACAAACTTGACTTTTGTGTTCAAAATACCATTTTTGTTTTGAGGAATTTCATGTTCCAAGACCTGGTCAACTATCACGCAAAAAATCCAAGATGGCCGCCAATAATACAGAAAGTACCATAGCGTTTTTCTAGAAGTCATAGAAAGTTGTTTTCGGTGAATAAATATAGCTTTTTAATACCAATAAATCTAGTACAATACAGTCATAACCTCTAACTTTTATATTACATGTAGTTTCAGGAAAAAATCCAAGATGGCCGCCATTTATACAGCAAGTACTATAACCATTTTTCTAAATGTCGTAGGAAGTTTTTTTTGGCGCTTAAATAGTTTTCTAATACAAAAAAATTACACAGCATCAAAAAACTCAACTTGAACTCCCATGATAAATGTAGTTACGGGGAATGCAAAAAATATGATTATTTAAAAAACAACACAATAACTATGAGGAAATTGCACAAAAGTAGCATGTGTTACTTTCATCACTGTAGCTGCATATGCTTGCTGTGTATATCTCAGATTTGCATGAATGCCATCATCTTGCATAATGATAATGCTAGAATAATCACCCTCATCAATATATTGATCATATATTTGTGCAGCTTCGGAATTGATGTAGCGACTTCTTGATAGGACGCCATTGGCTACTTTCTCGTGGTGGTCCTAATTCACACTTAATCAAACTTAATGTGATAGTGAGCAGGAAGCTTTTACACGAGTAAAATGCAGTTGTCCATCAATGAAGCTCCAACCACAATCTCATAGATGTTTATGATATTGTTATCTGGCCAGAGCTGTATTTATTGCTAAGGGCTGTTCCAGTAAAAATCCGGGCTCCCCCCATGGACGGCAATGGAAAAACTACCCCCACCCCTCCCGGAAATCTTGGTCCTTGGGCCACCACAGAGCCTGGATTTCCAGAGTTTTTAGCACCACAATCCCCGGAATTTTCTCATGGCTGAACATAGTTTTCATCCACCATCTATCACGGATTTTTTGTGAATAGGGGGGAAATATGAAACTAATATTAATTTTCAGGTCTACAGCTTTGATATCATTTTAATACAGAAACAATGCTATTGTCAACACTGCATTTTGTATTTAGGCTATGTATTAGGCCTACAATATATGCCAAAAAAGACGTCCACATGCACCACGGCTTCCAGTCTGCTGACTAGCCTACCACCACCCACCGCGGAAATAGTTATTGACAAAATACCACTCACACCGGAAGAGTCTCAATTGAAACCCACCACCCCTTTCGAAAAAAAACGATCGCCGTCCATGGGAGGAAACCCGGATTTTTGCTGGAACAGCCCTAAACAGGCCTAAAATACAACGGAAACAATATCCACTTTTTGTGGCAGGGGTTCTTGACGAAGAGGATACATTGAAATACTCCAATTGGCTTAAGTTCTAGTTCCGGGTGTTTATGAATTAATTTAAATGTCTTTCTTTTATAATTAATGTGCTGGTGTTGTGGAAGCCATAGAGACGGTTAAATGGTACGATAAATATCACCAGTTCTAGGTTTACACAGCTAGGCATTGCTATGATGAGAACGTTTTGAAAGCAGAATGAGCAAGTTTACATCAGTTCCTACGACTACCACATTGTCAGTATCTGACAGTTTGATTGCCGTAATACATTTAACGTCCCATCTTGTACCTCAGTATTTTTCACATCCAAATACCAGTGTTCATTGAATAGTTGAATGGCATTGTTCTTTACCAAAAGTGGTGAATTTGAACATTGAACTGAAACTTTATTGCCCTCCTCCCTGATTCTGTACTTTATCTGTTATATATTCATCTGAGATAACATCGCAGTGTGCATGGAAATGTGTTTGATGTAGGATGCATGTGTCTTGCATAGATTATTAGATGATCAATGTTTATTACAAAAGAATATAATAGATAAGTAATAAATACTCTGTATGAATGATAATTAATCTACTATGTCTGGAGGAGACATATAGTTATTAGGGACCTAAATATCTTCACGTCCATCATATGATTTCATCACTTTATATATGGTAAGACTAGCTCCCATACCACTTCAAGACAAAACTGAACCTGTTGGGTTATTGTATATTATGTGAGAGTGAGAGCTTATATCTAATTAGAAGCATGCATGACCAGAACCTACTGATTCCTCATACATTCTACCATATCACGACCACATCTAGAAAGTTTCTGTATTTTATGTTAATCTTCATAAAACATCCTCATCGTGCTACGAACGGTATTATTGCCCCAATTACCACATATTTTGCATCATATCTTGTTGCAATAGTGTACCCAATAATCTTTGGTGACTTGTTCATGACAGTCTGTAGCATTTAGTTGCCAAGACTAGGTTAGTTACTAACATCTTTTGAAAATGGTGTATGTTCATACTATATTTATAAAATAAATTCATCGTCAGTATTTTCAACATCACCCTAGCGTGTCCTCAACCATCAATCGTATATGGCCAAAACATATAAAAGTCAACTTCTGCACCAAATTACAGATTTCCGATATCGTGTAACTGTATTTTATCATAGTTATTGATGGTGATATCATATATCTCATTCAAGTTAGGGGAGTATAAATATGTGTAGCTTATATTGCGGTTTTGTGTGGATCTCTGAATCGATGGTTGGGACTTTATTCGTTCAATTATGACTGAAAACTGTGTTATCAGCGCATTACCAGGCTTTTGTACGGTGTCTATTCTGATCAAAAATATAAAAATTAAGATGATACTATTAGCATGATTATGTAAATTGTCAATCCGATTGAGAAACAAAATTTTTATGTGATGTGTACGTTTTAATCAGCACAATATACCTGGTTACTAGAATCATAAACTGTTAAATTTAAACGACTTTTTGTCTCAATAGGAACGGAACATGTATGTGTGTCATTATTGCCATGGTTATGCAGACCACCTTGGTGGATTAACTTCATGTTTTGCTTAACCCTAGTTAAGTACAGGGCTTGGGCAGGAGGGTGCCACCCGTGGCCAACGCACATTTAAATTATTGATTTCTTCCTTACGGTACTGTAAAAACACGATGTAGGTGGATATCACATAGGCCACATACTAATAGGCCTAGAGCGAATATATGGTGAGCGACAGGTTATCTATATATAATATATATATGTATGTTATAATATTTTTTTTGTCAATAGCCTTAAACATTTTTACAACATGCCTGATATTACGTTTGTTTCCCTCGGCTTCTAAATGTGAAATAATGACTTTATTAATAAATCATTATTATTACACTGGCCTACGATGTGTCGTTTTCCTGGCGCAACATTTGTTTTTTCCCCCATAACTTTGTGAAATATTGATAATAGATGTTATCACGGCTCTGAATTGGATTCCCGGGTGTGAGAAACCTATATGTAGACACCAAAAACACATCTCTACGTTATTTGAAAGCAAAGTTATAGTACATTGCCTTGCAGTGGCGGCCATTTTGGATTTTGTCCTTTAGCGGCAAACGCACAAGGTGAAATTCAGGGGACTTTAAGTATGTTGCTCAGGTAGGTTTTAATACACCGAAATTATGTTTTTATGTTCATTGTAAGCCAAGCCGTGATGTAAAGTTGAAACATTTTCACTAATTTTGGCGGCCATTTTGTTTTTGAATTTTGATTAGGAAAAACACAAAATATAGCTTGGCATGGGGCAGATTTGGAATCAGCGTTCCCAAATTGTGTAAGAACAACCGCATGCCAAATTCTACTAAAAAATGCCTTACCAAGTCAGAAATTTCGAAAATGGGCCCTGACTAATATACCTTACAAAAATATATGTCAAACATCAAGCCAATGTATTCTTAATTTCGCTGATAATCTAAGATGGGAGCTTAACCCTTTCAGTTCAGGGATCGACTTTAGACGTCACAATCTGACATCTAAAGACGATCCCCGAACTGAAAGAATAAAGCAAATTGCAATGGTCGTAAACCCATAACATAGGTATTCAAATAAAGCGGAAAGGGCTAACTAAGACATTGATAATGATTTCAAATTGAAAAAAAACATGGTTTATTCGGAAATATTTCAGCGTTGTAAGCCCAGTAAACACAAAACATTTGCATAACATTTATGCGACATCGGCCCAACATCTCCGACGTTGGTCCAACGTTGCATAAATGTTATCCAAATATCTGGTGTTTAATGGGAAGGTTAATCCTTTAACCGCCAAATTATTTATTCTGAATTTTCACCCACTTGAAGTTGTGTCTCGCTGACGCGATCCACAACTTCAAGTGAGTGAAAATTATTCAGATTTGACAAAATGGAGGTCAACTTTTTTCAAATCTTGTTGATTAATGTCACTTTTTATCTTTAACATGTTCAAAAGCGGAAATGTAATGTGCTATAAAAATATGTAAAAAACGAATATATGCGGCACCGGCGGTTAAAGGGTTAAGACAGACTTGGTGCTGGTACAATGCCTACCTGATATCACAGGCTGAGATGAAGAGGTATTCACTCTGAGAGTAAAGCATGCCACCGTTCTCACAGCTACATTGTTCTCTCTGCACACACTCTCCTTCCTGCATCACCATGCCATCAGGACAGAAGCACCCCTCAACACAATCCTCACGACAGTCAGCATTAGCAGTGCCAGAATCACACGTGTTCGGACAGGTGGTGTCACAGGCCTTGTACACCATACCGTTCTCGCACATGATAGCTGAAAATATTGAAATAACCTAAATTTTTCTATCTATTCATTACAGATGGGAATATTTGTGAATGTGCCGAAAGAAAACATTTGAAAAGTGAATTACGACTACTTCTTCCAACAATTAAATTTGCAAATGAAATTAATGGGGTTTTAGGCCAATTAAAATAGTAATAACAACACCCTAAGTTCCTGACAATCGTTTTTTTTCCTGCTAGTGGTATGACTTAACTTATAGTATTGGTCTTCAACCATGTACTGTCGGTGGAAAGTAAAACAAAAAAGGAAAACAAATAGTTAGTTTAGCACTTTCCTAAAAGTGAAATCAGATGTAAATATTATTACAATCAGTATTGTCTTCTACAATGCTACTAAGTGTGATCTGGTTTTTGGTACTACATTCTTTTTTTGAATAGCATAACCACGCTCAATGTTTACTTACGACAGACGGTGGAGCTTCTCCATTTTACGTAATATCCGGCTCTGTTACACGCATGCGCATAGGCTGAAATGGCTGTGCACAAACACTCGCAGTCACCTCCTCTTGCACATGCGCATGAATCCGTCAGACAGGCTTCATAGTAAGAGTTCACATCAACCTGAACATATTTAAATACGTCACGCCATGGGGTGAATTTGAGCTTCTTAAATTAATGTGTTTGTACCTAACTGGTAATCGCTATCAGTGTATATTGGGGGTATTTTCAGTGTTTTTAATGACATGATGTTATCGACAGATTCTATTTGAGCAGTATGTTCTGTGTAATTTGTTCTGTGATAATGTTATTTAATCTCTCGCGAAAAGGTTAAATAGTCCATGACCATGTATACGTGGATCATCTTTTTCATACAGCATTGGGTCAATGTGCGTTGCGTACTTGTGTGTATTAGTGGTTTAAGTTAGGTCAAGGAGAAAGAACGAAATTCGATAGATTCGTAGATTCGAATGTAAGAGGCGCGAAGCGCCGAGTATATTCGGATCTACGAATCTATTGTAATTGAGTTCTTTCTTCGACTTAAAATACACACATTATGTGCAGATGTTACAAGATTTGATATAGAAAACCTCAATTTCATATGGCTAAACCATGAAACATTAGACATGCAGTTTCATGGTTAACCCCGTCTATTGTGCACGACATGACGAGCACAGAATAACATACTGTTTTAACAATAAACTGACGTCACGGGTGTATTTTAAATCAACATAAAGTACACTTACGGCGTCATTACATATCTGGAATGCCCCCTGCAACATAATATTACAGCTCATGCGAGCCCAGTAGCTTCTTTCAGGGTGGGTCTCACAAGCATCCAACGGGTGCTCAGGCATGGCGCAATCCAACATGTTTGACCAAGAGTCACCAAACTCTTCAGGAGTTTCTGCCAAGCCTCCTGTACGGGTCGTCATATCGTCACTGTCCTTGTTATTGTAGTTACCGCACAGACCGCATACTTCTCCCATCCATTTGGGATCCAGTACTACATACACTCTCATTCCCTTGTCCCACTTCACCTGCACTCCTACAGAATTAAATACACCAAATTAGGATTATTGCTAGCTACTACTGCGCGATATGAATAGGTATTAACAGGCCTGTATTAACAGGCCTGAATTTACCATTGTCACCTTCATCCACTACAAGCCGTGAATTGCTGTCGCAATTCTCGACTTGTAGTGGATGAAGATGATTTTAATTGGGTGAAAAGTTAAAGAAAATTGCCATATATTGGTCAATCAGTTCTATGGAAATATTCATTCTAAAACCCTAGTTATAGGAAAATTAGGTCTGTTTTCAGGGATTTAAAATGATGCCTTAATGCATCGTGAGGGTTTAAAAAGCTAAAAACAAATTTTAGTGTGGTATGTAAATTAAGGTAGTCATGGAAGACAGATTGAATTGAAATTCGTAAGTTAAAGGGACATGCCCAGGTCTAAAATCATCAAAAAATCGGTGATTTTGTTTTGCCTTCTTAATAGGACCATATGATGTAAACATGTCCATAGACAAGAACTGCAAAAGTTTGTTTTTAATTTTTGTGCTTCGCACTTACCAGTTAGGCTAGATATAGAGACGAAATTCCCGTATTTATTATTTTTGACATGGTTGTCAAAAATTAGAAATCACGGATTTCGTCTCTATATCTAGTCTAACTGGTGAATGCGCAGCACAAAAATATTGAAAAAATTGCAGTTCTAGTCTATGGACATGTTTACATCATATGGTCATATTATAAGGCTAGAATAAAATCACCGATTTTTTATGATTTTAGACCTGGGAATGTCCCTTTAAATACATCGATGTTATTGTGATGATCGTGTAACTATGATTTATAATAACTAGAAATACAAACCGACGACTAATGGGACTTAAGTTCTGTTCACCCTTTCAAGCCTGAGTTTACCTTAGTCATCTTCACCCACTACAAGTCGCTATTCTGGACTTGTAGTGGATGAAGATGACTTGAAGTGAGTGAGAAATTAAAGAGAATTGCGATGTATTGGCAAACCAATTTCAGGGAAAATTAGGTGTGTTTTCAGGCATGCAAAATGATGCGTTAATGCATCGCGTAGACTTAAAGGATTAATCTTACCATTTTCCAGCTGAACTATCACAAACAGGCCGGAGGTCCACATTTCAAAATTCACCGTGGTCCCGTATGCTCCAAGAGCTTCTGAGCTTTTGTCCACTTGTGCGTCTGAGCCCCTGATCATCTCGATCTTGAGGGAGCCGGCGTAGATGGTGACACCCTTAGTACAGCTCATGCCATCAGTGCCACAAGCGATGTTAGACACCACGATACGGAATGTTGTTTGCCTGTGAAATCACAAATAGGATTATATTGATGAAGAGGTCTACACCTCTTATTAGCATATATTCTAAAGTTTCAACAGTTTCATTAAATGGACAGTAAAGCATATTATGATTTGAAGAACTTCAGCATTACTGGCATTATAGAATTATCCATCAATAAATATATTTGTTGGCAAATTAGAATCCGAAATTATTCCTGATATCTCTATTGAATATGTACAAATATACCTTTAAATTAGTCGAGCCATACATTTCAGATATACATATTTCTGTAAAAATCACTCATCCAATTGAATTGTTAGAACCTTCAGCTATAAGTGATAGAAACAGCTATGTAAACATGATTCCACACTTATAAAACTGTTTTTGTAGAGCTACCAGAAGGTATAATATTATGTATAACATACGCCTCGGGCCCGCAGCCATCCTGAACCAGAATGTAGGTGCAGTCAGTCCCCATGAAGGCGTATTCGTAACCATCAAACGTGAGGTAGTGAGGGTCGCCCACTGCAGAACATTCCTTGGGGCAGAGTTTCTCAGTGCACGTCCACATACCATTATAACACATACTGCATACAAGGAGAAAACAAGCAGGTCATAATGCATAGTTTGCTTTTAAAAGTAAATTTGTTAAGCTGACGTTGATTATGATTGCGACTAAGAAGGCTCACACGTGTTTGCTGTGACTGTAAACAATGGATCCCCACTGGGCACACGACAGTGCTGTGACGTTGAATCAACGTCATTGACGTTGAATCAACGTCGCAACAACGTCGTGTGTCCAGTAGGGAAGAACGTTTTTTTCATCCCTTCAACTATTCCTGTTCTAGATGATTTTGTTACTCTGCATACCATATCTTATTTACCGCTTATGTCTCGCATATTTCGATAACAATCTACTCGCTATTTTCAAAAGTGAAAATAGAAACTGATCTCAGCTAAAGTGGACCTACAGATGTTTACACTTCAAACCCTCACGACGCATTAAAGCATCATTTTACATCACTGAAAACAGACTTAATTTTCCTACAACTACGGGTTATATGATGCAAATTTCCTTGAAACTGGTCTACAAATACATGGCAATTTTCTTTTCTACCCACATCAAGTCATCTTCATCCACTACAAGTCGAGAATTGCGACAGCAATTCGCGGCTTGTAGTGGATGAAGTTGACAATGGTGAATTCAAGCTTGAAAAGATTAATGGTAACTTCAGGGTTGAAATGGTTAGATATGAACCCACCAGCTATTGCAGTCCACGGTGACCACACTGAGCGCATCATAGACGTTCTTATCTCGCTGACATGTACATGCACTTCTCTCCACACATCTGGGTGTGCCGTCATTATTGTCCATCACCAGCCCGTCTGGACACGCACAGCCAGTCTTACAGCCCATCTGCATGCACTCATCAACGTCCATATTGGGGTTGCTGCATGTTGCAATGCACTGGACACATGATGTCTTTACCATGTTAGCTTCGCATACCAGTGAAGCTGTAAATATATTATAAATAGGTAACTGTTATTCGTAAATGACAGAATTCAAAAAACGTAACCTAACATGTAGAATCTGGTTTATATCAACAACTGGTAATATGCCATCATATTAATGGGTATTTTTCTCAAATGAAAAAATAAACAACATTTTTGTTTCATCTCTAGTGGAACTCCTAGAGTTAATGTTTTGTCTAAATGTCTATTTATGAACACAGCTTCCGCTGCACAGGCACCCGGAGGGGTATGTAGAGGTTATATGGTCATTATATGGAATCGCCATTTTAAAATGAATTCTACTTGGTATAAGTATAACTTAGCGTTAACATGGTTAGGCCTTGTCCGCAATTAACAGCTCCAAACGAATGGAAACTATTTCTTTATACGAAAAAGAGGCATCTCACAAATTAATTTGTTTGGTTAACTGAACATCTATGACAACCAATTATATCAATACAAGTGGCATTTTATTTGAAACTAGCTTCAACCCGTGTATATACGGTCACAGCAATATAACGGTTAAGGGTTATGTGTATCATACTCACCGCTACAATCTTCAGTACCACACGCCCATTGTCTATCTTCGCAGGTACTGTCAACAAACACATTACCATAATGTTAACAAATATTGATAGTTTTAGAACTTGTCATTTTAGGTTGTTTATTTATCCCTGACAATCAACGTTGCGTTACAAATTGATTAAGCTAACGTTTAGGGTCATTTAAATTTTCACCCACTAGAAGGTGTGCCTCGTACAGCGACCCACAACTTCAAGTGGGTAAACATTGCTCTTTATTTTGCTCACTATTCTGTTTGACTTGAGACTTTGTTTGATTTGAAACCATATATTAATAAATTTGAATGTCTAAACACAACTTGTATTCCGAATAACAGCGATTTCATCAGCTAATGAAATGGATTAAAAATGATTTATGTCGTATTTGGCGGTTAAAGAGTTGAAGCGCGTAAGGTAACAGGGTTTCTCGTGTCTAAGGTCAAGTTTAGGGTTTCATTTCATGTTATTTATTATGAGAAAAATGGAAATATAATTTGAGTGACTATCACAACAAACACGAGACGCTCACTGGATTCAGGTCTGATGTTGAGCCAACGTCGTTTAGACGGGACGCCAACATCAACACAACATTGGGTGAACGTTTCGTGTTTTAATCTCACTGATGATGTTTCGCAATGTGTTTATATCAATAATGTTATATAATAACTCTCCCCCATACTTCATTGTATTAGCTAGCTCGGTGAAAACAATGGAGGTGGCGGCTATTTCTGTTTCACAGAATATGGTGTTTTCTGTTAACCTACCATGTATTACAGTCCTCGGTTCTGGTGGCTCCTGGTAGGTAGCTTGTCTGTTGGTAGTAACAGTTACATTCGGTAGATGGCACACACTCGTTTAAATCACGGTCAAAAGCAGTTCCCTAAAAGTAGATAATCACATTGTATTTTGATATGGCCGATAGGTTTAAATTGTGTGGTTTTTATGTTTATTTTGCAGACGTTTTAAAACAAGGACAAATTATAAGTTAATGCAGCACAGCACAGCCTAATAATGTGATATACAATGACATGGGGCTGCCATTGCTCACTCAACAATTATTATTATCGATTGTTTCTGCTTCAAAGTTACAACATTATATTTGTCAAACGATAGTGTGGTGCAACTGCGGTGTACTAGAACGAAAAGCACATAGATACATGAATTCGTAAATAAATACAACAATGCGGATTCAAATAGCATATTACAGAGTAGGTTATGCAACAGCATAATTATGTAAGAGTATAAAGATCAATTTAACTAAAAGTAAACCACTAGTATTAACAGCGCAATGTCTGGTGTGTGTTTTTTTCTTTTGAAGTCATTATAAATGTTTTAGTCAGCCTTTCCGTTTCATTTCAATACCTAGATATTATGGATCTACGGCCATTATAATATAAATTCTTACAGCGCGGGGATAGACTTTAGACGTCAGAATCTGACGTCTACAGACGTCAGATTCTGGCGTCTAAAGTCGATCCCCGCGCTCTAAGGGTTAAAATGTGTAGTTCTACTCACTTGGGGGCAGGTACATCCTGACACACACTGCTCGCGGCAATCATCTGGCTGTACAGCATCACATTGCTGGTCACATTTGAGACCACATTCTTCAAACACCATGCCACCGGAACAAGATTTGTCTGCAAAATAGCATCATACTACAGTCGTGTACTTTCCAATAATGTCGCAGCGTTGAATGAATGCTGATATTCGCTTACGGCGTTTCCCAACATTGAGACGACTTTCACAATTTACACTTTGTGAGACTACGACGCTGGCCCAATAACAAACCAACCTTAGTAGGGTTTGTTGTGATGGTCTCAAAACATTAAAAAACTTAAAATTTACTTTAATTTAAAAAGTCACACATTTTTCTGGCATGCCTATGTTTTATTATATAAGTGGTATGATATGAATTGACAATTGAACCACTCGCCATTTTTCCACTTTATTATTTTTCTCATTAACCCTTTAACCGCCAAATTATTCAATCTGAATTTTCACCCACTTGAAGTTGTGTCTCGCTGACGCGATCCACAACTTCAATGAGTGAAAATTATTTAGATTTGACAATATGGAGGTCAACTGTTTTCAAATATTGCTGATTAATGTCACATTTTATCTTTAACATGTTTAAAAGGGGGTACTTAATGTGCTAATAAAAAAATGAAAACCTGAATATATGCGGCACCGGCGGGTAAAGGGTTAAATGATGAGTATGCTGCCGTGCAAAGCCAACAGACAGTATCTGCTCACTTTACAAGTAAGCAGATGCAGTCTGTTAGCCTTGCACGACACTATGATATGAGAATGAGAGGGATCACTTACTGCAGAAGGAATCAGACCTCCAGTCTATGACCACGTCCAGTGTGGCACATTCACGGGAGAAATCACCATACGCCTGGCAAGTACACACATCTGTCGCGGTGGACGGATTAATCTCATTAGCCAAGCATGCGCAGAACGTTATCATGCAGTCCTTGTAGGCCTGCCCCAGATCCAACACGCTTCCACATTCAGAGAATGGTTCTGTCAACAAACAATTACCTGATTACACCTACATAGTTACAGGTTGAATGGTTCTCTTATATTATTCATTGATAACTTGCTCGGCGAATTTGAAATGCTAGGAATTATAAAAATGTATTTTATTATTATTTCCTCAGTGGTGTCCATATTTGTTTAAGCTGTGTTTCTCTTCATTTTACTTGATCTTGAGCTGTGAACTGCTGCCACAAGAAAACAATACCTGTTTTTTTATTGAATACCCAAGTATTACGTGTATCTCAATCAAACGTTTAGCATGTCCTTATTACTATGATTACCATATATTATGCATTTTTTATTGCGTGAATTATTTTAAAATATGTTGTACATAAAGGCGACAAATTTGCGAATGCGATGCAAAATAGTTTTTTTTCATAAATATCATAATTTGTTAAAACACATGAGCGGTATTAATTAGAGAGTTACACATGTAAACTGCGCCTACCTTTGTTGAGTTGGGAGCAGACATTCTCTGCCATCTGCTGGTTGACTAGGTCACATGCCTCAGTGTGGTCTATGAAGTTAACCATGACAGACTGTATGCCCCAGTCATGTACAAACTGCTGCACGTCCTCGGTCTCCACGCCATTGGGCAGGGTCTTATCGTCTGGACGATAGCCGTTCATGATTCCACACAGACCCATCACCTGCAAAAATGTGAACCATATACACTCTTTGCACGATTAAATAGTTCAGCTTTGGTCACTGTGTGGCGTTTTGCTATTAAAAAGAGTGTAACCGGAGTCCCAACTTAATACTTCAGCACTGGTCACTGTGTGGCGTGTTGTTATTGAGAAGGGTGTATTAACCCTTGCAACGCTGAGATATTGTTGTATAATCCATGGAGACCAAAGGCTCTTTTTCAATTTGAAATCATCATAAATGCCTTAGTTAGCTCTTTCCGCTACTTTTGAATACCTATGCTATGGGTCTATGGCCATTAAATTTTTATCAAAGTACATTAACCCTTTTACCGCCAAATTATTCAATCTGAATTTTCACCCACTTGAAGTTGTGTCTCGCTGTCGCGATCCACAACTTCAAGTGAGTGCAAATTATTCAGATTTGTTAAAATCAACTGTTTTCAAATATTGCTGATTGATGTCACATTTTATCTTTAACATGTTTAAAAGGTGGTACTTAATGTGCTAATAAAAAATGGAAACCCGAATATATGCGGCACCGGCGGTTAAAGGGTTAAATTACATTAACCTGTAATCCTTAGTGTGTGCAAAAACATGGTGAATATCAGACCCGTGGTTTCAGAAAACAAATTTAAAAAATACTAATTTTGAAAGCAAGTGGATAATTTGGTATATTTCATTCTAAGAATGTTCTAATCAGATTAAAATATTATGTCTAAGTGCACCATTAACGGTAGATGGTGTATTCACCTCTTTTTAATTCGCGTGTTTTATCTTCCTTAGAATGGCTGACACTTAATCTGAAGTGAATCTCTATCCAGAATAAAATGAATTGGCAAACTAAAAGCAATGTTCTGCTGTTTCATTTAATTCTCCTCACCTGGTCATAGAACTTGGTGTTGAGGTAAATGTTAGCATATTCCTGAGGTTTGAAGACAATCTCCAATTCTTTTTCTATTTCCATCACTATTATGTTGGTACCACTGATATAACGGATGTACATGCCGAGCTGGCTGTTGTGGTATGGTATCTGCATCACTGACTCTCCCACGACGATACCACTCTTGAACATTCTGAGAAGGAAATAACAAAATAAAACAATGTATTTGGGGAATGAATATATACTTCAACCAAGCTGAACAGGTATCGTGATATTTTGTAGTCCGCCAACTGTCAGGTCATTATTTTTATTTCATGTATGGTTAATCATTGTTACAGTGCCTTCTCATGATAAAGTGTAGTAAAATCAGTCCAGAAGCAAGAGACGCCGATCAAACGAATATTAAAGGGCCAGCTTCACAGACGGCGCCGTCACAGAGGGTGGGCCTGGTAGTGAGAACTACAACTAAGTGTGCTGCACTTCAAGTTAACTACACTTCAGAAGTCAGGCCCTCAATTCATTCCACCCATCTGCTTGTATGTTTCGTGTGGCAATGCAATGCAATTAAATAATCGGTGTGCAAGACTGTCGTGAACAACCGTAGTTGTTTATTTTTTAAGTAGTGAGTAACTGCTGTTCATGTTTACATAGCATAACACCTCTTATTATATGGATGTAGTTGACCTTAGAGACTTACGTGTATCCGTGCTTGGTGCCGTTCAGTGTGACGCGCACTTCCACTTTGTCAGGGCAAGACTGTAGATGGTCCAAACCACACTGCTTGTTATAAAGATTAATGCGGTATGGGAAGCTGGGTGATTCGTGTTGCTGTACAAGAGTGTAATCATTCTCAGCCTAGAATAAAATACATTAAATTGGTTGAGTTCAACCGTACAAGAGCATAAGCATTATCTCTGCTTCTGTGATTAAATACAACATTAAACGTAATTATTTTTAGATCATTTTACAGATACATATCTTTATCCTCGACATAACAATCAGGGGTTGATAAGAGTATGATATTGAAACAAGGCTGATATTATCAAATAACCAAGGATCACTATTCACAAAATCAGTCAACTTGATCGTTTTCTGGTGTTGGTGTTACATTGTGCACTCACAGTGAATCTGACATTGGTGCCGTCAAACGTGTTAATACCGGTCTTGAGAACCTGGCAGGAAACCAGACAATCCATGATGTCACTACACTCCCAGCGACCGTTTCCGACACATTTACTGTAAATAAAAAAACGAAATAGCTACATATATTTTATGAAGACTATCTAGGCCATCTAGATTAATAATGTAGTATGAATAGTTTTTTAAGCATAGCCTACTTCAGAAACACTTCGCGAATATTCTCTCTTGAATCAGATTTTTGTCATGAGATTTATCAATATGGCAATATGCTTCAGCCTAGTTCTGGGTCAGTCAATGCTTCAGCCTAGGTCTGGGTCAGTCAATATGGCAATATGCTTCAGCCGAGGTCTGAGTCAGTCAATATGGCAATATGCTTCAGCCTAGGTCTGTGTCAGTCAATATGGCAATATGCTTCAGCCTAGGTCTGAGTCAGTCAATATGGCAATATGCTTCAGCCTAGGTCTGGGTCAGTCAATATGGCAATATGCTTCAGCCGAGGTCTGAGTCAGTCAATATGGCAATATGCTTCAGCCTAGGTCTGTGTCAGTCAATATAGTAATATGCTTCAGCCTAGGTCTGAGTCAGTCAATATGGCAATATGCTTCAGCCTAGGTCTGAGTCAGTCAATATGGCAATATGCTTCAGCCTAGGTCTGTGTCAGACAATATGGCAATACGCTTCAGCCTAGGTTTGGGTCAGTCAATGCTTCAGCCTAGGTCTGTGTCAGACAATATGGCAATATGCTTCAGCCTAGGTCTGGGTCAGTCAATATGGCAATACGCTTCAGCCTAGGTCTGGGTCAGTCAATATGGCAATTGCTTCAGCCTAGGTGTGGGTCGGTCAATATGGCAATATGCTTCAGCCTAGGTCTGGGTCAGTCGCTTTTTCATTACCCTCAAAAGTAATCAATATAATCCATGTCATTATAATTTACGAAGATAAAGTATATCTAAAAAAAATTTTCTTTTGCACCACAACGCTTTTCCAGCTTTCACTGCTAATTTTTCACGTTTTGCAAGTACAGTAAATAGTTAGAGCTGTTTGTCTTCACACAGCAGCACGTCGCTCATTGCTGACTCACCATTCCTTGCAGGATTTTGAGTAGCCTTCTCCGCTCCTGTAGATGTCGCCGTTATGGACACAGGGACACTCTGATTTCTGCACACAGCTAGTGCCATCGTTGTACGTGCCAGGAGGGCAGTAGCAGGCGTCATAACAGGTTTCTGGGGGACAATCATTCATCATTGTGCTGCACGTCCTGCCACAGATCTGACCACAGTCATCAAACACACTGCCATCACCTCCACATTCCAAAGCAGCTGAAATCATCAGGGACGAGAGTGCTATTCATGATAGATTTAACAGAAAATCGACATCGGAGCTAAAGGGTCTGTCTGTCATCGTTAACCCTTGCAACGCTGAAATATTTTTATATAAACCAAGAGACCGAAGGTTTTTTCAATTTCAAGCTTTTATTCCGCCACGACCATTATAAATATTTCACTCTATCAATGCGGGGATCGACTTTAGAGGTCAGATTCTGACGTGTCAGATTCTGACGTCTAAAAACGGACCCCGCGCTGAAAGGGGTAAAGTGGCAGATAGGACTAGTATTTAGCTATTTTAGCTAATTTAGCTATTAAAGCTGTTCCACGCTTCGATATCCGACATTCCCATGCCACAGTCTTTCATGACATGGAGCCAGTGAAATTATCTAATAGAATTAACCTTATTCTATTAATCCCTGTTTCCTACAAACATAACCAATATTATATATAACATTTAATATATAGAATCTAAATGACCCTTCCCCCTCCCGGAAAAAATAGTGAAACAAGTTAGAGAAATTATCAAATGTATAAAGATATATTTTGTGTTGACATCCCGGTTATTCAGCTCCTGAGCCAGATCCTGAACCGATTTTTCTCAATAAATGATATTATCTTATATGTATATTGCAAATTCGAAGTCTTTACAAATAAATAGATTTGCTTAATCAGCAAGTCTAAAACAATTTTGATGACCATTTTCTTGAAATATAATTATTCAGGGGCTATGGACGTTCAACACGCCATACCCATGCAAAGGCAAACAGCGGTAACTGACTATTTGACAAGTGAGCTGATACTGCTGTTTGTCATCACATGGCAGTGTGGATAATACTGCTTCAATATCAAGTGTGACTATAGAAAAGACAATTACGTGAATATGTGTCACTGCGCCAATCATTGATGACGACGTCAACTTTGGATATGATACGGGTGTAGGCCTCTGTACCCTCTGGTAGGAATTGGTGGCAGCGGTGTGTCTCCACTCCCAATGGCTGAAAAGTAAGTCATTCAGAAAGGTTACAAGAGTCATAACGATAAACTCTAAAATGGTGACCTCTAAAACCTTCAAACCAAAACTGGTGTAGACTTAAATACATCAACATATCAGTTGTTGTGGTCAATTCTTTATTCAATAAAAACAAATATTTTACTGGTACGATCTACCTTTAACAAACATATTTTCCTAATATTCTATGAAATGTCCACATTGATATTCAAGAAAATAGTTTTTGTTTTCACTTGACACAAATATTAACCCTTACAAGGCTGAAATATTTTTGTATAAGCCATGGAGATAAATTTTTTTCAATTTGAAATCATTACAGATCTCTTAATTAGCTCTTGCTGCTTCATTTGAATATTTATGTCATGGGTCTACGGCCATTATAAATATTTTACTCATTCAGTGCGGGGATCGACATTAGACATCAGAATCTGACGTCTCAGATTCTGACGTCTGAAGTCGGTCCCCGCTGACAGCAGTGACTATATACATTGTTAATGTAAAAAGTTAGATTATTCGCCCTTACCAGAAGTTTCACTAAGCAGCCACAAGTCTCGTAGTTGATAGCGTGGTAGAATATGTCTATATCTACAGTTTTGTTGCCGCTTACGAAGGCGTGGTTAGGGTTAGTCAGATCTTTGCTTCTCTCCAAAAGAGATTTCACCTATAACGAGAAATGAGACGTGTATACTATGGTAGATATAGATGGTAAATATAGATTCAACTGTTTATGTTTGTTTAAAATGTGAATTCAAGCATAAGGTTATTCTAATCATCTATCTAAACTTATTGTAAAGTAAATCATATTAATTATATTGAAAACTACTATTTCCCTTCTTTGTGTTCTTAAAATGTGTAATTACACAATACCAACCACATGCTCTGGTCATAAATTTGAGTATTGAGATTTCATTAAAAAGATAAAAACATGACAAATTATTATAAAACAAATTGAAAATAATTCAAAATAAAATGGGGTTTTATTTTATTTCGCTTGTTTAAAATGGCAATGTCACACCGCAATCCATACATACTAGTCATAAATTAATAAACGAAAAACTTGGGTGAAGACTATTCACATAATTGCACAATGCCACACTTATGCTCTGTAGAGTAATCACATATTGCCTTTAGTTTTTGCACTGCGGATTGTCTGAGACAATAATTTCAACATGCTGAATGTGGACTCACATAATCTGTGCTGGTCATTGTGGCTAATTTGCCACATATTTGGGTATCGGGTGCTTCTGATTTCATCTGGGGAATCACGGTCCTCCAAGCATCTCCGAATTCCTCAGCAGTGCCGAAACTAAAAAATAAGTCGAGTTTGAAAAAATCATAGCGTCACTGCTCCTTTTGTGAAGAGCAGTCATTGAATGTCAGTTCAGATCATGCAAAATAAAGACTGGGTCCGATATACGAGTACGAAGGTCCAGGGGGAAATGTCTATATTAAAATTAATGTGTATGTTCTAAAAGAAAGGGAAAGCGATATGAGGAATGTGGCGATACTAATTCTAAATCTGAATCCACCCTGTCAGATGTCGACTGATCGGACATAATCTGAACCTTATCATGCAGCTACAAATCAGATAGTGTGACCCGAATTTTGGATAAAGACTCCAAGGAAGAAGGTTGATGTTGAACAGTAGTGGTCCACTGTTCACCAAGGTCATGCCACGGGTGCACTCAGACACCATTTATCAGAACAGAAGCTGGCATTTGAGAGTATGGCGAAATAATTTTAAGGATAATTGGGGTGACTGCAAGGATACAGATCTGGAGCTGATGCTCCATACATTTCATAGACATAGATATGGGGACATGGCAAATAAATCTTAAACACTACATTGTATTCTGTATAAAAGTAAACATCTCCTCACTGGGCACACGGCGTTATTGCGACGTTGAATCAACGTCAATGACGTTGATTCAACGTCGCAAAAACCTCGTGTGACCAGTGTGGGAGAGTGATGTATGACACTAACGTTGTGGTGCCGTCACGGCTGACGAAGTCGTCTGCGGGGTTGTCATTTGGCAGTCCACACATACCACGGGTCTGGTTCACAATACTCTCTGTGCCCTGAACGATAACCGTCCTTGGAACCGCGTACGAGATACTGTCGATACCTGAACAGCCACAATCACATTCATAAATGTGGACTAAACCTTAGAACACTGATGTCGACTACAGTAGACATTCTGCGTTTTTATTGGCACCTGTATAGCCAGTTGTTAAAAGTTAAATGTGCTTTCAATTTTGAAACACTGATATATATTGAGACTTAAATTTCACAAATAACACGAATTTTCAGTCACTTGAAGTTGTGGATCGCGGTAGCGAGACACAACTTCAGGTGACTGAAAATTTAAATTGAATTAGTCAGTGTTCTAAGTGTAAATTAATAAATAATAGAGGTATGCGTTTTGGATATTTTACCCATTTGAACATGGCTGACGTCAGTCAGTCAATACGGATTACATTTAAAATTATCAATCAGCTAGGAAATAATATAAACCGACATTGTTCGCACTAATAGTAAAGATATGACTCTCCGTTTGATCGAGCTAATAATATATAAAAAAAAACATATCCAAAACAATGTTGTCACTTTATCCAAATAAAATGAAAACAATCAAGTTTTAAAAATCACGACAAGCAAATTCAGTTGAATGTTGCATTATTTTAAAGCTGGAAATTGCGTGAGGAATGCTCTAAAAATACATGGGTAAAAATAAAAATGATTATTCCTTTTGCATGTACATTTGGAAATTATACGTTAATGGGAGACATCTTGATCGGGACACATAGCGATAACAAAAGTTATAAAACCCCCCTCAGATCTGTGTATTACAAAATATTTAGGCCTAATTAAATATGGTGTCGGCCTCCAGATAAATCTCTCACATACATTTTTTAAATGCAGATAACTTTTTTCCAAGCAACGCTACTCATCGATCCACCTCTATTAAGTGGACAATAAAAAATCCATTATATTTTGATTAAGAAGAAAGTAGTTCCTAAATTCTACTATTGGCGTTCCTATTGAAAATAAAATGTTACCATCAAGTCCCTCGACCACTGTCCAATCGCCTCTCTGGTGAATGGTCATGGCTCCTACATTGATGGAGTTGGTGAGGTCCTGACTCTCGCCATCTACAGACACTCCTTGGGCACTCAGCAACACCTTACTGCTTCCGGATTGAGTAATAATCTGAGCCAACACACATTACCTCTTTAACCGCCGGTCCCGAATATACATTTTTTTCGTTTTTATCGCGACACAACTTCAAGTGGGTGAAAATTTCAATTAAATAATAATATTATTTGGAGGCAAAGTTGCTACGATCATTTTACATGTTTCGAAAAAAAAGTAAATAATTGATGAAATTATTAAAGGGGCATTTATTGTTCTGTTATTGTAGTAGTGAGATGGGTTAACATCAAGTGGGTTAAAGCTACATTTACATTTAGCTCATTTTGACAGAAAAACTCCTAACGTATGCAACACAATCATTCATAAACCTGTAAACGCCTTACAAATGCACAAAATGGTGAAATATAGCGGAATAAAATAATTATCTAACAATGTGGTAAACCATATTATTGTGAAGTTGTGATTGGATCAGTCAGTATATTATTATCTAATGTTGGATATATGACGGGCCAATGTATGGTACCATCGAGCTAACATCAACCACCATTAGGCCTATGCCACACCAAAGCATGCCATGACATGGAGCGTTGTGACATATACGCTACATACAGCTAGATTATTGCGAGGGCTGTGAGAGCTTCATATTTCCAAGCATTTGATTTTATTGCATTTTGCGATTGTGATGATTGCATGTAAGTTAACATTAAAAATTGCGTGCAATATTGTTAAATAGTAGGTTGATTACATTTAGAAATTTCCATAGGGTATCGCCTGAATAAAACGGCAAATCATTTTAATCTAAATCGGTAAAAATCAAACGGTAAAAATGCTTGCTCTATCATTACCCCATAGATTACCCCATAGATATGCTCAGCTGACATAATAAAGTCAACGGTGCACTATTAACAGTATGTCACTACATAAAAAACTAAGAATTATTATAAGCACTTAGCAATTTTTTCTAACGATGTCACGTGACACTTTCCATTTCATGAAAACGTGTCTTTGTACTGTTGTACCTTAAAATCATTTATCAGACAGTGCAATTAGGTTTAATTTAATTTTTAGGGGATATACTTTTTTCGGCCTTCATGACAAATACAATTTAAAGTGTTACAAATTGTCGGAAAAATTAACCTTCTCTTGTGTAATAAATTAAACATTAAACCTTATCTAGAATGTTACAAAATGACGGACAACTTCTGGGGCCGTATTCTCGTACAAGTTACGATATATCGCAGGCTTCTGATTGGTCGAGATGGCAATCTCGACCAATCAGAAGCCTGCGATATATCGTAACTTGTACGAGAATACGAGCCCTGTTGTGTATTAAAATAAACGTTGAACCCTTAAGTATATCAACCTAAGAACTCATATATTATATGAGTTCGTAGGTTGCTGTTACAAAATGACCAAAGTGCCGAAAAGTATGAATTTAATATACTTTAGTATTAACATAATTAATGTTACCTCCACTGAGAAGCCACAGAAGGGGCTGCCCACAAAGTCACACTCCTGTTGTCCAATCAGCATAATCTGCAATAACATAAAACCACAACTACAGCAGTCTGAATGTCATTGATACACAATTACAATAGTCTGACTAACACAACTACAGCCGTCTGACCATCAGTATTACATAACACCACGACTACAAAAGTCTGACCATCAGTAAGTATTACACGACACCATAACTACAGCTGTATGGATGTCAGGAATACACAATTACATCAGTCTGAATAATAGCAGTCTGACTGTCCGTGATTAGGGCCTAGTCATAACCTGATTACACCACGACTACAACAGTCTGACTATCATAACACCACAAGTACAGCCGTCTGAGTGGCACTTATACATAACACCACACAATTACAGCAGTCTGACTGTCAGTACTAGGTATCTACATTTATGAAGGAAACATGATGCTTAGCCTACGTACAAGATAAAGACATTCATATACCGTATAATAATACACGTATTACGGATACAAATACATTAAACTTATCTGAGTGGGTTATTATATTTGAATTATTAGGCATATTTTACTTTTAACAAGTGGTAGTAAAAGACCGATTGTAGACTGTAGTCGACACCAGTGCTCTAAGGTTAAATAGAGTTGTGTTTCTACCCTCTCACCTCATATTGTGTGTTCTGGTTCTCCTTTCTTTCCAGCAGTATATGAGCCACAGAATCCTGCATGTCGTAGTGGTAGTATTTGTCATCAAATGTGATGAAGCGGTTGTTCCACACGCTACAGGTATGTATATTCGGGTCTGCGGGAAATTCTGAAATAAAGGACGACATGATAACAGTTGAAACGGGAACACGTGATGTTTTAAACCTTTAGGATGCTGAAATATTTAATATAGATCAAGAGACCAAAAGGTTTTTTTCAATTTGATCATAAATGTCTTACTCAGCTCTTTCTGCTTCATTTGAATATGTTATTGGTCAACAGCCATCACAGAAAATAATTAATTCTGTCATTTCGAAACACATAAACGAATAAATGCTAGTGACATTGCTTTTGTGTGTCGTTATTATTCTCCAGCATTTTTTTCTGGTGGATTCAGTGGATTATTCAACTAATCATTGCTCACCCGAAGGCAATGGTGAAATAGATACACATTTCATTACAACGTGTTTACTACAGTATGGCAATGTTTTTTTATAAAATATCATATGCTGAAAAATTATTAGTGTCTGCTCCTTGTAGTAGTGGATATATTGTATCCATCCTAGACTACAATGTCCATCATTCAACATTTTTGTCTAAACATATCAGATTATATTATTAGTCCAGGCTGTTAGGGGTTTCTCTGTGCACTTTTGGAAGAAATTACCCATTTTTGCCTAGGTGATCAGTAACATGCACTCTCTCGATCCTGATATAGCGCAGTCAATTCGGACAAAATTAACACCTGATTAACATGTAATTAGTATTCATAATTAGCAAAATTTGGAACAAATACGGAGAAAAAAATATCTCAAGAATCGGTGGGTCGATTTTATCGATTATATATCCCAAGCATTAATGGTCTAATGGTTGAATAACCGAGAAAACAGTCCCATCACCAACTGTGCGCATACCATCATGGAAAAGGTATACTGCAGATACATTTAGTCTCAAATTATGTTTGACACAGTTTGCGAGAAAAAAAATGATGTGAGTAACAATTATTGTAACCATAAAAACTACAAGTGAGCATGACGTACTATGTACTGTATTTTAAGATCACAAGACGCCTGTCCACTGTTTACGACGCTGGCCAAATCTTGATCTAATATTGGTTACACTTTTTTTTATTTTTCAGGGTGTGTCCTTGCTATGTGCCTTACCTTCATGTGTCATTTCACGTGGTAGAGAACAGGTCTTGCCCATGTAGTCGGCAGTACACACGCAGGTGTCAGGCATGTCACAGTATCCCCCGTGTTCACAGTTAAATGTGCAGACAGCTGTAAATCAAACAAATTACTGCTGTTATTGTTGACCATTACATGGTGTTTAATCGCAACATCTGTACCCTTTAAGCCCTCACGATGCATTAAGGCATCATTTTACATCCCCGAAAACAGACTTAGTTTTCCTACAATAAAGGGCTTTAAAACGAAAATTTCCATGAAACTGGTGTACCATTACATGGCAATTTTCTTTAATTTTTAAATCACATGAAATCATCTTCATCCACTACAAGTCGAGAATTGCGACAGCAATTCGCGGCTTGTAGTGATTCACGTATGAAGATGACAATGGTAAATTCAGGTTTGAAAGGGTTAATCCATTTGGCGTTAACTACATTTGTAAATGTGGTCGACGTTTAGCGTTTTGATTAAAAGGGTTGAGATGACGTCATATTGCAAATTCATACAAATAAATAGATGACATGAAGAAATAGAGAGATCACCAATTTTCTTACTGAATGATATAATGCTTGTTGTCTTTAAATAATATATAATTAAATTAAGTAAGACATAACTAGACCCAAGTAAGATTTAATGTTAAAATAAGTGGTAGTATTTAGGTCTACTTTTTATGTTTTATATAGGCAATATCCATACTTTAATTCAAATTATTGGTCTATTTGCAGTATAGAGCCGAAAATTTCACACACAAACAAGTTTCGTTTACCTTCTGCGCAGGTCGTTCCGGTGTAGCCATTGTCACATGCGCACTCGCTGCTTCCGGTTTCAGTGTTCACACGACAGGAGCCATGAACGCATTCCAGAGAGCAAAGTGCTGCAAACACAAGAAACGCTGATTTGAACAAGGATCCGAGCACCTAAAGTAGGTTGGGCCCACATATAGCATTAAATCCAAAACAGAAGCACAGCATTGATCTCATTAAAAAGTTAACGTTCTTGGAGGAATAAGTATCGGAGCGGGATGCAGTGTCAAGGAAATGGCGGTTTTTGTATCAAAGTTTTACCGTTAGACCCCTAGAGCATTTATCTCGACTACAGGAGCTGTTTTGTGTTTTTACAAACAACTCTATGACCATGTGTTAGGAGTAATATGCCTTCAATCTTGTCTTTTGAAGTTGTGTACATGTAATTATATATTGTAATTATGACCTCAACCTTGGTTGTTCTACTTTGTTGAAAAATAGATAAGTCAATGGAAACATATGTATGTACTCAGTGGATCTAGAAATATGTATATGTATATAATTTGTGCGCATCATTAGTAAAATGACAGTTGCGATAATTTATAAAATTAAGAAATTATGAAAAATATTGTTTGCAAATTAATTTAGAGCTTAATTGCAACGGTACATAATCTTTTTTTGCTACACAGAGCTGAAAGTACAAACCGTTGCATTGGAATAGCTTAGTGATCAAAGTAATATAATTGACTTAAGAAAACCATATGGTAATGATTGAATATGTATAATAAATCAACTATTTTAACAAAGTGCATTAAACGCCAATTCAAAAGTTCTAAAAAACTATCATGAAATCGATTCTGACATGACTATTTTCTTGATAAAAGGCCATCCGCTAATAAGTTAACGTCCGCACTTAAAAGGCCGAATCCTACCCTGATTGTTAGCATTCGTTTACATAAGGCAGCAGGGATCTTATAATGAACTTTTACGCAAGGGCTTTTATGTCGGCAACATCGCAAGCATCAAGACATTTTTTGAATGGGTAATTTTTAGACACATATTTTAATCAATGTATACATGATTTATTATATTAAACGTGTTAAAAGAGTATAATTTTTGTATAATTTTATTAAATATATAATAGCAAGCTTTATTTTAAGTGCTACGCATATATCATGTATATTTTTAGGAGGCCATATTTTTAATGTGACTTTACAGAACTAACCCTGCTGCACATTATATGTACATAATTGTCTATTGTTACAGACAAAGAAGTCAGTAATGACTTTTAACCCCTCTAGCGTTGAATTTTTTTATGAAAGCCTTGGAGGCCATTGTGTTTTTTTAGATTTGAAATCATCATAACTGTCTTAGCTAGGTCTTTCTGATTCATTTGAATACTTATGATAAGGGTCTACGGCCATTACAAATATGTTTTACTTTTACAGTGCGCGGATTGACTTCAGTCGTCAGAATCTGACGTCTACAGACGTCAGATTCTGACGACTAAAGTCGATCCCCGCGCTGTAAGGGTTAATTGTGTCAATAAGACATGTCTGTCTGTCTGTCTGGCTGGCTGGCTTGATGTCTGGCTGTCTCTCCTGCTGTATGTCTGTCTTGCTACTATTTCCCCCTGTTGCAATGCCTACCTTTTCTACAATCGGAGCCAGTCCAGCCGTTGAAGCATTCACAGTTTCCAGGAGTGGTACACATGCCGTTGACACAGCCGTTAGAACAGATGGCTTGGTCACATGCGTCGCCTTCCCAGCCTGCCTCGCACGCGCACTCCAAGCTACTAGGACACGTACCGTGCTCACAGGGAACCTTACACTTCACTGGAACATACACAAATAGAATAAACAAAACCTAATTTACCATAATGGAGAGACAAACAGCAGAAACTACTTACTTCATAAGTGAGCCGTTATTGTTGTCTTTGAAAATCAAATTATTGATCTATGACACAGAGGCCAATGGTCAAAAGGATTTTCTAATTTAATTTGGGAAATATATTTTAATTACTGTCTAACCTATTAGATTATAGCTTATTATTATCTGCCGTTAATTGGTATTTGATATAGTTTTTTTTTATTAAATGTAGGCCTAAAACATCTTGACGATTATCACAATAACAACAAATATTATTTTATCTTTCAGAATAATATTCTTAGACCATTACAAGATTACCAAAAACAGAGGGAATTCTCAAATTGAGAGCACTTTTATTTTATTTGAAGATTTAAATTTCGCTAGCAATTCAAGTCTCAAATAATGAAACTAAAATGCTTAATGCTATTTCACTGAGAAAAATAGTGCAACACTTTGCATTTGATCATTAGATTTTCACTCACGGTTCTGACAATAAGAGCCGGTATAGTCGCTGGTACATTCGCAGACACTGCCCGGCTGACAGACACCCCCGTGTAAACATGGGGGGTCACACACCGGGGTCTGACAGTCTGCTCCTGCGTAACCATGGCAACACAGCGGCACCTTATATATCACGTCCACCGTCTCCGTCTTCATCACTGTCCTGTACCTGGAAAATTATAAATACAATGTGTTGTACCTGGAGAAATATAAAATAAAGCACCATATAAAATGGGCTATAGCTGTACCTGGCAAATTACAAAATTCACCATCTGAAATGAGCTGTACGTGGAGAATTACAAAATAAACTGTCATCACTGCCCTGTACATAGATTATTACAAACAACATTATGGCGAATTACTGTCCTGTACCTGGCGAATTACAAAATAACTATCATTACTGTCCGGTACCTAGCGAATTACAAAATAACTATTATCACTGTCCTGTACCTAGCGAATTACAAAATAACTCTCATTACTGTCCTGTACCTGGCGAATTACAAAATAACTATCATCACTGTCCTGTACCTAGCGAATTACAAAATAACTATTATCACTGTCCTGTACCTGGCGAATAACAAAATAACTATCATCACTGTCCTATACAGGTTGCGAATTACAAAATAACTATCATTACTGTCCTGTACCTAGCGAATTACAAAATAACTGTCATCACTGTCCTGTACCTAGCGAATTACAAAATAACTCTCATTACTGTCCTGTACCTGGCGAATTACAAAATAACTATCATCACTGTCCTATACCTGGCGAATTACAAAATAACTGTCATCACTGTCCTGTACCTAGCGAATTACAAAATAACTATCATTACTGTCCTGTACCTAGCGAATTACAAAATAACTGTCATCACTGTCCTGTACCTAGCGAATTACAAAATAACTGTCATCACTGTCCTGTACCTGGCGAATTACAAAATAACTATCATCACTGTCCTGTACCTAGCGAATTACAAAATAACTATCATCACTGTCCTATACCTGGCGAATTACAAAAAAAAACTATCATCACTGTCCTGTACCTGGCGAATTACAAAATAACTATCATCACTTTCGTGTGCATGTATAATTTCAAAATAAAAACTGTAATCATGATAGTTACTGTCCACTACATGGATGATTACAAAATAAACACTTCTGTACATCAATCAATCAATCAATCAATCAATCAATCAATCAATCAATCAATCAATCAATCAATCAATCAATCAATCAATCAATCAATCAATCAATCAATCAATCAATCAATCAATCAATCAATCAATCAATCAATCAATCAATCAATCAATCAATCAATCAATCAATCAATCAATCAATCAATCAATCAATCAATCAATCAATCAATCAATCAATCAATCAATCAATCAATCAATCAATCAATCAATCAATCAATCAATCAATCAATCAATCAATCAATCAATCAATCAATCAATCAATCAATCAATCAATCAATCAATCAATCAATCAATCAATCAATCAATCAATCAATCAATCAATCAATCAATCAATCAATCAATCAATCAATCAATCAATCAATCAATTAATTAATTAATTAATTAATTAATTAATTAATTAAATAATTAATTGATCAATTAAGTAATGTGGCTTTAGGATACTTCTTGTGCAAACACAGACTAAACTAGCAAAGGCCTTTTGCAGAAAAGTGATCAAATTAAGTGGGCCTATTGATGGACAAACTCTGCCAACACACCAAATGGTATAACTTAAAACATTGTCTTATTTATTAGTAAGTAACCATCAGAACCATGGGACACGTGTGCAAGCTAGTGTAATATTGTACTTGGCTCTGTTATTATGTTATATCCTTAAACATTTTTTGCACAAAAAGTTCATATTCAAATCCTAGATTAATCATAACTATAACATTATCGAAATTGATTTCATGGCTGCTATATTGAATTTTTGTTTATCAAGTAATGTCAGGATGTAAAATTGCATTGCAATTTTTATGTGAATTTTTCATTACAATAATTAGATCATCAACAGTTTTTCTAAATTTCAAAATTCGAGTTGGCAGTCATTTTTAAAAAGTGCCGCCAAAAATCTAGCTCTTTTGTACAATCTGCAAGTGTGCCCTAGACCCGCACCTGGTGGGTACATATCACATCTGATAGTAGGATAAAGTGCCGACAATTGAGACATAAAATTGCCACATCTGTGACATATATTGTCGATACCTGAGACATAATTACAGTGACGACACCACACAGCACAGTTCTATTGAAACTGTATTGCCTAGTTTTCAGAAGAAATAGCTAGCTACGCTTATGTTTAATGACAATTTTAACCAGTTATATAATATAGACGATGTACTGAGGGATCAACATGTTTGTGGATAGCCTGATAGATCGTCGCCGCGGAGCTAAAGGATCCTATCTGACACTCGTTAGAGTGGCAGATAGGATCCTTTAGCTCCGTAGATCGTCGCCGCGGAGCTAAAGGATTCTATCTGACACTCGTTAGAGTGGCAGATAGGATCCTTTAGCTCCGTGGCGACGAGATGTTCACTGGAGCACACAGTCAGCAAATTTGTGAAATCATACCAGATTTATATCGCAATAAAATCTGAGATTCGTTGATCTGCACAATGTTCAGGCTTATTTGTTGCTCTCATTTTACCTGTTTCATAGAAAACATTTTAAACTCTCAAAGCTCCGAAATATTTTCATATAAACTAATACAGGTGTTTTTTTCTAAATCAAATCATCTTAATTAGTTTGAATGCCTTATGGGTCTACGGCCATTATACATATTTTACTTACTGAGTGCGGGGATTGACTTTAGATGTCAGAATCGGACGTCTATAGACGTCAGATTCGGACGTCTAACGTCGATTTCCACGCTGAAAAGGATAACTTTTTTTGACAACCTCTACGTGTACTTACTTGCGTACAGTACAGTACTCGACGCCGTCGACGGTTTCCCTGGAGACGATGAGTGACTCATCTTGAGGACAAGGTGTTACTTGCTCCTCGTACTCCTCCAGCTCCGGGGTTTGAGTCTCCTCCGTCCTAGTCTCGTCTGTCGTGCCGCAGATATGCACCCTGAAGTGACAACATTAGCAAATAGTACTCTTTCAAATCAAAATATAAAATTATATCCGAGTGTATCGTTTATTTGGGATTGATCGTGTGCATAGGCAACTTTGAAGAAAGCGAATTTAAAGCGCGCATATTACATTGTGGATTGGTATGAGGTAAATCATAATAATCGTTTAGGAGTGACGACAGTAGGGTGATCATTTGGTAATTATGTTTTCTAATGTTTTTTTGTGTGGAAATACCTTACATTTCAACATTATTTGTGTATTAAGCAATATATGATACTACAACATGGTTGAACAAGATTTAGCTTAGTTGCCCGTGTTTCACCGCGGTTCAGCAATGGCAACAAAAATGCATCATAGACAGGTTATATTTTAATATTGTTTGAAATTACCTGTTTTCTTGATATGGACATTATTTTTTACATATCGTATCTCCGCATATAAACGTGTTCATATGTAAAAATCGGGTTTTTAGGGCTGTTTAACATTCTTCTACCTTATGTTAATAACATTAGTGCACTCTGGTGAATATAAAATATGTTTTTCAATCCAATAATATAATCATCCCTGTCATCAAATGATAGATATTAATCTGCGCTTTATAATCTACGTTCAAAATCACACTTGATAATATAACGGCAAAAAGAAGCTACCCTTTAGCATTGTATGCTGAAATATGTTTTGTCCAGATTATTTTATGTTTGAATAAATAATTCCACATGCCGGTTTTCTTCACATAATTTTTGTGTTCGAGTCTAATAGGATTATAAGTGCATCATCACATATCAGTGTATGACCGTTTATGCGCGGGGATGCGTTTGTTGTAAAGTGTTCATATTTAAGAAAATAATTAAATGGCCATTTGGGCGATAACAGTAATGGGCGGTGATCCACAGGGCTGACTGAGAGCTGTGTATATTGGAGAAACTGCAATTTTAAATATCTAGAAGAATAAACAGCTATGTGCATTAGTTCAACACTCGACAGGCACAGTTGAAGCTGATGAGTCGATAGATACATTTTACGTCGAAAAAGACCCCACACCGTGGAGCTTTTAGTGGATGCTGGTGGGTCTACAACACAGATCATGTTGATAGCTGCATGTGTTCAGCCAATCTAGAAGATTCATGTACTTTAAAAAACATGTTCTGTTGCTCTATTATTATATACACTGTGCCGAGTGAAAGGTTTTATTTGAGGTCAGTGAAATAATCAAAGTATATGTCTATTAAATTGTATTTTTTACATAAAATTTGTAGACAATTCTAACCACCGACCAATCAAAGAGTGCTCAGCCTGTCACATGGCAAGATCGGCAAATCACCTTGATATAACCTGGCGCATTTGTACTACATGGCGCTTAAAGGGTCAAGATAGAATAAAGAATTAATGTTGTGTTGAGTAGTTCCGGGTAGCCCACTAGGCCTTTAAGATTGATTATGTAGGCCTATGCAAAATGACTATGTTGCGCATGCGATACATAGCATCCCAGTACACAAGAAAAGGCCTAAAGACGATGTAAAGAATTGGGGATTATTAATATAAAACCGGAAAATAACGCCACAAATCACTGTGTAAAATTAACATTGCAAAGGATTTGCAGCGACAATCATTTTGTGGCGTTGTTTGGAAATTAATTTCTGAAACGGCGATCAGAACCTCCGGATCGTCCATTGGAGACTGGAATGAATACTGCGCGAGAAAGTTACACTATACTATCCAAAGGCAAAAACCTGAAATTAAACCTCGCCCCTCTTGCCTGGAAAATGGTGACATATTCATTAAGCATATAATTATGTTTAAACAAACTTTGCGGCAGCGGGATTTAAAGCCCTCCTCACACAACCCTCTGGGCACACGATGTTGATGTAACGTTGAATCAACGTCATGATTTAGCGTCGCCACAACGTCGTGTGCCCAGTGG
Organism: Flabesymbios commensalis; assembly: GCA_964017125.1. Lineage (NCBI taxonomy): Eukaryota > Metazoa > Annelida > Polychaeta > Terebellida > Flabelligeridae > Flabesymbios > Flabesymbios commensalis. The sequence continues at coordinate 42,864,110 of OZ024910.1, read as the reverse complement.
AAAGGCATTTTGGATACTAGTAAACTTCAAACTGACATTTTGTTTTAATCCGACTGTTTGATTAGCAGATTAAATCACAGTTGATGGGAATAAAATGAGTGTTTAGACATTTGGATTTGCAAATAAATTATTTTGTCTCAAAATAAATGAATAAAAGTATTCTTGCCCACTTGAAGTGTGTTGGTCGCGGCAGTGAGACACAACTTCAACTGGGTGAAAACATGTAACTGTTTAATACAGAGCTTTGAGGGCTAATAAAGGTGTGGTCGCGTACTTATTCAATGAAAGCGATATGTGAATTAATGATCCACATTATTTCCTCCGCTACTGAAATCACATTCATTAAAATGTGCTGAAAAAAAAAGTTCCTCAATATAAAAATTATTGGGTTTGATTTATAATTTCAAAAACCATTGAAACACCAACTTGAATAACTGATTTGTTGAACAATATAAATATAAAATTATATTTATTTCAGATGAAAAACTTTTCAGTTTTACTAATCAATCACATTATTTTACCACTAACGTGTTGCTGGATGTGTTGATAAAACCTACAGCACTGTGTATGAATGGGACACTATTCCTCTTCCCTGCAGGTGTACACGCCGCATTGGTAATGTTACAATAGGTTGCTTATTGTTCAAATGACAACGCTTCCACCCTAAAATATGGTAAATTTGTATGGCCGACTTTTTTAGATACTTCACAACTACGAAAAAAGTGGGCATTCAAGTGGAACTCAATTAATTCGACCCAAAAATAGAAAACTTTTAATCGGCAATGGTGTTATGGTAGGCCCTATTTAAAAAACGTGTCATTGAAATGTTTGGGTATTTTTAAAATAGAATTAAGTCAGGGAGATAAGCTGACATTTTACTACATTATGCACGGATTAAACGATGATCACAGTCATTATGTACAGTGGCAACCCGAGCAAAATGATTATAGGCACTCGCTCCCTTAAATTTGTGATGAAAAACTTTGGATTAAAGTGACCCATGCTGAATTACATGTATCCTGTATTCAACATTTTACTGATAAAGGAATTTTAAATGCGATAATTACTGTTTTAAAAAATATCAATCTAATCGGAATAATGATACGTAACCTAACATTGCGATACATTTTATGGTATACAAATTTTACTAAGTGATCTATTGTTTGACTGAGAACTTACATGTCCACAACGATGTCATCTTGAGCCAGTGTGAGAAGCGGGGTCCACAGGATGAGTAAAGCCAGTAGCGGTGTCAACCAAGATGGTGACGCCATGATTGTAGATGATCGGCCCAGCGGGCACGATGTAACACCACCGTAAGGTGTGTGCAAGTCTCTTGTCAATGGGTCCTTGTAAAGTGATGGGTAACTCACTATGAAGTAAAGTTTGTTGGTTCCCCTCACTGGATCTGGACCGGTTTATTAACCTGAGACATGGATTGAAGGCCCGCACCACTATTTTATACCCAGTGACAGCCGGTCCTCATCGATCAGACAAACATACATCTCAAGTTTAAAATAAATTTTCTTGCTTCGTCGGCGAAAAAACAGATGTTGAGGAATCTCTAAGCAAACAGGATATTGTTTGACTTTAGGAAGGCGTGTCAAACAATCATTGAATTTCAATAGTGAGCTGACTGACTCGCAGCTGACGGCGCTAGCCAAGCTCTATGATTGGTTGCAAATGTTCAGACATGCCCTGTACGCATGTGCAACAGGCATATCTCTGCACCGAGCAGTTGTTTTTCTCATATTGAGTTTCGATCGTCAAAAATGTGAACTTAACAATCGATCACTATTTTAATTCACACAACGCGATAATCACTGCGCTGTTTTATGTTTTCTTCCATACGCATCACCGCAAATTTCTATTTTTATTATTTCAAATAAAAATGTCATTTATTGCCATTTAATGGACACGTCACTGCATCCCTAACCGGCTAATCGAGCGCAAAAAACGTATACGTTTCTTTAAAAAACTTAAACGGAATATTCTGATTATAAATTTGAGTGTGCCTACTGTGGGACGTATGTTGACCGGGATTTTAGGCAGTTGATGGTTCAATCAGCTAGACTAATCGGGTCTATTATCTTGATGATCTGTTTCGGAAATAAATAAGAAAAAAATGTGAATTCACACCAGACACTGTTTTAATTTTGTACCAGTGTCTCACGTGCACAAGCATTTGCCCAAGCAAACGCAACGTATTTTGTTTATAATAAGAATGTTATAACTGTTAAAGTATTTGTGGCATAATATGATGTTTAAGCATTTCAATAGATGGAGCTGAGCAACAATGCAAGACATAATTGTTAACATCATTCGGGTGATTTCAAAAAAAATAAATTCTAAAAGTCTGCATTCGCCTACCCCCACCCTCCTCCCTCAGTTACGAGGCGTCTGTTTAACATTGTCCCAATGGAGGCCTGACGTATGAGGTTTTTTTCCAACACTGTGGCGTTGTTAAGCTGGTAACATGTTTTACTGTTGAGGGCACACATATTACTTTCACCAAGGTTTTTTTCTCGGGTGCACAAGTCAGGTAGCTCAACTTTATCTTAATCAATCAGATCGATATCACATACGTAAATGCAAAGCGGCAGTGTGTCCGATAGAAAAAAAAGACCGCCCTTCTCAACACAAACGATTGAGAGACATAATAGCATTCTCAACAAACACGACACATCTACCCTATGTTTGACCAATGTTGGGCCAACGTCGTAGACGGTGGCGCAACATTGGACAAGCATTGGGTAGATATGTTTTGTTTGCTGGGCTGTGATGTGTCTGTAATAAAAAAAAGCTGAATATTCATCAGTCGTTTATGCAATTATCTGAAATCTGAAAAATATGTGTAGGAAATAGCTATAATTCCATTTGTCCAAAATTTCCAAAAGAAGATACGTTTATTTGTATCAGAAAACAACATGGCCAAGTACAAAAGTTTAGAATAAGAAAGTGCTGATAGTATTATTGTTTCCTGGTGCAGAAAGCCTCCAAAAGACTCCAGAAGAGTCGCTTTCATGGAGGCCACCTATGAAAAAAAATGCTGAACATATACTTCATAATTGTGGCAATATTGATTCTGTAAATAAAAAAAGGACATGGCAAACAGATGAAAAAAAATGATGGGATGAAAGCGGCGACTATGGTAGGAGAGGTCCGGTCACGCAATCCATGCTGCAATTAGCCGAAAAAGTAAGATAATAATTATATACATATACACATACACACACATATATACATATATACCCATATATATATATATATATATATATATATATACACACACACATGCACATACATGTATATTAAGCGCAGCGTCGATGATATGCCAGTTGATCGAAAAATATATATATGTATAGAAAAATACACACAACAATGCATAAATATCAGCATATATATGCGTGCGCACGCATACTTATAGATACACCCATTAGGGTATAAAATTACATACATTCAACGATTTTGATGACAAACATAGCATAAAGGTATAGAGTATTGATTTGTATAATTGTCTAGAAATTGATATTTTGCATACTGTACAAATGATGCAAAACTATGGGTGTTTATTTTGTTAATTATGTTTTTATTAGTAAAATTCATTAAGGACGGGATGGAGAAACGATTACATTTTTCAGCAAAAACATGATAAACTCTATTTCTGTGTACTATTGTGTAATTATTATTTAATAGTCTAAAGCAAAACTTTAATTGATTTATTAAAAATATATCTTCAATTTTTAACATACCCAGGCGTTTGAAAATTAGCTCGGTGTGTGATATATAATTGCTAAGCGTTATTGCCCGGGTGGCTTTTTTGTAAAATACATATTCTATTTATGTTATAACCCCATAATAAAATACCGTAATGTATGTGTGGTAAAATTAATATGTTGTAAGGAGTTAAAATAATTTTTTGGGGGAATAGATTCTTTAATTTGTAAATGATGCCAGTTGCTGATGAAATTTTCAAAGCAATTGTATTTATATGAGAGTCCCAATTTAGGTGTTGATGGGTGATGATAACCAAAAAGTTCAATTATGTAAGCCGTTCTATGTCTGTGTCATTAATATTTAAAGACGGTATGTTAAAACGTTTCTGTGGCATATGGAATACAACAAATTTCGATACTTTTATGGATAACATATTCAAATTGAGCCAATTTCTTATTTTGAACAACTCATAATTTATATTAACATTGAAGCTGGAGATATCGGACATATCTAGTGTAGTGATTAAGGTACTATCATCTGCATAGAGAATAGCTTTAAAAAGTGCTGGCATTAGATATATCATTAAAATAAATGATAAATAAAAGGGGGCCTAGAATTGATCCTTGAGGAACACCAGTAGTTATTTGTTTGATGTCAGAGGTTACTCCGTCGTAGTCGACATACTGGGCTCTGTTATTTAAATAAGATTTGAAAAAGTAAAATTCCTTTGATGTGATTCCATAAAAACGAAGTTTATCGAGGAGAATATCGTGATTAAGTGTATCAAAGGCCTTCGACAGGTCTAAAAAATAGCTAGAGGTAATTTGCCTGCGTCTAATTTTTGAATGATTAAATCTATTCCCTCTGTTGCAGCCAATTCTGTAGAGTGACCACGCCTAAAACCGTACTGGCTTGGATAAAAAAGCTCCTTATCAGATAAATATGTGAATAATTGATTAAAAACATTTTTTTCTAAAATTTTAGATAATGTGGGTAAAAAAGAGATCGGGCGGTAATTATCATTAAAGATTAGATGATATTCGTGGAAGTGAAATAATATCGGGGGGATATTCAGTTGAATTCGAGCAAATGAGACAACATCGATAATTTTCATCATCAAATTTATCTACTCGCGATTGAAAACGCTGAAACAGCTGGTTTATGTTTTATTAATCTCCTAATAACGTATATTTATTGAACAAGTAATTCGCGGGTAAAATAGCAGTCTGTTGACGTTGCAGTAGATATTGATCTGACCAGGTGATGTGCAGACCTCCCCCCCTCCCCCTACCCCCTCTTATTAAACACAATACCTCGACCGAATGATGATTCAATACGGTAAAACGCCAAATGCACTGGTCCGTCATTGATCCAGCATCAAGTCAATATTCTCTGTTTGTTGGATGCGGTACTGGCCCAACGCACGTGTAAAACGCTTTATAGGATTTCAATGCAGCACGCTATAAGGTGGGCCTCACTGCCGCAAGCCAGAATATCATGTGAATACAAACATTTTTATTTTGTTAAAAATCTGATCAAAAAGTGTTAAATATCAGGTCACTTTTAATCAGAAATTTGAAGTGCCGATAAACGTCTTTAGAGCAGCTAGATATGCCATTATTGTCGCTTTACCCATTGATCCTTTAACCGCCGGTGCCGCATAAATTCGGGTTCTCATTTTTTATTAGCACATTAAGTACCACATTTTAAATATGTTAAAGATAAAATGTGACATCAACCAGCAAGATTTGAAAAGAGGTAACCTCCATTTTGTCAAATCTGAATAATTTTCACTTAATTTAAGTTGTGGATCGCGTCAGCGAGACACAAGTTCAAGTGGGCGAAAATTCAAATTGAATAATTTGGCGGTTAAAGGGTTAAAGCTCTGAGATATTTTTGTAAAAATAAAGTTTTTTAAAATTTGAAATCATCATAAAAGTTTTGCTAGATTTTTCCGCTTTATTTGAGTGTTATGAGTGTACGGCAAATATAAATATTTCAATTCTTACAGTGCGGGAATAGACTTTAGGCGTCAGAATCTGACGTCTACAGACGTCAGATTTTGACGCCTAAAGTCTATTCCCGCACTGTAAGGGTTAAGGCAATATAAAAACCGAAATCGTACACTTTCTCTAGATCCTCCATTTCACTGGTGATCAATTCAAATTTGTCGTATTGGAAAAAAACTTGACTACGAAAAACATTTGAACTGAAGCAAATTCATAAGAATCATCTCCATGCATGTATTCACGTGCAAGACAGGTAAGGCCGAAGGTAAGTACATTGCTTTACACGTCGCCACGTCAGTAACCAACTGTCAACATTACCTTTGTGAATTCCACATTTTGTCAACGATCCTTTCCTCCCTAGATCAATTTAGCAGCTTGGGGCAAAAACACCTGTTTGGAGTAATAGGCTTTACATGTAACGATAGTTATGTATATCTTCACTGTTAAGTCCAGTCTTATAGGCCTACTAGAGAATTAAAATTTAATGCCCAATTACCATAAGTGCGAAATTTGGTCCATCAACGACAAGGTTGTCTGCGTAACCATGGCATACATGTCCTCTTCTTGTAGTCGCATCTAGCACAATTTTGTTCCTGTATCTTTTTTTCTACGAATTATTACAATATCATCTAAACAATTCATAAAAGTTGTGTGTCCCTCCCGTTTATGTGCATGTTCAAGTCAATATAAACATATCTTTGTTTTATTTACTCAAACATTAATTCACTTATCGATTTCCAATCGTACTTGTATCTACTCCTTTAGGTTTTTCGTTATACAGCCTGATAATTATTGTCCATTAATGATAGCTATGTGCTTTCACTGATATGTCCCATGGAAAAAAATGGCTTTGTTTGACGAGAAATACTTTCCCAAGATAGTCACCAAAAAAATTGTAAACAAACTAAACCGTAGGACCGATTGCCTGCTAAATTGCCTTGTATTGACAAAACCGCAAAACCATGGCAACTATTTTTTTAAATTATTATTAAGAGTCAGACATATTGTGCTACAAATAGCATGGGATCTGCTTTATATATAGGTTTTAAGATCTGCCCAAATTAAATAAACTTGTTGGTTTTGTATAACAATATGATTATTTTACAACAAAATGCCCGCCAACATTGACCTACAAATATATGTTTTAGATTACATCTTAGCTCTTAGAAGTTCAATACATCCATTTATGCTTATATCTTCATTTTTTATTAGCACATTATGTACACACCTTTTGAACATGTTAAAGATAAAATGTGACATCAATCAGCAATATTTGAAAACAGTTGACTTCCATTTTGTCAAATCTGAATAATTTTCACTCACTTGAAATTGTGGATCGCGTCAGCGAGACACAATTTCAAGTTGGTGTAAATTCAAATTGAATAATCTGGCGGTTAAAGGGTTAATTTTATGTAAAGACACAAATATATCTTTATCAGGCAAATACTTTGGTGTAGTATTTGACAGTAGCTTAAATTTCTGAAAACACATATCCCAAACAAGCTCATACTTCTATCATACCCGTGACATGCGTCGAATTCGAAAAAAATCTGTCTTTAAGTAGCTTTTCCTAAGCAAACTGTAGTGGTACTGGTGAGTAATTGTGACTGATTCCGACGGATTGCTTAGAAACTGTGAAGCGAAGGAAGAACATTTTGCTATTTTTAACCATGTAACGTGACCCTCATTTTTCAAATTATTATAATAAGACGATTATAGAACATAAAAGAAAGAGTTGGGCTGTAATAGTGCATTTTGTGGATCATTGTCACCACAAAAAGTCTAGCAGTTCAGGATTAATAGCTTAGTCATATCAAAGCTACCCACACTAAGATCCCCTGGTCAGACTGTTCAAATAATATTTGTGGATGTAGAATATTAAAAAATAATATTATGGGCATAATCAACAAAATAACACATAAAATCATTTATTGGTGTTTCTTGTATTATAATACATATAATATTATGTTATTGTTTAGTGATAGTAATTCTGAGCAAAAAAATGCAATTTTAGCAGAGGAAAGACGTCCTATACATCTGACTAGCTATATAAATAAATTAATAAATATAATCGACGATTTTCTGGTAGGATGGAATTGTATGTGTATAATTGTTAATCCCAGGTCTCATAATTATACAATGGACCATATAAATTACGACAATAGGCATTTTGTTTCATTGTTGGGTCAGTTTCAACAATATACATACTTCGTGTTCAGAAAAGCAGCGTATACAGTCCAGCAGCCATGGGGCAAATTTGGAAAAATAAGCCAGGTTAATGTGTAGAATCAGCAACTGAATTTTGTTCAGGTGGCCTCATCGAGCACATTTAGTCATGTAAGACGGAGTCTGAGGTGGCCGCCGGATTATAGTCAGACTTAGGGAATTGTGTAAATTTGTCAATTTGAGCTCGATTCCGTTATTTAATATAGAGGACCTACTATTTTAACTAGTTTGGTGCTCAATGCGTTCATGTAGATTTTTCCCAGATAAACTAAGAATCGCCAGAGTTGTGCCATTATGCAGAAAGGGTGACAATACACTTTTTTCTAATTATAGACTTATATCTATTTTACTATCTTTTTCTAGAATATTCGAAAAAGTTACTCGTTACTCGTTACTCTATGTTTATTTTGAAAGTAATAAATTACTCTTTAGCAGTCAATATACCTTCAGACAAGGCCATTCAACTGAATTTGGTGCTTTGGCATTAATAGACACAATTACATTTTTGATGCAAGAAGGGAAGGTCCCTGTTGGAGTATTTTAGACATGTCAAAAGCCCTGGACACTTTAAATCATGATATATTATTGGATAAACTTTCGTATTTTGGTTTTTCTGGCATTTCTAAGATCTTCTAGCATCACATATTTCAAATAGGCATAAATATGTAAGTTTTGACAATCAAAATTCCGAAACGGCACAAATTATGACAGGGGTTCCCCAGGGATAAATTCTAGGTCCCCTTCTTTTTTTAACATACATTAATGATTTTGTAAAATTTTTAAGTACACTTTTAAATTGTATCCTTTTTGCTGATGATACTACAATCATCATTGGTGCTTGTGGATTGAACCTAACATTGTAAAATTCAAATCTATGTTTTTCATCAGAGTCAAAAATTAATTATTTATCCAACAATAATTATACATCGTGTTGAAATTTAAAATGTTGATAATTTTAATTTTCTTGATTTAATAATTAACAAGAATTTGAAATGGAATTCCCGTGTCAACTATATTGCTAGTAAAATATCACGTTCTATAAGATTATTTATGATATTAAGACATACATTGCAAACTGATATTTTAGTTCTGTTATATAATTCTCTAACTTTACCTCACATGACATACTGCTTATTGGAGTGATCATCAAATAAGGTTTCCTTGTTGCAGAAACAATTTTTAATGGTCATTTCGTTTAGTAAGCTTTTCACTCATTCAGAGCCTTTTTTTAAACAACTCTCTATGATAAAATTCGAAGACATGGGAGAAATTCAGCAAGTAAAATTGTATTATCGGTGCCTTAATGCAAGTTACCTTCTTATTTTCTAACATTGATATTTAATCAAAATCCACATAAATACTGCACTAGAAGCAATGATATATATATCGCTTTTTGGAATAAAAAAAATGTATTGTATATCGTATTGTAACTACTATTACCAGTTGCCCGCATATTATAAAACATATATTATTTACACACAGTCTCTCTGGTTTAATGATCTATATGAAACGTTTTTTATTGATAACGATTCGTATACATGTAATTTTGTCAAATGTTTTGTTTGCTCGTATGAGTAGTTTTTTTGTATTATGTACACATTATATCTTCATTTGCTCTCATATACTTTTATTAAGTCATAGATAGATGCTTTATTGACAAAAATTCAAGTCATGGAAATTATTAAAAACAGTGACATGTCACTCCTCTCACATATATGACTTACCACCCTGTGAACTATTGAATTTATAACACACCTGTTCCATTTGCTTATCATCTAATATTTGAAGCTTTATAAGTAACTTGCTATTCTTCTCTAATGTATAGTAAAAGTAATATTGAATTAAAAATGTAATGTTTTACCTGCCTCTAATTCATGCCTTGCTTTTCGCAATCCTGGTTTACTTCAAGATTTTTCCACAAGCTACATATAAATAAAACTTCCCTCCAGACCTTTTTTTTGCAACATATGCATTTTTGTACAAATACGATGCAAAATAAAAACTTGCAAGGTGTTACTTAAATACGCTACATAACTAACAAAATCATGTTATGATTATGTAATGATATTAAATGTCACTATATCCAGTAAATAGTTGTATTATACAAAGTTTGAGTGTTTGTAGTTTTGTTACGAAACAGAATCACTATTACAACATTGTTTAGTAAAGAACAAAATACATTACCGAAATACGTTAACAAAATACGTTACAAAACATAACGTATTTGTGTAACGTATTCTGATTTTTTTTTCTTTTTTTTTGGCAATTGTAAAGCTGGGTCCAGTGACCAGGCTTAATATTTACTTGCTGTTTGGAGACATACCTAGTGAGTGACTAAACACTGGGCGATTTGTTGTTAAGTGTGCTTATCACTATATCTTCAGAATCTTCAGAATAGCGTCTGCTTGTTTCTATTTTTTATTTCAAGAGTAGTAGCCTACTGTTAGTATCACAAAATTGTTTATGTCTTCTTACATAGCCTACTTACGTTACACGACATATTCATCACGCAGCAAGGAACTTTGGTTGATTTCAGATTTTTGGGCAGACAAAAACAACTACCGGTACCCGATAACTAACTTAAATGTAACATATTCAGTTATTTTCTAGCGACATGAACATCAATTCAAAAAACTGCATCCACTCATGAACAGTGACATGTCAAAGACGATAACTCAAGCTAGCGACATGCCAAAACTGTAATTTTTATGGCATTCCAAAGTTTAAAAGCACAATTGTTTTTGTCTAGGCTATGGATAACTATGCATTTTCTGAAAGGTCTATGCATTAATTGAATGGTAAAACTAGTTAAGCAAAAGTGGAGGTCACGTATACAAGCGAGAAAACTGCTGGGGTCACATGATTCTTGAAGTGGCGTGCTTTGCCCATATGTTTTTTCAGTCAGAATTCCCTAACGGAACTGAAGTAGTACCATAATCTCCACACTCCTTAACTTTAAATTGTATACTCCAGCAGCCCTCCATATATGTGGAGTATCAGGCTGGAGGGGGAAAGAGGCTGCAGATTTAGTCGACCACTCGCACACACTCGAGACTTCTACCCACATGACAATAATTATTGATATCAAATACGATAAAGTGGTAATGTTAGCAATGTTTAATATGTTGTCGACTGCTATGATGCTTTCACCTATGATGTGTGTAATTACGTTTCATCCATGGAGTGATGGACGTAGACATATTTTTGGGCTCATGCGACACTCAAATCGGTTTCGGTTAAAAAAAAATTACACATAACAAATGTATCAGTTAATATTAAATTAGATATTAAAACACTACCGGTATGATGCTGTGCATTATAATATACTAATGGTCCATTGACACAAATTAACATTGGCTGCATTTGTATATGAGCCACAGCAGTCATACCAATGTGCTAACGTGAGATAATTTTGGACACCTTTGTTGTTAATGTGACAATATACTTTGTATAATGTAACACATATTAGTGTATCGTGACATGCCCTTTGACTCTTCATATAATAACGTGACACCTTGTGTGACACTTGATCAGTCAACGTGACAGTGTCATTTTTAGGGTGAGTGAGATAAGTTTATCATCCCTCGAAAATAAGGTGTCCAAATGTGAAATTCCAAGATTTGTGTTTAGTCTACTTGTGTTTACATGTCCAGTATTATATCAGTGGTTGGAAATGCTATTTAGCAACGGAATACTTTGGGAAGTGTCATTGGCATCTGTCAAGTTAGCACTTAATATGTATTCTAAACAGCAAAAATAAAATACCATAGCCATTCTGCAATGCAACAATCTGAAAGCAGCCATTCAAGTAAATATTTCTAGCTATGTGCATATAAATTCTGGGTAAGGATGCGTCTTCTATTAGCACTGTTGCTAACGTGATCCTAGAAACATATCAAAATAAACGTCACGTTAGCACCACCTTAATGCAACAAAAAACAACTTAGCTTTAAATATATACTTGTTTAATTACAAATATAATGTGCTGTCTTTTAATATTCACTTGAAGCTGCTTCGATGTCCCTACATCTTCTAATTTTAACTACATTTTTTTGTTAGTATAATACTTTGTATCCTTAAAAAGTCATACATCAGATGTCAAGTATCTTGACTTCTGTCATGCTAGATGTTGCTGTTTATAGCAAACCTGAAAAAAAAAGTTATTTTAGCCATTCTACAATGCAATAATGTGTAACCAACAATACAAACATATTTCTGATTGTGTGCAGAAAAATTATAGCCAGTGATTAGCTGCTAACTGGTACAGCGGATAACCTATCAAATTTGAAGGTTGTGTGCACTTTGTGATAAAAGCATGGAATTTGTTTAGGGGTTCTACATACCTTGAAGTTTATTTTCAGACGTGGAGCCACCTGAAATTTGACCTTTGTTGACCGTCAGGGGTCATTGAATACGGACATCTAAAATTTGCCATTCTCGCATCATGTGCCATCATAAATTATCATTGTTGGCTAAATTGTAATTAGTTTGAACTCGAAACACTCTAGTTATATATAAAAGTAAAGGTTTGACACCTATTGACTTTGAAAGTCAATGACTTTGAAGGTCAATGACCTTTCTTTGTTCCTAAAATGTGTTATATCTACTTCAATCTGAGTAAGTACTGATGGCAGAAATACAGATGTGTTACACCAAAATGTATTGCAAATTTTCATTATAACCATTGTGCATTTCGATCTCTTATTATTATTATTTTCATTCAGTGCAGTCACCATCACAGCCACAGAGAGCAGTGCATTTCAGCTCGTTTTTTTTGCATTTGCACCGGCCACAACAGCCTTTCAAGCATCCGCAACGAATTAGTAATTTGGTCCAGAAAGGCTGCCACCCTGTCACAAAATCTTTTTTCCAGCCCTAGTTTTTGGGGCATGGAAGCTTGGGGTCACCAGTCAGGGCCTGGCTCCAACAAATGGCTTGATAAGTGGCGCGTTTTAAATGCTGCTGTAGTGCTGCTTCGTAGGTGGTAAATTATCCAGTATTCTGGACTTTCGCGTGAGCAATTGTTTTCTACAAGCATTGACCTTTGTGATGTCACGTGTTCAGTCATAGACAAGCACCCGGTAAATCGATAGGGTTGACATGGTTTGGTCAAAGATCCTATCATGCAGGAGCAAGATGTCTTCAAATGTTCCCGTGGCTTTGGATACAAATGCCATGTGTCCCAAGCTGTTTTCTTGCCTCTCCCCGAATGACGAAGTAATGTCACACCCTGTGAATGCATGAAATACATGAAGAGCGGAACACAACCTTGAATCCAAAGAAGCAGTCCGTTCAAGGACAGGCATAGCGAAAATGGGATCCATCCATAGCTTATCAGGTTTGATATTGTTATATTGAGCGATAACCAGAATAACCACGTCGGTATCAGCTGTACGAACACTCACTTTCCTGTATCCTGCCTTAACGGCATCAGCCACATGTAAGAGTAGACGGGTATTGGCTTCCTCGTGGGAGCAGGCCGGGGACCAGGTTGATCAGATCAGCATCAACAACGCTGCACAACACATTCCCTTCCAAAGTTAGGTATATGGCTGCACCTTCCTTGGTTATGATTCTCGTCAGTTGTTGTGCCAAGAACGGAATAGTTTTATTATCGTACAAGCGCAGGAAATCTTTTTAGTTTTTGGGAATAACTGTTGTAGGGAGCACTTGTCTTCGTACCCCTTTGCTTCTCTTCTCCCTGGCTGTGCTTTTCAAGCTCTCTGGCTTGTACACATTCCAGATGACGTCCACACGATTGACTATATCTACCTGAGATGATATATAATGGTGTAGCACCATGTCTGCATAATCTTGGAACGTTTTTGCTGTTCCGGGATTCAGAATCTGCACAATAACTGATAACTGCACCATTCAAGAATTTTGCGTTTACAACAGGGGCGCGTATACTGGACGTGTTGTCTCGTTTTCAAAACAATGAAGGATGTCTGCCTTTGTACCAAGCCTGAGCTTGCCTACCAAAGAGAGTGGTGGGGGGAAGCTTGACTTTCACGTGTGAAAAATTGACCGCGGTTTCCATCTCTGGTTTGGGAAGATATATACAAGCGTGGAAACAGATTGCAGTCATTCTCAAGTGATGTTACTTGCATCTTTTTAATTTACGTTTCACAGATGGGCTACTGAACAGTGGTAGCTTGTTTTTATGCAGTGGTTCTGTAATAGGTCTTGCAGACTCGACAAGTCTTTCTTTCACAAACCTACTGTTCTTCACCAAGTATTTCAACATTCCTCACACTGTTTCCCAAACAGTGTGAGGAACATGGTATCTCTAGTGTCTAGAACCAAGAGATCTTCGCTTTCCTCTAGAAATGGGCTGTACATCTCTTCAACCACTGCTAACGACCTGACATCGTTGACAAATGTTGCTTGGACTCCTGGATGCTGTTCATGGTGATGGTGCGCGCTATCTTTTTGATGTGATCTCGTGGTATCATCCTCCAATTCGGCGATTATCCTAGCTACTTCGGGACCAGCTACCATCTAACGCCTGAGAACTGGCAGATTGTCGGTAAGACCTACCGCACCACCGGATCCTTTGATGATAGCATTTTTCTGCTCATGACATTGGTCCATGGCCATGGCAGAAAATTAATTATGTGTATTGCACCATAAATTTCCCAGCACGGGGGACATTAAGATGTTTCTGAGAGAGCAACATCATGCCTCGAATGTGTACAGGTAGCCACCTACTATAGTGTGTGTGGTCGAGAGCAAACATCCATGGGACAACCGTTGTCATTGACTCCATGTAGAGTTGAAAGTTACCTTCACGAAAGGCTCTAACATACAACAGCAAGAGGATTTGAATTTCAAATTTTAAAAAGGAATATCGATAGTAAGGCTTAGTTGTACTATTTATTAATTGACTATAAAATGGCCGAGTTTATGTTCTGTACAAAGTTCCATCATTGCTGTTCAAAACTGTTCTATTCCACTCTGTAATATGATTATCTTGCAATATTTTTTTCAATACATGTTTAAATAATTTCACATTTACAATACCTTGGCCATGCCATACAAAATTCAGGCCCAGACTGAACAGTAGAGATTTAATTGTAGCTGTTCAACCATTCAAGGAAATGCCATTTCCACAATTTCGGTACGTAATTTGGTGCATATTATACACTAGCGTATTGTGCGCGCCCACAATTGTCTTCAACCAATATCTAATAAATTTTAATTTACAATTAACTTCAGTGGGTATCTTTCCAATTTACCATATATAAATTAATCAGCTGTATTTCTTTTTAAGTGCAAATTTCCCCTACGAAGTTAACCTTTTTAATATCAACAGCTTTATGAAATCCCAAGATTTCACTTCCATACAATAAAACGGGCATCACTAATTTATCAAATATGGTAGGCCTACAAAGAAAACTGGGTTCTGGTGCATATAATTCATTAACAGAGCAGAACAGTTTAAACATAGCCTTTAAACCACGATCTGCTAAATTTGATTGCGTTTGGGCAAATTTACCTCTACTGCTTAATGTAAGGCCCAGATAGGATTTTTTCTAATAAATACAATCTTCTGTCATCGAAAAATTGATGGCCATGTTGTGTTACCTTCCTTCCCTTCCTGAAAATAATCATACATGTTTTGTCTGTGTTTATATGTAATTTCCATCTATGACAATAATCATACAAAATATCCAGCCCAACCTGTAAATCCTCTCTAGTTTCTGATAAAAGTGCAAAATCATCTGCATACAATAATGTTTTACAATTCATGTCACCAATATTGATTCCTTGAAATTGACCTACAGAAGGAGCTTTTTCCAAGTCGTTCAAGAATAGATTAAAGAGAAACGGTGAAATAGTTTCACCTTGACAGCATTTAAATATAACACTTAATATGCCTAGCAGTCGTTTCTTCATACAATTGTTTTATAATATCATGTATACTGCCTCTTATTCCACTTTCAATAATTTAAATCATAAACAATCTTTATTCAGGTAATCAAACGCTTTTTAAAAATAAATAAAAACACAATACACCTTTTCTCCCTGTTCTAATGAATAATCTACAATGGATTAAATAATAAAAACGTTATCAATTTTATTGTTCCCCGCCCCTTTCGAAAACCTGCTTGAGAATCAGAAAATATTTCATAAGTATCAGACCAGAAAGTAAGTCTATTATTCAGAACTTTGGTGAACAGTTTACCCAGTGTACTCAAGCGGATCATTCCACGAAAATTATTAACATCACTCATATCTCCGTTTTATAAAGCTTTATCGGTTTGAGCTCTTTTATCGCCTTCTTCCTTTCTGCATCTGAAATGAGATTGTTCAATTCATTGGATTGTGCTTGTAATATACCATTGCTATAGTGTCGCATGTCTCCGTTTTATAAAGCTTTTTCGGTTTGAGCTCTTTTATCGTCTCCTTCCTTTCTGCGTCTGAAATGAGATTGTTCAATTCATTGGATTGTGATTGTAATATACCATTGATATAGTGTCGCATATTATTCATGTAGGCCTATATCATCATCAACAATATGATCTACATTGTCTGGATTAGGGAGCTTCCTAAAATATTCAAAAAATCATTTGGTGAAATTACACTATTATTATTCTGTTTCTGTTGTCTTAGTAGCTTCCAAAATTATTTACTGTTAAATGCCATAGGCCTACTGTTTATTATGTAAATTATTTGTCATAATCTGATTTACATTGTCTGACTTTAGCATTGCATTTAGAACGCATAAACCATATCTTTTCTGCTATTTTCATCATCAGTATTCTCTCTGCTAATATTAAAGATAGAGTCAGGTTCTAAACTCGCATCATGCGTGTAAGCCTTCAGCATACAGTACAGTGTGGTTGATGAAGTAACTGGATACTACTCCAACGAGACACTCACCAAACGCTGTATTAATGTTAGGCCAACGTCTGCGACGCTGGCCCAACATTGAACCAACATTGGAGAAATGTACAATGTTTGAGAGAAATCCTCCTGCCCAGCAAACACAAAACATTTGTATAACGTTTATGCAACGTCGGCCCAACGTCTTTGACGTTGGTCCAACATTGTATAAAGTCATACAAATGTGTTGTGTTCAATGGGTGTCGGTACAAGCGTGGGTTCAACCTGTTTCGAAATACCCGCAGTAGGCCTAATACAGTCAGATTGTTTGCAGGCCAATGACCTGCTAAGATCCACGACTAAGGGCTTTGAGATTCGATGGAACTGTTACTCATAGATATCGCTCAAGTATATATGAGTTTGCTGTGATTTGAGCACTTCTTTAATCTTTAAAGGGTGAACTTCGCAGTCCTCCTCACGGAGTATCAGGCGAAGGGTTTGTGCTGAGCGGCCGACCAGACTAATCGCTCAGTTGGCTCTTGAAAGCTGCTATTGATCTGGATTCAATAGCAGCTGGTGGAAGATGATTCCAATCGGGTATGGTTTTGTACAAAAAAGAATTTTGTCCCAGCGTGGTGTTAGCTCTAATATGTTTGAATGATTTTTCATGTCCACCACGAGTTCTTTCATCTGCTGGGGTTAAAAGGTCACTGACAGGTACAGCAATTAATCCGTTTAAAATTTTGTACAGGCTTGTCAGCCTGAAGTTCTTTCTTCTAGTTTGTAAGTCAGTCCAGCCTAGATCTTGGATAAGAGCTGTTACACTTGATTTACGCTGGTAGTTGTTAGTTACGAAACGTGCAGAAGCTCTTTGAATTTTGTTTAATTTATCGATGTCACCTTGCCTGTATGGATCCCATACAGGACAAGAGTATTCCAAAAGTGACCGAACCATTGAAAAATATGCAATCCCTTTTAATTTTGAGGGACATCCCTTTAAATTTCTCCTCAAGAAACCCAGTGTGGAATTAGCCTTACTGGCAATTTTAGAGATGTGATCCCCCCATTCCAGGTTCTCACTGATGCTGACTCCCAAGTAAGGTGAATTTGTTACTTGTCCGAGTGTGACCCCTTTGAGCTGGTAGTCTGATGCTATCTCTTTAGCCCGGGGTCTCTTCACTCGGAGGACAGAACATTTGGATGGGTTGAATTTCATCCCCCAAATGTCTGCCCAGCGCTCCAATTTTGTTAAGTCCTCCTGTAGCTTTTTTTGATCGTCCTTAGATTTTATGGGCCGATAAAGGAGGCAGTCGTCAGCAAAGAGTCGAACATCAGATGAGACCGAGGATGGGAGGTCATTATTATAGCATAGAAATAAAATCGGGCCAAGTACTGTACCCTGTGGTACTCCAGAACCTACATGAGCAGTGTCCGAAAAGCTACCATCTACTACTACTTTTTGTGTCCGAGTGGTGAGAAAATTTCGAATCCAAAGTAGTGTAGGTCCCCTAATTCCGTAATGATCAAGTTTGTGTAGTAAACGTTGGTGGGGAACTACATCGAAAGCCTTACTAAAATCTAAAACAATTAAATCCGTTTGAATTTTGTCCTCGTAATTTTGAACCAGATCTTCAGTGGTCAGTAGTAATTGGCTTTCACAAGAGTGCTCTGCACGGAAACCGTGTTGCACAGAAGTTAAAATTTTGTTTTTGGTAAAGTGGGTCATGATGTTCTTGCAAATAATGTGTTCGAGCAATTTGGCACAAACACATGTCAAGGAGATCGGCCTGTAATTAGAAGCAGTATGCCGATCTCCCTTTTTGAAAACAGGGGCTACATTAGCCTCGACCCATTCATCGGGTAATTTCCCGGTCCGGATAGAGTGTTCGAAAATATCTGGTAAAAAAGGAGATATCTCCTTGGCAGCATTTTTGAGGAGTAAATTTGGGAGCTCGTCAGGTCCGGGTGCTTTATCGACGTTCAGTTTACTCAATAATTTAGTTATACCAGATTGTGTAATTTCAATATTATTCATGGGAGTTGTTGGTGGTCCTTCTAATTTAGGCATATTAGTGGTGTCCTCATCAGTAAATACTGAGCAAAACTGTTGGTTGAGGATTTCGGCCTTGCGCCTGTTGTCTGAATGCAGTTGGCCATCATGCAATAAAGGAGAGACACCACACCTATCCTGACGCTGTGATTTTATATAGCGCCAGGAAGGCTTTGCATTTTTAGTTTCCAGAGATGTTAAAAGTTTGTCGTTAATAAAGGACCAACGGGCACGTCTAAGGTTTCGCTGCGTGTCCCATTTCTGTAATTTATATTTTGCCCAAAGGTCAGGTCTTTTTGAAGTTTTCGCTCTGTTATAAAGTCTTGCCTTTTTTCGAATAGCCTTGTGGAGCGATTTATTAAGCCAGGGCAAGTTCTGGCGTTTAGATGTTAATTTTGTTGGTACAAATTTATTCAGGCAGTCCATCAAGATGGACTTTAACCTCAACCATTTTTTATTTACCGAATTATTGGGGCTGTCTTTGGAAAAGGAGGCCCAATGTCTCCTAATTTCTTGCCTGATGTTTTCCCAACTTGCTTTTTTGAACTGACGCACTGGGCGAGCGGTTGAACGTCGATACGGGGGGTTGATGTCGGCTTCTGTCAGTACTGCACAGTGGTCCGAAATTCCGGGTACGCTGCGGGATGATTTTATTAATCCTGGTTTATTAGTTATACAAAGGTCTAGAATGTTTTTGTCTCTGGTGGGTTCTTTTTGTACTTGGGTCAAGGCATGATCATCCAGGCAAGACAAAAGGTGCTCGCACTGCCCCTTGTTGGTGGTTGAGGGCAAAACTAGACTATTTTCCCAGTCTATGTCCGGAAGATTAAGGTCTCCACCAAGGATGATGGTTTGGTTTGAATTTTTTGGAAGAAGATCTAAAGATCTGCTGAATTCTTCCATTGTTTTAATTTTTGAGCCAGGAGGTCGATAAAAGGATCCGAGAATTAAGGATTTTAATTTTTCAAAGTGGACTTTCGCCCATAAAAGTTCCGTATCTGTAACAGTATCAGGGAGGAGAGATGCGTCATAATTTTCTTTGACAGCGATAAACACCCCCCCCCCCCCCCCTGTGTTGATGTAATTCTGTCTCTCTGGAAGATCTTATAACCAGGAGGGAAAATTTCGTTTGTGGAAACACTTTTGTCAAGCCAGGATTCCGTGCCAAGAATACAGTCGGGTTGGAAGTAGTCGATAGATGATTGGAAAGCTTCGACTTTGCCCCGTAGACTTTGACAATTTAGAATAAGGGTTCTCCAGTTTTTAATTTTATTTAAATGTCTACGGTAATAATCGATAATTGGGCTACTGTGCAGCACTGGTACGAAGTCAGAAATTGGCGATTTAATTTCTATGCTTTCAGAGAGATCTAATGGATGAAAAGAATTTAATACAAACCCCAAATATGATTAAAATGTTGTAAAAATTTACTCATTTTAGCAGAAGGCCCAGCTACTATGTTAATTTTCAGATGATTTTGTCAATGGGATAGTTTAATCAATCTGTAGAACAAGAAAGGTATTTTTGTAATGAGGCTTTGGGTATGAAACGCATCTTTAGTAGGCCTATTATTATGGAATAGGGCTTGGCCTACCCACGGGCACTATTGAATTCTGGGGGGCCCTTGTCCCGCGAATTTTGACAGTTGACCAAACCTTCAATGAGTTGGTAGCATTCGGTAGGGAGCTCAAGGCAATTATCATTCATCCAAGAAGGATGACATTTAAAATTAGGCTGAATATGATTAACAGTTTTAATATATTTGCCGAATAACGCAGAGGTAAATCTATTAACTAAATTTTCAATTGCGTCACCATCAACACTGTCAGACACAGATTGAAATATATTATCAAATACATCATCTGCCTTGGCTAATTGTAAAGATGTCAATTAACTACTTGTTCGATTTACTCTACTGAGCTGCTGTACGAATGTACATTTATGCTGGTGCTTCGCACTACTTCGTACTACTGAGAGTGACGAAGCCACCATAGTGGCAACAAATAATAAGTCATTTATATTTTTTCACAAAAATACCTTTCTTGTTCTACAGATTGATTAAACTATCCCATTGACAAAATCATCTGAAAATTAACATAGTAGCTGGGCCTTCTGCTAAAATGAGTACATTTTTACAACATTTTAATCATATTTGGGGTTTGTATTAAACAAACTTAGACTAGGTCTACAAGCATCATCAGGCTAAACCGGTATCGACATCGAACACACTTTTTAGAAGTCAAGCAAAGTTTCTCTCATACGATTCTGCAAGCGAATACGCTCAAATTGAAGGTCATTCGTCAAATCCTCTTATTATCGTTTTGTATCGTGTGACCTGCTTGGAAAAATATGATGCGATTTTGTCTTTTATTTTGATTTTGATACAGTTATTGCGCTTTTGGTAGTCAAATGAGCTTTTTATTTTTCTTGTGAACGTTCTTTGAGAATGTGAAACCTCGTAAACTCTGATGTTTCATACATTTGTTGTTATTCTTCCATCTTGAACCGATTTTCACTTATTATCGTTCACATGATTGACTGATTGAGTGTCCAGCCCAGGCATACCAGGGGCCTCGGCCCGTTCCACTAAGAATCTTCAAATTAAGATCATCCTAACTTTCTTTTCTTTGCATTAAAAAAGTTAAGATGATCTTAATTCTTAAGTCTTAACCCTTTGAACACGAGATTATTATGCTACTGCGCTGTTTCTGAAACGAGATTATTTTATGACGTCATAGTTATCTCATGCAATCAAACCCGGAGATCTCCGGGCCTCGTATCTGAATGGTCTCCCTAAATCACGGAGATCTCGGGCCTCGTCACAAACGGGTTAACTTTTCCAATTCGAATAAGAGAACGTTCAAATGTCAAATGAAGTTAAAGTCTAAGATTAAGAATCATCCAACTGCAAAATTTGCATGCCTGGTTACAGTAGCCTACAGTAGGCTATGGAGTACAGATTGACGGCATTAATATAGCCACTGAACTCATTACAAGTACTTAACCCGAGACATTGATCCAATGCTGTTTTAATGTTAGGCCAACGTTAGCTATGTTCATGAAAAAATCAAAGTGACGGGATAGCTATAAAACCTAACCCTCATTATAGAGGGGCATAAGAGAAGAAAAACCTTTTTTGAATTTTGTGTCTGGGACATCTAGAACCGAAGTTATAGCATTTTTAGTGCAATTTCATACTTGCACTATATAATCATGTACAAATATTGGCTGTTTTCCCCATTGCTAATATTGCTGTTTTTCACTGAATTAGTGGTTTACAAACACATGTCAACACAAATGCAATGATCATCATTACCCTTGTTGTTGCATAAAAGCATACCTTGTAATATAATTCATACCACTTAGATACAAAACATTCTTTGCCGATTCAAATTTTGTGTACCCATTTATATACCTTTTCACCCTCTGTTGCCATGGCAACCGTTTTATCCTATCAGGGATGCAAATTCACATACGCCCGGTCGCCCGTGGCGACAAGAATTATGTAAGGGCGATTGTAAATCAGCATGTCACTAGCCCTGCTGGCGACTGATCCCCTGTGCGATTCTCAGATCATGTGTGGCTATTTACGCACAACTGCAGAGCGCCGCACAGCATGTACAGGTATCGTCGTCGTGGCGCACTACAGAGCGTTGTTTCGGCTCACACGTGATTGTGTGTATCAGAGACCTTTACGTTTGAGGAGCACTGAAGCGCACATAATTCAAGATTTGGTACACTAAAAAGTGAGCATCTGAATCATGTTTGATGCTGACACATGTGGACATAAAAATCACATTCACCAAGTTGTTAAACAAACTACTTACCAGTAGGCCTACGGCCTGGTCAATCAGCGGTGCGTGGGCGCGTGTATTACATGTGGCCCTATCTGCGGTAGCCATGACAGCCCACAGCGTCACTTATTGCGTCGTGGTTCCCAACATTCGTTTCACCAGATATTTCACAGTTCAAATACGCGCTGATGAAGAAGATCATTTATCTAGTTCGCTGACATACATGCATGCTGACAACATTTCATTGCCCAACGAGCTGTGTGTGAATAGATGCAGTCTTGAATTGTTGCTGATTCTAAAAGACTCATGCATTATCGGCCTGATAAATCAAGCATTAATCTTACATAAAAAACGTCTGCAAAAACGTCTTGCAATTTTGTGGCTAAAACTCCAGTTTCAGTCACACATAGGGCTGCCGCTGGCGCATGTAGGTCGGCGCAGAAACGATGTGAATAAATGAACATAAGGGTGTTGAGACTAAGAAGGATTGACCATGCTAATAGGCATAACACAAACTAAATTACACCCCCAGGAAAGGCCTAAAAAATACACCTGAGATAACCTTTTTATCCCAGTTATTTTGTGCCTTGATGTGTCATGATGCCATAGAGGCTATAGCTCCATAGACTTCCCTACTTCTTTGTTGATAGGACTACATATCAAGTTCAGTTACCTCGAATAGCCCCTGAACGCTATGCTTATTTGACATCATTTTTATGTTTAAAATGACTGACTTTATTATATTTGCAGAACGGTTTATGTTTTTTTGAAATGGCCCCCTTTTTTCATCGAAGTGGGCAACATAGCCCCTTCTTTCTCCAAGTTGGAATGAACACTAGTGAGCCAATGTCGGATTAAATTAATTGTCTGTACATATAATAATTATGAATAGTCAATTAAATCTAAATGAATTATGGAAGGTGGGGTCGCCACCGGCTAATAAATTAAAGAAAACTATAATCGAGAAGAAATGCTGGTTCAATAACGTGACTTTATATCAAGATAAAGGTGGACAGAGACATTTTCAGGTGGGGTGGCTGGACATATTTCACTGGCCCATTTACTCTGACTTCACTAGAGATCAAACAGCTGCAGATGTGCTAATTAAAGCTAGAATGTCCACCTGCAGCAAAAATGCTCAGGCTAAGCTTACGGAAGATAGGTCAAAAGGGGAAAAAATCATTAACCAGTGATTCAGCCATATCGCGCATAATCCGGCATTTTTTTTCATAAAAGCATTAAACTAGTAAGGGCGATTGAAAAATCATAAGGGCTAGTGGATTTTTAGTTCCACTAGCCCGGCTGGCGAGTGAATAAAAATGACGAATTTTTTCCCCTGCCTATGTGTATCACTTACTACTCTAGAACTGAGAATGAATAGTTCTGAAAACATTGAAAAAGAGCATTACATCTCAAAGTATTTTTCAAATTCATAAATCTGTAAGCCCTTGAACTAAAATAGATAGAGTCTACATAGATATGCTTATTCAGCATTAATTTAAAACCAATAATTTAAATTGGATGGTTGTCATGACGATATTTCACCCCAAATACAAAAACAATACAGCAAAAAGAAGCTAAATCAAGTTTATTGAAGTACTTCATACCATTTTCATTCAGTAGCCATACACATATTTTGTAGAATTTTTTCAGAATAAGCCTACAGAACAGATCTATATAGGGCCTAGGTGCAATGCATGGGGTAACATAGGTCAAAAGGTCGTATTGACATTTGAGAGTTAACAAATTACATCGCACATAACTGTTACAAAACAGGGAATAAATTTTAAAAATAGTTCTAATTATAATATATTTTACCTGATAATATGGATATTGAATTATCTAAAATTTAACCAAATAGTAAGGGTAAATACCCAAAGAGTCATAATGCAGTGCATAGCATCATTTCAGATGGTTGCTATGGCAACTATATTCACCCAAAACACAGAAAAATGTCATTAAACGATGTTTTAACAAGGTTTTCTATAAATATCACTTGCCTTTTAGCAAGAAATATCACACAAAGCAAAACCCTCAAGTTTGTTCAGTATATGTAAACAATTTTGAAAACCCTCGATGTAATTTAGGGTTCACAATAGGGTTAAAAGGTCATTTGGAGGTTAATAAATGATATAGCGACAGTTATGACAAAATGGCGGATAAATTGACAAGCAAACTGATATTAATAATCTCATTTTTGCTCATATAAATTTTAAGCTTTCTAAAATTTATCCAAGTAGCAAGGGCAAATAACCCAGGGAGTCATTATACAATGACTAACATCATTTCAGATGGTTGCTATGGTAACCATATTCACCCCAAACACAGAAAATGTCATTAGACCATGTTTTAACAAGGTTTTCTATACTTATGACTTGCCTATTTGCAAAAAATATCTCACAAAGCAAAACTCTCACATCTGTTCAGTATATCTGAAAACTTTTAAAAACCCTCAGATGTAATTTAGGGTGCACAATAGGGTTAAAAGGTCATTTGGAGGTTAAGAAATGATAAAGTGACAGTTATGACAAAATGGCAGATAAATGGAAAAACAAACTGATAATGATAATCTTATTCTCCCTAATATAAATTTTAAGCTTTCCAAAATTTATCCAAATAGCAAGGGTAAATACCCCAGGGTGTCATTATACAGTGACTAACATCATTTCAGATGGTTGCTATGGTAACCATATTCACCCCAAACACAAACAATTTCATTAGACCATGTTTTAACAAGGTTTTCTATACTTATTACTTGCCTATTTTCAAGAAATATCACACAAAGCAAAACTCTCACGTCTGTTAAGTATATCTGAACACTTTTAAAACCCCCCAGATGTAATTTAGGGTGCACAATAGGGTTAAAAGGTCATTTGGAGGTTAATACATGATAGAGTGACAGTTATGACAAAATGGCAGATAAATTGAAAAGAAAACTGATATTAATATTCTTATTTCCCCTCATATAAATTTCAAGCCCTCTAAAATTTATCCAAATAGCAAGGGTAAATACCCCAGGGAGTCATTATACAGTGACAAGCATCATTTCAGATGGTTGCTATGGTAACCTTATTCACCCCAAACACAGAAAAGATCATTAGACCATGTTTTACCAAGGTTTTCTATACTCATTACTTGCCTATTTGCAAGAAATATCACACAAAGCAAAACTCTCACATCTGTTCAGTATATCTGAACACTTTTAAAAACCCTCAGATGTAATTTAGGGTGCCCAATAGGGTTAAAAGGTCATTTGGAGGTTAATAAATGATATAGTGACAGTTATGACAAAATGGCAGATAAATTGAAAAGCAAATTGATATTAATAATCTTATTTCCCCTCATATAAATTTTAAGCTTTCCAAAATTTATCCAAATAGCAAGGGTAAATACCCCAGGGTGTCATTATACAGTGACTAACATCATTTCAGATGGTTGCTATGGTAACCATATTCACCCCAAACACAAAAAAATTCATTAGACCATGTTTTAACAAGGTTTTCTATACTTATTACTTGCCTATTTGCAAGAAATATCACACAAAGCAAAACTCTCACATCTGTTCAGTATATCTGAACACTTTTAAAAACCCTCAGATGTAATTTAGGGTGCCCAATAGGGTTAAAAGGTCATTTGGAGGTTAATAAATGATATAGTGACAGTTATGAAAAAATGGCAGATAAATTGAAAAGCAAATTGATATTAATAATATGTAGTATTATCTGTAGCTAGTTCAACTTCTGTAAAATGTCTCCCCTTTTTTGTGGTGCCATCATATTTCAGTGTCAGATTATGATGCCCCCTTATTTCTTCCCTTAGGTGTTTTCTTGCCAATACCTGTAAAAAAAAATGTTACATATATATCTTTACAGATGTTGTCTGGAGTAAATAATAAGGAGCTATGAATAGCTCCTAAATATTCTGAAAAAACTGGTGGGATGTAGAGGTGGAGAACTTACAATTTTAGAGCTTGGCAGTGCACAGCAATACTTATGGGGGGATTTGCTATTAACAAAAAATGATTTAACTAATAAATACATGGTGGTCCTTGAAACAAGGACTTAGCCAGAAACCCGTACAGCTAACTTTTGGACGGCCTATTTTTAGCCTGGACGAAGAAAAATATCACCAAATTCCAACAAATTGCATTTGAGAGGACCCCAGACCCCGTCCTGGCCCAACAATATCTCCTTGCCTTGAAACATTTCACCCATAAAATTTGGCGTAAATTAAATATCACTGCTGACAGCCAGGCGAGCTGTCAATCACTCCTGAAAGATGTCTGAGCAGACAATGATTTTAGCTTTGTATCACTTTGTAAATTAACGTATTAAATAAATATGCTTGTCGACAAATATGACTTGGGAAAGTGGAGCCAAGTGAGTCAGTCTTAATGCATTATTGCATTAGACAAATAACCCAGGCTAAAGTAAAGTGCAATAATATGTTCAATGCACTTCTCATTTTATTAATTTTGTTTTCATATGAGTTTGAACAATGGAATCCTTCATGTACAGTATAATACAACAAATGTTGCTGTAATAATTAAAATAAATCATTTACCAATGTACTGTGTTGTGTAAAAGTTATTGTGTATGGTACTGTAGTAGTATAAAAGCATGTGAAAAAATAAAATATGGCTTTTTCACATTATATTGTTTATAATTTAAGAAAAAACAAAAAAAATATTCCCATTTTCCCAGAGGTAAGTCTCACCTTTATTTGTTGTCTGTAGTACTGTACTCTATAAAGAACCCTTGAATTTATTTGATAAGATAATTCGATAGTGCTCAGTTCTGATTTTGGAGTTCCTTCTGTCTCTTCTGTCTTAATATTGCCATGATTGTACAGAAAGCAACGTAAAGCAATATTTAGATATTCATCTTCATCTCGTCAGAGAATCTGCCCTGGGTGGATCTGCTGGGGAGTGGATCAGTCAACTGCTTCCCAGCTACCTTCTCGCATACCGCCCCGATCGCCTCAGACACATTGTGTTCTGCTACACCTTCATTAAAAAATATAAAGTCATCCTTAATATATCAGGGCAATAGTGAAAAAATAAGCTGGGCTGTTGGACTGATGCCTGTGGGACCAATGGAAAAATAAAAATGTGGCTTTCCAAAACCTTAAAAGTACTAGAACATGTTTAGGATAAGACTGAGGGCCAGTAATTGTTTTATGTCACTGGCCCTTCAGGCTACTTCCCCGTAATAGTTAGTTAACGAATATTGCTTTATGGCGCTTTCTGCACATTGAGGCAATATCGCGACAGAAGGAAGCCCAAAGCCAGGACTATGCCTTACTCTTATTTCGAATGACTTAAAGGGTTCTTTATAGTGCACAGTACCATGGGCAGTATTGTACACTCCATGCCTTTGAACAGTTTGGAGCACTGCATATGCACAACCACGATGACAAATATACCGGCCAGACCGGGATTCGAACCTGGCACAGGTGGCACCACTCGCATAAACTGTATTTGAGTGTACATTAATAAAGGTGTGATTATGTAAGCGATATCACACATGTATATTAATCAGAACTTAAAATAGACAACTCACCCGTAAAGGGATGAGTTTGTTATATTTATATTTGTCACCTCACATAGGTTATCTGAAAAATGGATAATTTATCTGTGTGTGATATGGTTACATACCTTTATTGTATACTTAGTTTAACATTTTATGCGGGTGGTCCCACCTGTGCTTCAGGTTACAAGCCCCAGTCGATACAAATGAGCCATCGGGGTAGGCCATGTAATAGTTAGTGTCAACCCCTAGGAATCAATGTTTATTTGAATGCTGCAAATGACAGAGCTACAGTAACAAACAATTTATAAGCATTAAGGATAGCATGCTCAAAGAAGTTATACAAAATCTTGTCAGATTACACAAGTATTGAACATTCTTTTTTTAATAATACCTGTTTCTATGGTCATTAAGGTCAAATTACACAATTAATCTTTGCAAAATACATTTGCATGAAAATTATTAACTAACAAGATAATCTAGATAACAAGAGCAATCACAGCATTGACATCTCACCTAAACTTTGAAGCTTGTAAGAGGCTTCCCTGATTGCCGGAGCAAAAGGCTGACCACGGCGTTGATCTCTTCTAACTGGCACTTCGTCATCATCCATTTCTAATTCCATGGCCGAGATGGTGTCCTCCAGATATGATATTTCTTTTCCCTTCAAATTGACTTGTTTAATGAGGTTCCTGGTCTGTTTTTGCAAAAGAGTTGAACTTTTCAGTTGTACTTTTTTTCTCTTTGCAGCTGTTGTTTTTCTTTTGAGTGACTTGTTGTTAGTTTTCAGATCTTTAATTGTCTTTCTGAGAGATAAAATGTTTTTTTTGTACTTTTCTTTCCAGGAATTTGTGGAATGGTCTTTTCTCTTTAGTTTTCTGCTCAAATTGTGGCTGTTATGCTTTTGCAAAGTAATTTTCAATGTATGGTTTTCAGCTCTCAGCTTTGCATTTTCAACCTTTAACTTGTTATTTTCAGCTTTTAGCTGGCACAATAATTGAACTGTATCTTCGCATTCAGTATCAAAACATGCATTGGCAGACTGCCCAACTTCCTCCCAAAATGTGTTGAACTTCTCTGCTGGGTTTTTCTCAGGCTGGTGGTTCACTTTTTTTTTTCTTGGATGTGGAACTGAAAAAAAATTGTACAAAAATATATGTGTATGTGATAGTATTTTTATTAAGACAACATTCAAAATTGGAGGATCACAAAAAATTAGCCATGCTAATAAATATCTTTTCAGTGAATAAATACAATTTAAATAAAAAATAATCCGACACTTAAATAATAGATTTATTTAAATACATGTCATGGAATAAATTTTATGTTGCTGTCAACCTATTGTTTTAATTTTATATTCCTGAGGCATTAAAACACATTTGAAGGCATCTACGTGGGCTAATAAACTTATCATAATAGTTTACCTGGTACACAGTACAAGGACTCTAGAAATGTGTTAGTTGGCTGTGTGTCTTTGCTCCTGCGTGCAGCGGTCACTAATGCTTTACGTTTTTTGAAGGCTCGATCAAAGGTAGCTCTCACTGTGTCTGCAGGCAAGGGGTCACACTGATAAATCTGACAAAGGTGGTCTGTGACAAGGGTGGCCAGGGGTAATGTTTCTTCCTTATAAATTGGAACAATTCACAAACAACTCCATAATTCAGGACAGCTGGCTGTATAGAGGGCAGGGCTTGTGACACATTGTCTTCATTCAAGCCAGCAGCAGTGCAGTAAGGCCCCAGAGGAACAGGTGTTGGTCCTGGTGTAGATGCTGCCATGTCTGCCATATGTCACACCTCTGCAATATTGTAAAACAGATAGGATTAAATTCATTAAACAGCCTTATAGTATACACTATTCATTAATTTTAGATAAACAATTTCATTCATCAATCAATCAAACAAGTATAAAAATATGATACAAAATAAGGTTTTAAAATTAGAATTACTTAGTTATAAAATCAAAAATCAGACAGACCTCGGGTCATGCGCATCTCGTTAAAAAAAGAAGGAAACTAGGACGGCTGTTAAATTAGGCTTAGCCTCCCGTGTAGGTCTACATATTTAAATTAACTCAGCGAAAACTGTCATTTTATTCAGTGTTTCAGATGCATGTAAAATAATTTAAAAAAAGAGTTGTAGATCCACATGTATGACAATGACTTATGCTAGGCTAGGGTAGATAGATTGGTGCAAGAGGGGTACATGCACTGTTCTCTGGACAGTGAACACCAATTTCACAACATGTTATTGGGCTGGTAGAATTTCATAAGAGCTGGCATATTTTAGGATTCACTGACCCTGATTACCCTGATGGCATCTGATTGAAAGGCTGCAAATTTGGCCATAGCCCCTGGAGTATATTTTTTTTCAATGTAAATTAGCAAGTTTAATATTGAAAGTATCTTCAAAATCAACAATCAGATAGAACTTAGGTCACAACCATCTCATAAAGACGTCAGATAGATATGTGGAAGATAACAGGACAGCTGCAAATTTGGGCATAGCCTTCGGCGCCCGTATGTTTTTCTCAAGAAAAATAAGCAAGTTCAATATTGAAAATATTCCCAAACCATGCAGGTAGGCCTAGAGCTCAATCGGACATTTCATTGAGTCAATGAACCAGGACAGCTGTAAATTTGGTCATAGCCTCCTGCACACGTATATATATATTTAAAGAAATATTAACAAGTGCACTATTGAAAATATTCTCAAAACAAACGCGTCTAGACGTCAGATAGATATGTGGAAGATAACAGGACAGCTGCAAATTTGGGCATAGCCTCCGGCGCCCGTATGTTTTTCTCAAGAAAAAAGAAGCAAGTTCAATATTGAAAATATTCCCAAACCAGGCAGGTAGGCCTAGAGCCCAAGTCGGACAATCAATAAATCAATGAACCAGGACAGCTGTAAATTTGGTCATAGCCTCCGGCACACGTATATATATTTAAAGAAATATTAACAAGTTCACTATTGAAAATATTCTCAAAACAAACGCGTCTAGACGTCAGATAGATATGCGGAAGATAACAGGACAGCTGTAAATTTGGGCATAGCCTCCGGCGCCCGTATGTTTTTCTCAAGAAAAATAAGCAAGTTCGATAACGTTATTGAAAATATTCTCCTAACATTCTGGTAGACTATAGCCTACGTTAGATCTATAGGCCCAGCCCAGCCCAGCAAACAAGGGGGACTCATTCATTGCTGTTTCAATGTTGGGCCCGCATCGAAGACGGTGGGCCAACATTGAAACAGCATTGGGTGAATGCCCCGTGTTTGCTGAGAGGCCTGAGCTCAACTTGTTGAAGTCAAGTCTCAAGACATTTGAATTATGTTGATATCATATACTGTGATATAGCCTAATGATCACAGTACAGCTCTCGGAAGGCCCAGCTGGGTACATAGCCGACCCCCAGGGCTTGCTAACACAAACAAACGAAATCAGTCAAAGTAAAAAAACTGTATCAGTTACCCCCCCCCCCCCACGCACGGCCTGCCATACGGCTACGCTCTAGGCCCTAGCCTTTCAACTTTAGTCTAGACTAGACTAACTAACGTTAGTCACCGAGACTATGCCTAGTATATAGCCGTAGACGGCGTAGGCCTAGACTTTGAGTTGAGCCGTGACTTGTTGAAAATTTTGACACGACGTGTGAGCGATAATATGTGAATATCAGAGAAAAACGCGATCGGTTATGCTTATTATTCGAATGCCCCATCCCCAAACTATATAAAATGTGTAAAAAAAGGTTCTAAATATAGTTGTGTACTAATCGTGTACTAATAAAACGGAATCTGGGCCGCAGTTTTAATAAAAAAATGATAATAAACAAATATAAATACCTTTATTGTTGAAATTCGAGTTTCCAGCAAAATCAAATCCAAACTTCGTACATCATTTCCGGTTCGTAATAAACCCCCCTCAAACACTCATAAAGAATAAAATATAGAATTAGTGTGTGTTTTGATCAATATACAAATATAAAAATATTGAATTTTTACGTTGACTACAATTTGCCGCCATTTTCTTGCACGAAAATCGATGACGTAATTATCGGGATCCACCTGGCGACTGTGGGCGTTACTACCAACGTTAGGCCCAAGATTGAACCAACATTGTCATTCCTTGCCATTGGATAAATGTTAAAATGTACAATGTTTGAGAGAAAGACATTTGCATAACATTTATACAATGTCGGCCCAACATCTTCGACGTTGGTCCAACATAAATGATAAAGTCATTGCATAAAGTCATACAAATGTTTGTTTACTGGCCCAACTGGGTGTCTATACAAGCTTGGGGTCGGGCTGTTTCCACATCCCCGCAGTAATACAGTCAGCTTGTTTGCAAGCCAGCGACCAAGTAGGGGCAAGGGCTAAGGGCTTTGAATTATTAAATCATAGACATAGATGTCGCTCAAGTATATATTCAACTTGCTGTGATTTGAGAACTTGCTCTTAACCCTCGCTCTTGTTAAATCCGATATTTCGAATGGGCTGATTCTTGGCTAAATCCGATATTTCGGATGGCCAAACATACCTTGTTATGACCCCTTTTAAGTTCCAGTATTTTGAAAGTCTATGGTTCAAATACATTGTTACAATAATAAAATGCATAATAAAAGGCATCTGACCTGAATTTTGATTTTACTCACCCCAAAATTAAGAATTTTTAAGTAATTCGAAACAAAACGTGGCCATGCCGGATTCTAAGTCAAAATTTTTCAGCTGGCCTTGAAATGCTCAAGTAATTTCCAAATATTATGAAGATCTACCCTAAAATAATACCCAAAGTTTGTGAATAGTTAAAGTTAAAATATTATAATTAAAATTATATTTAAATATTCTATATTTGCGATATGGTTTATAAGAATAGTAGTTTAATCGGATTTACTTGTATTATCGTCCATTCCAGCAGTCATGAAACCTGATCAATCTTGAAGTCCTATCATTTGCAATTACATTTTCACAATATAAAGTGACGTTATTCTATCGATAATTCTTTTTGAAAACACACTTTGAGATGTTTCTTTTCATGTTTTGTTATTTATAGCTAGGGAGTGTGAGCCAGGACCCAAGTTTTGGGACTAAGTCTGTAGGGCCTAGTAGCCTAACAGCATCTAGCCTAGATATGTAGCCTAGGCCTAGCAGTAAAACTACCTAGTCTCAGTCTACGTAGCTCTATATTGGTTTCCTGTTTATTTGTTTATGTCCCATGTCTGACTAACATGTATTGAGATGAACGTACATTAATGTGTATTGTTAAATATTGGTTTATTTACATAATTTTTTTTGTTCATGATATATGGGTCGAGGCTATTATAGCCCCTGTTTTCAAAAAGGGAGATCGGCGTATACTGCTGCTAACAACAGGCCAATCTATTTGACATGCGCTTTGCATTTGCATTTCACCCAAGACGTACGTCTGGAAATGGTTATTAAATTTGGTGTGTGAATAAACTCAACTCACTCATCAATCTCCCACCCCCAACATTGTCACGTGCAACTTGACTGTGGGCTCATGATATTTCAACGTCAATAAAAGGACAATTATAAAAATGTCATTTTTCGGTGGTAGGCCTAGTTAACCAATAAATTGAGCTCCAGATGACCCCAGAATGCACGATTAAACACATATTATTTCAAAATTTCCCCCCAAATGGCCGCCCCCTCGGGCCGGTCAGCCTCTACAAAGCTGGACAGGTACAGCAAAAATTTGCGCCCCCCCCCCCCCTCTAAGAAATACTGGCTACGCCCCTGTGTTGTGTATCTGTGTTGAGGTCTATGTGGTTTTCAACCAGGATATTAGATAATCCCAAGTGAATGTAATTGAAAGAAGAAAGATATTTCAACCATTTGGTTTTGACCTCGATGTGACCTTCGATGTGACCTTCAGATGACCTTGTAATAACATTGGAATAACACCCATATGAAGCCCAACCTCAAAGCATGTCGCCATATGTGGACCTGCTTGGGTTGTGCTTCATAATTTCCATGGAATATCGGGCGAAAAGTCGAAGCACAACAATCTGCCTGTTATTTTGTAGATTTGTACCATATCATGCAGGGCTGGCATAAGGGTGATTTGATAGGGGTGATACCCCTCCAACCCCTATAAAACCCCTGTAATCTGTGTTGGGTATGATCTCAATGTTGGGGTATAGGCCTAAGTGGGTTTTAACCACCATAGACGTCTGTAGTAAATAGGGAACACAACACAAATAAGCTATTTCGCCGATTTTGCTCTAATTTGACCTTGTTGTGACCTTGACATGACCTTTTGATGACCTTGGGGTAGGACATCTATGAAGCCCAAACCCCAAATAATGTCACCATGTGTACTTGAGTTGGGCCTAATCGCTATGTAGGCCTAACATATCACCATAACTTTGTGGACTTGGGTTGAGATTCAATAGGAGTGATGGAAATGCTGATGGTTGATCAAAATTTGATAGTACCTGCTTTATTCCTGCTATGAGTAGACAGGGTACCATATATGGGTTGTCTGATGGGGTAATAACCCTTCAACCCATGTAGTCGTCTGGGATTTGTTTGATGTACCTCTGTGTTGGGGTCTGTAGGCCTAAGAGGTTTTCAACCATCGTAGACATCCCAAGTGCATATAATTGGGTGAACAACAAAAAAAATCCTATTTTTAACCCTTTTTGAGCTGGTTTGACCTTGCTGTGACCTCTAGATAACCTGGTCATGACCTTATGAACACCCCTATGAAACCCAATCCCAAAGCATGTCATCATGTGTCGATCTGATTGGGTTGGGCTCCATCAACTCTAATAGTAAGTCTATATTTAGAGATTGGTAGAAAAATGACAATCTGCCTAATATTTTGTCAATTTCTATCACATCAGACAGGGCTGACATAAGGGTGATTTGACGGGGTTATTACCCTTCTAACCCCTAAAAAAACCCTGTAATGTCTTGAAAAGTGTTTGGTGTAACTCTGTGTTGGGTTCTAGGTAGGTTTGTACCACCATAGACATCTTAAGTGGACATAATTGGAGGAAAAGGAACAAAAATAAGTTATTTTCATCCATTTTCAGCTGATTTGACCTTGCTGTGACCTTGAGATGACCTTGTCATGACCTTGCGGTAGCACTCATAAAACGCATATTTAGTATTATTATGGAATAGGGCCTTGGCCTACCCACGGGTACTATTGCATTCTGGGGGACCCTTGTCCTGCGAATTTTGACAGTTGACCACACCTTTAAGATTCTTGTCTTTGACTGAGGATGTTTGACTTGTGCCACTTGTCTTGTGGAATGGGCCCCTGACCCTGTTTTTGATACTCATTCCTGACGCTTACAAGAATGATAAAAGTTTGTTGACTTTCCTCATTTGTCTCCCTCTTTAACATAGCCTCAGGATACATTACAAGCACTCTGTCTCACACCCAGTCTCATTTCAATCACTGAATCAGGGTTTCCGCCAGGGGGGGCTGGGGGGGCGGACCCCACTCAGCATCACAGACCAGGGTTCCCCACAGAAAAAAAAATCATCTGGTTGTTCTCTCAAAAATATTAACTTAGCGTGCACAAGCAGCTTAACCCTTGCACTGCTGCATAAAATTTGCAGCATGTGTGGTTGCCCACTAAGTAATATCTGGCACGTTTTTTCTTAAAAAAATGTTTATCTGATGAACAACTAATACTAAAAGCCAATAAATTACAAAATCAGGCAGTGTCAGTCAGCCATCTTTGCAACGCAAATGGAAGGACAACACAAACAAAAAAATCTTTTTTTTTTTTTTTTTTAAATTTATCCGGTCGGGCAGCCGGCATTTCCGGCACTGTGGTGAACCCTGACAGACACAGTGACAAGGGGGGATATCCCCCTCTTGTTGGCAAAGAAAATAAAAATATTCCATATTTTTAGTGTCATTTCCTTTAAAATAAGCTTTTTTGAGCAATAAAATTTTTTTTAAAATCTCCTGCGGGAGGACCCCCAGTCAGACACCCACATTCCTTTTAGACCCCCCCTCCCCACTCAAGCATTTCTGGCGGAAACCCTTCATTCAATCTGCCCGCGGGGAAAAACAGTTTTTTTATTTATAAGTTCTTATGCTACTACACACTACACAACTTCAGATGTTATTGGTTTAATTGTTTCATTCTGAACATTAATAATCAAGCTATTAAATTATTCATAAGGGGGAGTTCCAATTATTTTTTGTTTACATGAATATATCCAAAACTTTTGCAGCAGATATAATTTTTTTCTCATCCTTTTGTCCTGGAACTGTTAAAAGCATTTGCCAGACATGAAAGGATTTTTAATTATTATTATTATATATTATGATAATACTAAACACGATCTAATATAGGCCTATCCAGGACCCAAGCCGTCACAGATCAAACTTACTAACACACCATTAGCATTGATGACTGCAGAGTCACCGCGATATTTTGAATTGCGCGGTAAATAACGAGTGCGCGGTGTGTAAGGCTCAAGCACTAAGAAAGGCCTATTTTAACCTTTTGCGCGGTATAGACCAGTGCGTGATATCGTCCAGCAAGTACGGTAATTAAATAACTTTCCTGCAAAATAATGACTTTTTCAGTGAATACTTTATGTTATGTCTGTATGGTGCATTTACTTGAATCTATGTAATATATTAAATGGAATGATAAAAAGGTCAACAGACTGTTCAATTAATTTGATTTACATTTGATTAGCTTCTCAATTATATTATTTTGAATTAAAACATATTTATATGGCAAAATATTTTTATTTGGATTCTGACAAATGGTTTTAATTCACAAAATAAGGTCGAAATTAGCTCCAGTGGCAATTTTGTCATCATACATTTTTATTTTATAGTCCTATTAATAAAGGCTAAATACAAACTATGCTAAGTATGCGAATACCTTACACAACCACCCTCAATTATGACACTTTATATTCTCACTAAAAATAGGAGGTTTTATGTACAGTGATAAAATATATGTAAATGGGGTGGCAAAATAGCCCCGGTTTACGGTACTGTATTGCGGGACACTCATTGTGTGCTCTGATGAATCTAAAAACTAAAACTGCCGTCATAGTTAGCCGTCCTGCTGGGGACAGTAGAATAGGCCCTGAAATGCTGGCCCACCGTCTACAACACTGGCTGAACATCAAACAAGCACTGTGTCGGCGGCATCCACAGACGAGTGTTTTAGACTGTGTCTGTGTGCTCTTGATAGAGGCCAGCAAGTCAACACGGTCATGGCTGAATGGTGGATAAACGTCACCAAGCCTGGCCCAGTGGTGTGTCAGCGTTAGATTGATAACGTGTGTGGTGGCAGCATCGCCTTCTCAGCTTGTCTTTTGGGACACCTGCCAAATCTCTGTATGATGTATGAAATGATAACGGAGGCAAATTTTTCATTTCATAAGTGGAGAATATTAAATTGTGTTAGAAGATAGTGTTTTAGATGTGTTATGCAATGTAGAACATAGTCTATTTATTGAAAATAAATATAATGGGTTATTTCAACTTCTAGTTTTGATAATAAATTTTCGAATGTAAAACCATTACAATTTTATAGAGCAATTGTGACCCTCATTCCGTTCCATATCCATGCAATGCTCATGTGCTATTTCAGACCAGCGCGCTCTGCACGTGCCAGTCTATATATCTGAGGGGATTTCCCAGCAAACACAAGATGTTCGCTCAGTGTTTTTTTAATGCTGGACCACCGCCAGACCTACCAGCCCAGTATTAAATCACCATTGGGTCGACTTGTGGTGGCTGTTACAGGTATATGATCAGATCTGGGCTTAGCAGTACACAAAATATGTAGTGATTATACACAAATGTTGTTATTTAACTAACCAACGGGGCCAATCCCATCTTTTTTATGTTAATGTTTGTAACTAGAAATGTTAAAATAATGACTCACACTTGTTTTAGTTTGTTCAATTATAATTTTTTACAGGTGAGGTAGAGCTTCTCTATTGTACAGCATGTCCAGTCACTTTATACTTTAAATAGACCTATTAGACATAACTCCACATTCAAATCAGTGGACTTATATAACATTGTTCTACAGATTATTGTTTAAGTAGGGCCTACCCAAATTTGCTTTCAGCCCCATGTAGCTTATCACTAGGTTACGATCGGTGCCCGGTCGAAAAATGAAATTTTTACTGGTGTTACCGATGAAACTACATTATATCGCAAAACAGGGCCAAGTATATATTTAGCAGGGCCACTAAGATTTTAAAGTTAGTGGCCCTGCTAAAAATAGATGGCAGGCTTTGACAAAATATGCTTTCTTAGCCTTTCATGTCACTTCAGAGCTGTGAAATCGATATAAAAAAATGAATGAGTCTTTAATTCAAATATCTTTTAAAAGCTAAAGTACACAGACAGCTTGACAGGGACATAATCTCAAAAATATTAATTATATGATTGAATTAAAGTGATTTTTTGTTAACAAGAATCACATAGGTTAGAATAATTACAAAATATAATAATAATAATAATAAAAAATCATTTTTATAGCGCCATGTATCTGTCAGACAATCACAGGCGCTTTACATAACATGTATATTAATGAAAAACTAAACATCGGCAAATGCCATTTGAAAAAGATGTGTTTTCAACACTTTCTTAAATGTGGACATCGATGTCATTGTTCTTATATGCAGGGGGAGTGAGTTCCATAAACTTGGAGCCTTTACAGAGAATGCTCTGTCCCCATAAGATCTGAGACGGGTACGAGGCACCACAAGTTTTAGGTCCCCTGATGACCGTAATGATCTTGCTGGTTGATAGACCTGCAGCAAATCTTGCAAGTAATTTGGTGCTAGCCCATTTAGTGCTCGATAGGTCAGAAGTATAATTTTATACTCTATCCTATATTTGACAGGCAGCCAGTGTAGTTTATAGAGGACAGGTGTCATATGGTCATACTTGCGAGTGCCTGTAAGTATGCGTGCTGCTATATTTTGGACTCTCTGCAATTTAGCAAGAGATGTCTCGGGGATACCAACCAGAAGAGAGTTACAGTAGTCCAATCTTGAACCAACAAATGCGTGGATAAGTTTCTCGGCAGCTTGTTTTTCTAAATAACGCCGAATATCAGCAATGTTTTTAAGTTGAGCCATCATTGATTGGCATTGTTTCTGAATATGAACATCCATTTTTAATGTATGATCAATGTGGACCCCCAAATTTCGTGCGGATACAGTCGCCTCAACAAGGGATGTTCCTACTGTCAAAGTTTTAACACGTATTTCGTTACGGGACCAAGGAGCACACACCACTAAGAATTCAGATTTGTCGTCATTAAATTTTAACTTATTATATGCCATCCAGCTTTTAATTTCGGAAACACAGGATTGGAGGATCATAAGAGTTTCTAGTTGGGAGGATGGAACTTTCATCTTGAAATATATGTAGAGCTGAGTGTCATCAGCATATATATGTATATATAGATGATGGCAGTGGTGTGTTTCTTGTGCTACTAGATTTATCAGCGGCATTCGATACCATTGACCACGACATTCTCTTGAATCGCCTTAAATCAAGCATTGGTTTGTCTGACAAGTCGCTTAGCTGGTTTAACTCATATCTGAAAGATAGATTTCAGTCTATCATCATTTATACTAGCCAGAATTTTTTTCAACTAGACTGAAAAGTCATTATCTTTAAATTATAACAAAATGTCTGAAAAGATGTCATTTTTAGTGATTTTTCAGTATTTTGCTTATATTTCGAAAATAAACATAGGAATCACGTATTATCACTTGAATATGTTAAAAATATAAAATTGAAAAAATATAAAATTTAAAATATTGGAAGAAAAAAAATTAATGAAAATGACAAATTTATGCCAATGTTGTTACAAAGTGTATTGAGAAATGTGACATGATTGGCAGTACAGTAGATCTATGATAATTGTTGTATATATATATTTTCAATGGAAATAAACAATTTTTTGTTTTAATGATTAATTTTCCACTTTTGCCAAACTATGTATCCAGTATTAAATATGTTTTTTTAATTTATTTTCAGGTGATGATGTACATTCTCTATTCTGATGTTATAAATAGATGTGTATAAATAGGTGTGTAAAGAATTGTTGAGAAAGTAAACATGGCAGCAAAATGTTTGTCAAGACATGCCACATCTCCTTGGTTACTACGTTTCAGTGCGGGATCATCTCCTACACAATCGGGTGATTTATCCAGAACTAACTTTTTGTTGGATACACGTATTCATAGACTTATAATGTGTGTAAATATTACTAGAGGCTGTAAAAGTTTTCCAATGAGCAGATCAGCACAATGGTTTATGGGACACAAATTTACCACATGGAAAGTACCATGCTCATTACCTGTCCCATGTTTGGCGCATCAATCAATTCGAGGTGCTGGACACAGTAAGTGGCAGAATATTCGTCATACTAAAGCTGGAAAAGATGCAGAAAAAGCAAAAGTGGCAGCATACATCACTCGCAAGATTAGAGTTGCCATTAAAGGTCAGTATTGAGACCCTTCTCTACTAATCTAACCTGTTTGCCGCCATTCATCAGATCCCCTGATCAAAATTTATCTGAATTTGATAATGAAAAAACTAAAAGAAAATTAACATACATCTTTTGTGATTTACATCAGCAATTGTACTTGTATAGTGCAGTGTACAGTATGCACCTTTTTAGGGGGGCCCGTTTTTTGGCCTGACCAGTGCGTATTATCCACCATTATCCACAATCTATGGATTTCACCTGGATTTGTCTTTCAATATTAACCCTTACACTGCTATGGGCGACTAAAGTCGCCTAAAATAAACCAAGCGAAGCCTGCTGCAAGTAAGTTAAAAAAAAAAAAAGTTGGATTTTTTTTTTCACTTTCGTTTTGTGGAGTCTTTCTATTTGCGCTTTAAAGATAGCTAACTGACTGATTTTGTAATATAATGGCTTTTAATATCAGTTGTTCATCAGATGTTTTTTTGAAGAAAAAACGTGCCAGATATTACTTAGTGGGAAACCACACATGCCGCAAATCTTATGCAGCCGTGTAAGGGTTAAGAATGTTGAAAAATAGACACTGACAGTCTCACATCTTCTGAGTAAATTGCGGTCTCGTAATTTCTTATATTTTCGCTCTATCATGGCAAATTACTTCAGCAGCTATAAAGAAACTGTTCGTTTTTAATACACCCAAGATGTCTAGTGAAATAACCTTTCATAACAACCTAGCATTTATTTGTCTTAGTAAATATTTGATAAAGTCATACTCCTCAGACACCGCTGCTCCGTCAGTACTAAATATTTGTGTTGATCGCGGAACGCTTTTATTTTATTCACCAGATGTCGCTGTCGGCGGTGACGTGATTCGCCATATACTCTGTAAAATAACAGAGATTGATTGTGATCAGATTTTATTATTATAGGCCTAGATATTTCACTGCATTATATAATAATATGATTCAGTTATGAGCTCATTTACTCTTCTGTTGTGCATCGTGTATTATACTGGATTACCTGATGTCCTGATCACTCAATATGCCGCCTGTTAAACGTCGCAGCTACACTGCTAGCTACAAGCTGGATGTGATCCAATTTTCTGAAGAGCGTGCAATCTTGCTGCTGGTAGGCGTGCTTCTTCTTCTTCTACTTGGAAGACTGGGTCATAGAACAGATATCATCTTTCATGGGTGTCAACTGCATCTGAAAGCTAACGCTTGCACTATTAGTGACTTGGATGTAGCTGGCAAGTAAATGTGCCATCAAATTTACCAACAGCATAATAGCGGTGATACATGTACCACAGGGCCTCACCAAGCTGGTACAACCTCTGGACATCTGCATCAACAGAGGATTCTAGTCAAGTCCACATTCAGAGAGCAATGGGAAGATTGGATGACATCTAGCGAACACTCGATCACAAAGACAGGTAGAATGAGAAGAGATACATATGCCGGCGTTTGCCAGTGGGTTTTCACTGCCTGGAAACGGGTCAGGCTTCAGGAAAGCGGAGATAGTAGTTGATGCAGATGACGGCTACGATGAACCTATGGACGAACACAACATCGAAGACACAGAGCTACTGACCCCAGAACTAGCTACTCTGTTCAACAGTGACAGATGAGGAAATTGACAGCTTTCAGATGATTCTGATTTCCATCCATAGGGCTATTGTATGCTTGTAGTAAATCACCTGGACATCACGTGACAAGTGCTATTTCATT
Source organism: Flabesymbios commensalis (assembly GCA_964017125.1). NCBI lineage: Eukaryota > Metazoa > Annelida > Polychaeta > Terebellida > Flabelligeridae > Flabesymbios > Flabesymbios commensalis. The sequence goes on along the minus strand of OZ024910.1, from coordinate 42,821,755 downwards.
ATTAAATCTCCACCCACAATGTGGTGGTGGAGATTTATTGTTTTTGCTGAGTCCGCCTGCCGCCGCATTTTGTTTCTACTCTCACTTGAAAACCCCTGCTCAGATTATTTCCAAATAAATGTGCGGTATGCAAATTTGCAGTGCGGTATGCATACTGGCTCTGGGGAATTTGCTTGGTAAAAATCCAAGATGGCCGCCAAAATCGTATGTCAATCTCTTAGAGAGCTTCAACCGCTTCATGGATTTGTTTCATGTTTGGTTTAAGGAAAGACCTTACCAAAGTTTCTGTTGTTATTCTGATAATAAAAACTTTGATTTTTTTACGTTTCAGTATTCAAGGGGATATTTCAGTTTTGCTCATTTTGGCCATCATCAAAATTTGGTAATATGTATAGCCATACACCCCTACTCGGATTATTTCTAAATATTTCCAGTATGCATATTGGCTCTAGAAAATTTGCCCTGTAATTTTTTGGGGGTCTTCTTTTTCAGCAAAATTCAAGATGGCCTCCAAAATCCTATGTAGCTCTCTAGAGCTTGAACCGCTTTATGGATTTGTTTCATGTTTAGTTTAAAGGAGAGACCCTACCCTGCACATGTGCTGATAAGTTTTTAGTGTGATTATGTTAATAAAATCTTTGCTTTTTTGTGTTTCAGAATTTTTGCGGATACACTGTATTTCAGTGTTGCTCATTCGGCTATTATCAAAATTTGTTAATTTAGCTATACATCTCTGCTCAGATTATTTCTTAATATTTGCAGTATGCATATTGGCCCTAACTAATTTGGGTAAATCTTTTTGGCCTTTTTTAGCTTCTTCAACAAAATCCAAGATGGCCGCCGAAATCCTATGTCACTCTCTAGAGCTTGAACTGCTTCATGGATTTTTATTATGCTTGGTTCAAAGGAAGAACCATACCCTGGTCGTCTGCTGATAAGTTTTTGGTGTGTTTATGATAAAAAGACATTTTAGGATTTTAGCTGATATACAGCTCAAATGTTATCTTTTGGGTATGCTCACTGGCCCTGAGAAAATTGTCAGAAGAATTTTTTTTTTTCATTTTTCCAACAAAATTCAAGATGGTCGACGAATCACATGTTACTCTCAAGAGCTTGAACTGCTTTACCGATTTGTTCCAAGGAAGCAACACAACCTGGAAATGTGTTGATTACATTTTGGTCATGGTGTGATTTTCTGACATCACATTTTTGCGTGGTTTACATAAAAAAATTGGTGACAGTACTGTATTTCTCTATAATTAATGTATATTGGTTGCTAAATCTATGTGAGGTTGGTGGAGACGCAAGCTTTGTCCCTCAGGCAAATCTAGTTCAGTGCACAATTTTGAGGTCTGTGTTGCTTGTCGTGGTTTTGAAGGTGTGGGAGATGCTGATGATTCAGTCCAGTGTGGTCATGTGTCCACACTAGCTTTTCTAAAAATTATCAATAAGCTGAGCCTGATTTGGAATGATATCATAACATGATGAAAATGCAAGCTGACACACAGATAATACTGAAAATGGAAATTTGAAGACATTCACAAGATCCCCCAGACTAGGAAAATAATTTTTAAATTTAAAAAGTTTCATCTTAAACATGTTAAACCATACATAGCATATAAAAAGTTTGTGCTGTGCTACTGTCTGTTCCAAGTTGGGCAGGACTCATTTTTACAATGGAAATGTGGTACAATATTGTGCACTGTTATTGTTACTGTGAATAAAAACTTGTACATGTTCATGGCTCCCACGGGTCCTTGAAAATAGGAGAAATCCTTGAATTAAAAAAAAAATTCCAGGCCCTTTAAAATCCTTGAATTTTGTAAAAACATAGCTAAACCTGAAAAAGTCCTTGATTTTTATCAACATAGGTGAACCACCAGTGGTTTACATAATGCAATAAAGGATTCTTGGAGAGCCTTGAATTTGTTTTGATGTTTTTTGTAATAGATTTGAACCCGCAAGGACGGTCAGCGGTATACTGGCAAATTCTCTCAATTATAATCGAATACAGACAAAGCCAAAATGCTGTGGAATAATATTAACATAACACATTGAGTATTAAGGTAGATATAGTAAACACTGTTGAAGAGAACAAAATCATTTTAAACAATGTTACAAAAATTGCCGCTTTACAGTATATGATGATCATTGCCGGGAAGAATATGAGTAAGTGAGAAAATCTAATGAGCATTGCTGTATTCGATCAGAAGAAATTACTAAGTAGGTGTAGTAAGAAAATCAGTAAAATAGGTGAGACAGTTTAATTTAATCTCTATGTTAAAATATATGTCCATAAAATTTTCATTCCGGCTTAAATGAAGTAGATACAGCAGTCATCGAAGCGCACCGCTGTCCATCTGCAAGGTCATCAAGTGTAGCTCCGTGTATCAACCCCTGTTGCTGGACGGTGCCACAGCCCAAGCACATGGTTCTCCCATCTGCATGGACTCCCATATGTAAATGTGCAGAGGCTCAATTATTAATGAATGTTCTCAGGTATATGATGCAAAGATAGGCTTCAGTTACCATGTGAATGCTGTGATAATCCCAGATTGCTCTTATGAGTGGGGCTTGTCCTGCTCTTCAAAGGTCCAAAAATGTCCATCCTCTTCTCTGTCAAGGTCAGCGGCAAATGTCTCCATGTAGAAGATCTCTGTGTGTCTCGATATCAAAGCTTGGGGTTTTAGTGTATATCCCCATTGCATCTTCTCCGACATCACCTGTAGTGTAGGTGAGTTAGTGAGGCAGGGCCGGATGTAGGTAACAGGACTGTGGATCACAGATGTGATACTCTAATTGAATCAATGATTCTGCATAGACGTATAAAGAATGAGCAGATAGAACACAGACACTGCAGGAGGATCGCTGCTGCGATCTTGGGCTGTGCGGACAAACATAGGGTTGCCCTGCTTTTAGACAATAGAAAAGAAGAGGCCCATGGAACTTCTGAACGATGTTCACTGGCAGAATATCATAACAAAAAGGTTGATGTAGATGGTGCCGACCAGTTTTGTTTATTTGAACTTCATCAGGGTACAATTTGTTGATGATAATCACAGCCTTATATAAGGTGGAAGTTCTGTACACATGCCATAGAGGGTGATGTCATAGACCTCGTCTCGTCTGTCTGAAGAGATTCTGAACATTCAAAATTAAATCTATCATGGGAAATGTAATTTTTTGGTGTTTTTAATACCGGTATATTCATATTTTGCAGACAGGTTTTTATCATTCCAATGCAAGGCTTTCAATGTTTCTAAATACAAAGACCATTTGATATATTGTTGTGCTGACATAAGAACCGTCTAAATGAATTTAAATTTTTTTGCAGATTAACCGCGGCCGTTGGCAGTAAAATGTCACACCATCATTGATGCAATGCTCTGATTACTGAGTGGCGGCTAAGTGCGAGTGTGGGATATGTGTGTGGTGGCCATCCACGGCCAGTAGCTAATATTCCCACATGGCCAAGTGACGGCTTGAGTCCGTGAACTACACAAAAAACCATGCATTGAGACGCGATATAGGCCTACGACAAAAGAATTAATTTAATATTTAAAAAAAAAATATCCTCTTGCAATTTCGGACTTTAACAATGTATAGCCCGCATTTGTTACATACCCCGCACCAGGCCTTCCAAGGAGTAAAAAGTAGCGGGCTATACAACGAAAAATATGGTGATAAGTAAACTCATATGCCTCAGTTGCTGTAATTAAGTATCTGATTGTCATGGGACTTATGTATATCAACTTCAAAGACTAACCAGCTTTAACCCTTTAGGTCCATAGCATCATTTTACATCCCTGAAAACACACTTAATTTTCCCACCACTAGGGGTTTTAGAACCAAAATTTCCATAAAACTGTTTTACCAATACATGGCAATTTTCTTTAATTTTTGAACCAAATCAACTCATCTTCATTCACTACAAGTAGAGAATTGCGGCAGCAATTCGCGGCTTGTAGTGGATGAAGATGACAATGTTAGAATCAGGATCAAAATGGTTAAAAAAAACCTCAAAATCTCCACTACTGATATTAGGCAAAAAAAAAAAAATGGTTGTTTCCGGTAACCCGACCGACCCTAATTTTGGGTGTCGGCCCTAGTTTCTTTTTTTAAGATCTGCAGACCCTAATTCTTTTTATCAATAAATAACAGAGTTAAATAGAAAAAACGCTACTGTTTATGCAGAATTTGTTTATTTGCTTTGCTGCACAAAAATAACCAACATGTGCAACACCCTGTAGCAAAATAAAAAAAATTAAAAAAAATCCGACCTACCTACCCTATTTCTAAAAAGCCCGTTACTGGAAACATACAATTATTTTTTTTTAGGCCTTAATGTGAACTATTAGATGTATCTACTTTGAACATAATTTGTGCTCATGTTATTATCACAAAATAATTTCACTCTGAATATAAGACAAGTTTGTTCTTATTTTTTTATACATTTTAGAGGGAGGCAGCAGCAAACCTGAAGCCAATGTACAGCTAGCACGTGCCATAGAGGAAGGCAGGAAAAAAGACATTCCCATTTCTACAATGCAGTTGACAATAAAAAAATTGGTATATATAAACCATGATGTGGTTTATAGATTTGTTCTGTAAACCTGTAATTAACCTGTAGTATGTAATTAACCCTTAGCACACTGATGTCGACTACAGTTGACTATAGTATTGTTTTCTCATGTTTTAATTGTCTTGCATAACCAGGTTTTAAAAATTAAATATGTCTCAAATCTGTGATAATCATATACATTTCAACCTAGATTTTGCAAATTTAACTAATTTTTAGTCACTTGAGTACCGCGATCCACAACTTCAAGTGACTGAAAATTTAAATTTAATAAGTCAGTGTTCTAAGGGTTAAAAGTAAAAGATGGATCATGTTAAAGAAACACGCAGACCTCTTGGCGATTGTATTATATTGTATTATATATTTTAAAAACAACACTTCAGTGTTAAAGGATGAGTGAGCAAATTTGTGTTTCCTGACAAGTTCAATTTTGATGTGGAGGAGTGCATTCAAAGAGTAACTTGTCCGCAAACAAGTGATGTTAAATCCTCAATGGTGAGGCCTGCTCACATTATTTATTAATAATACACTCATATTTGCAGCACTTGGTTATCTAGTACATAATTGTGTTTATATAGGAGAAGTCAGGAGCTGCAGGCAGCACAGTGATTGTGGAACTTAAGGGAGTCGGTAACTGTCTGCTTCTTGTAGAGGCTTTCACAGACAATGCAAAGCATTTCAGAACAGGTCTTCAAGGGCAAATAAAAAAAGTTGGGTTAGTTCTATAATTTTGTTTGTTTTTATGTCTCCACATAGTTCTGACATTTTTGTCTCCCACTGTTTTGATTTTGGAGAATTACTTGTACAAATCATGTCATGAAAACTTATTTTGGAATGCGCAGGTTTGAGCATGCCACTTGTTAACTGACCAGGGCTTAAAATCAACACAAATTAATGTATTTTTTTGAAATGCAAGTGGCCTGGCATAGAATTCTATTACCCAGCTTAAATCAGCTCCTGTTTAGGTTTAGAATGCAACAGACTAGTTAAACAGCTACTAAATCAGCAACTGTATAAAGAAGGGCCAATTTTCCTGACCTGCCCAAATCCTCCATGGGCTAATTGCAATGGTTTAACAATCAAATTTGGTCTATGCAGGGATGGGGTAATAGTAATAGGTGATAGTAATAGCAATAGGTAACGGGGCAATTTCACTGTAATAAATAGTAATAGGTAACAGGGGAAATTTTACTGTAATAGTAATAGATCGCACTTTAATTACCGTAAACTGGGGCTATTTTGCCACCCCCGGGGCTATTTTGCCACCCCCTCAAGAAATTGATAAAATCCTCTGGTTTTTAATAAATACCATAAGTTAATAAACATAACTAATATTATAGGTTATACTATATTGTAGGGAACATGTTTATGTCTATTTACAATTTTTGTATAACATTTCAACAACAGAAAAAAATATTCTACCGATTTTCTAAATTTGACAAATTTGAACTCTGGAATGGTATTTATCCATTTTATTGACGTATGCAGTTTTCTTTTATGATATATAGAGGGTCCTTATCACATTAAAAAAAAATAGTTGATGAAATTTAAATATTGAGCCTGTTCGAGCACTTCAAAGTAACCGGGGCTATTTTGCCACCCCATACTGGGGCTATTTTGCCACCCCTTCAAAATGGCCGCCAGAGCCTCAGTTTCGGTCCGATATGAAACCGGACTTGACCTAGACTCACTGACCCCTAAAAACTTTAAAAATATTTACATAACTGGTTTAAGGCACTTATTTTAATAATTAAATAACTTTCCTGTAAAATATGACTTTTCCACTGAATATTTTATGTTATGTTTTTATGGTGCATTTACCTGAATATATGTATTATATTAAATGGAATGATAAAAAGGTCTACATACTTTTCAATTAATTTGATTTCCATTCGATTAGCTTCTCAATTATATTATTTTGAATTAAGAAATATTTATATGGCAAAATAATTTTATTTGGATTCTGACAAATGGTTTTAATTCACAAAATATGATCAGAATTAGCCCCAGTGCAAAATAGCCCCGGTACCGGGGCTATTTTGCCACCATACATTTTTATTTAATAGTTCTATTAATAAAGGCTAAACACAAACTATGCTAAGTATGCAAATACCTTACACAACCACCCTCATTTATGACACTTTATCTTCCCACTAAAAAAGCAGGCTTAATACAGCAATAAAATATGTGTAAATAGGGTGGCAAAATAGCCCCGGTTTACGGTACTGTTATAGATGGTCAATGAAGCGCGACTTCAAATCTTAATGTCTAAACTGTATCAAAACAAGTCTTTGCCAGGCCGTCTCGGTCAAACAACTTCGATCTTTATGGTCAGGCAAATGTATGGTGTACAGACAGTGTTATGACGGCGATAATCACAGGCTGACGAAACATAATTACCCGTAACGGTCTTAGAAACCACATTAGACTATGCCAAAACAAATTTAAACATAAATACCCGGGTACCAACATATCATTTCTAAAAAAAAACATCAAATATTTTATCGCACTATGTTCAGCCATCATAAAATAAACATTTTAGTGTCTAACTATAATATGTTGGTTATCTGGATCTGTAGATAGGCCTACTACTATTATTTACTAACAGTGGTATCAGATCACATTGCAGGATATCTAAACAAATGCCAGTTATACATTAAATTATTTCAAATATTTTTTATTGCGAAAAGATCAGCTTCTGTTAAGATAAAATTATACAGACTAGCGGATCAACTCTTCGATCAGCTTCTGTTAAGATAGAATCATGCAGACTAGTGGATCAACTCTTCGATCAACTCCTGTTAAGATAGAATCATGCAGACTAGCGGATCAACTCTTCAATCAACTCCTGTTAAAGGTGTAGTCAACTGGTAAAATTCACGGGACAAGGGTCCCCCAGAAGGCAATAGTGCCCGTGGGTAGGCCAAGTCCCTATTCCATAATAATACTAAATATGCGTTTCATACCTAAAGCCTCATTAAGAGCAAGTTCTCAAATCACAGCAAGTTCATATATACTTGAGCGACATCTATGAGTTTATAATTCAAAGATCTTGGCCCTTACCCCTACTTGGTCGCTTGCTTTCAAACAAACTGACTGTATTACTGCGGGGATGTTGAAACTGCTTGACCCAAGCTTGTATTGACATGCCCAGTAAACACAAAACATTTGTATGACTTTATGCAATGTTGGACCAACGTCGAAGACGTTGGGCCGACGTTGTATAAATGTTATACAAATGTCTTGTCTTTGCTGGGCAGGCGGACTTTCTCTCAAACATTGTACATTTATTCAATGTTGGTTCAATGTTGGGCCAGCGCCGCAGACGTTGGCCTAGCATTAAAACAGCATTGGATCAATGTCCTGTTTAAGTAGTATCTTGTAATCAGTTCAGTGGCTATATTAATGCCGTCAATCTGTACTCAATAGGCTACTGTTGGCCTACACTTGACCGTCCCAGGCATGCGCGTCTTGCAGTTGAATCATTCTTTAAGATAGAATCATGCAGACTAACAGATCAACTCTTGTTAGGATAGAATGCTGCTTTTCAAGTCTGTTCACAGTAATAAAAGATATGCACAGTTACTCTGAATAAATCAGCAAACAGTCAGCAAAGCAAAAGCCAAAGAGGAGCTGACATCCATAGAAAAGCTGCTCAAAATGCTCACATTGTGAAACAGCAGTCCTCCATATAAGGAAATAGGAGGAGAGCTATAACATACTCTCCTGGAAATGTCCTGGAGAGCACATCACTTTCCACTGCAAGTCGTGCGGCTAAGGGGGTCCGGGCTATTAGCTTCATGAGGTGCCTTCTGGTGTGATTTAAAACAAATATTATTATTATAATTTTAAAACCCTTTCAGTGCGGGGATCGCTTTATACGTCAGTATCTGACTGTCTTTATAGTCAGAATCTGACATCTGTAGAAGTCAGATTTCGACGTATAAAGATGATCCTCGTACATTTACATTTATATTGGACATAGACCCATAACATAGGTATTCAAATGAATTGGAATGACCAAACTATGACTATAAAATTATTTCAAATTGAAAAAATCAGGTTTATATAAAAAAAAATCAGCGTTGGAAGGGTTAAGAAACCGAACAGGTACTTTCCTGGGCAAACTGGTTTGGTTTTGTTCTCGTGGGGGGGGGGGGGAGTTGTGGAGTTTGGAAAACGAGAGAACGACAATGTCACTCTACTTCAAAGTGTAAGCATTTAATTATCAAACAATTAATAAAACAACAACAGCCTCTTAAAAAGACCGTGGTTGGGGAGGATGTTGCGCTACTTGACATTTATCAAAGTATTTGATTTGTTGGGCGCTGTTATTGCCAGGAGGGCTGTCAATTATTCTTCTTGAACCAGGTTAAGGAGCACCTAGGATCGCAGGCGCGCTCGCGCTCCTTATAAATAAATGGAGGATTGAAACAGGCTAAATAACAGATCTCAAGAAAAAGCTAGGATTATATTTCTGAAATTAATCAAACCTTAGCAAAGCACTGGTACAGGGCTAGACACTAACTGGTTAGACCTTCTTGCCCTTCAGACGAGAAAAAGTTTGGTGTACTTCCCCCCCCCCCCCCAATTTATCACTTGCCCGACTTGCCATACGTTGTCTGCTGTGACAGTTGCTGAAATTTAAAATAGTGTAAAATTGAAGTTATTGACCCCTTGTTTTCCTATGAATTTGGCTTTTAATTGATAATTAGAGGCTGAGACCTATTTTCGTTGCTGATAGGCCTTGTCTTAAGATTTGGTTCATATGATTATGATTGATTATGTGAATCCCCTTGACATTTTCCTTCATGCTCAATAGTAAAGTCACTTTAGCGAATGAGTCACAAAAAATGAATATGTAATGATCTTAATGTTTACAGAGCCACCGTTGTGAAAAGTGGCATGGCAATGCACTCATTCGAGCAGAAAGGCGTCATTGAAGTTCCGTTTCAACAAGGTTCAGTTGATGAAGGAAACGTGAGAGCTCTTACAGAAGAGGAAGCCACTGAGCTGGCGATTGATGCCGGAGCTGAGGAGATAATTAGTACCATGGATGAAGTCGGTGGTGACATTTATCAGGTTGGTAAAGCTAGTCACTTCTATCTCAGCCCTGTAAATACCGCGCAACCCTGATAATTGTCCCCTGCCTTGAATTACACTTCGACTGTGTGTCCGGTGTTATGTAAGCGCAATACACTTTTGAAAAATATTTACACATGGGCCTAACCCCAATAGCTCAATCAAATTCGAAGATGAGGGTTTCCACAGTAATTGATGTCACCAGAACCCGCCGAACCGTCATTTTTTTCATTGATCCACACGTCCCACACACCTCAGTCCAGTTGAAAGATAAGGGCTGTTATATAGTAATGGGGGTGCTGAGGGTCTATTTTTTTTAACTGCTTGTTTAAAAATGTATTACATTTATTTTCGGGGGGGAGGGGGGTGGTACAAGGAGTTAGGGCAACTTTTTAAAAAGTGATTGTTTTATTTTTTTCAAGGCTTAAGGGGCTGAGAAAAGGCTAATTTATTCTGATTTATCACATTTTATGTCACAATTTTACCTGTTGGCTGAACGATAAAGTTTTTCATGTATGCTGTTTATTTAGTTCTGCATGTTGTTTATAACAAATTCTTGGACAACTTCAATAATATATATAGTGGCTGAAAAAATCAAAATGGCTGATTTATTACATTTTACATCATTAACTTCACCTTATGGGCGTGACAAATTTATTTTTCATGTATTCTGCTGAAATTTGTTCTGCATGCTGTTAATAACCAGTTCTCTGAAAAGTTCAATACTGCCTGCAGCTATTGTTGTGTGTGCTCTTTGTTTTAAATGCAAGAAATTTTGGGACGACCCTTTAGGCTGTAGCATTGTCTAACTGAATAAAATTTGTCCTTACAATTTGTGAAATATCTTTCTGTAAATGAAGTTTTTTTTTAAATATAAAATACAAATTTTCCAATAAAAAATAAGTTATCCTTTAACAATTGTTCTTGCTGTGTTTGCTGTAAATTCTATTGTTTTTTGAGTTGTTTATTTTGGTACTGTAATGATGGTTAACGAAAAGGCTGATTGTGTGAAATGTCTTTATTAAGTCTACACCAAGTGCTATGTGGTGGTGGAGCTTTATTGTTTTTGCCGAGTCCGCCCGCCGCCGCCGCATTTTGTTTCTGCTCTCACTCGAAAACCCCTGCTCGGATTATTTCCAAATATTTAAAGTGTGCGTATTGGCCCTGAGAAATTTGCCCGGTATTTTTTTGATCATTTTTCAGCTTCTTCAACAAAATCCAAGATGGCCGCCAAAGTCCTATGTCGCTCTCTAGAGCCTGAACCGCTTTATGGATTTGTTTCATGTTTGGTTTAAAGGAAAGACCTTACCCTGCACATGTGCTGATTGGTGTTTGGTCTGATTCTGATAATAAAAACTTTTTTTTGACGCTTCAGAATTTTTGCAGATATTTCAGTTTTGTTCATTTTGGCTATCATCAAAATTTGGTATCATAGCTATACACCCCTACCCGGATTATTTCTAAATATTTGCAGTATGCATATTGGCCCTAAGAAATTTGCTTCTTAAATTTTTTCTTCAACAAAATCCAAGATGACCGCCAAAATCCTATGTCACTCTCTAGAGCTTGAACTGCTTCATGGATTTGTATAAATGCTTGGTTCAACGGAAGAACTCTACCTGGTCGTGTGCTGATTGGTTTTTGGTGTGATTATGATAATGAAAACTTATACTTTTTTAGGATTTTAGCTGATATTTCAGTTTTGCTTATTTTGGCTATTATCAAATATAGTTATACTGCTGAAATGTTATTTTTTGGGTATGCTCACTGGCCGTGAGAAAATTGTCAGGAGAATTGTTTCTCTTTTTTCATTTTTTTCAATAAAATTCAAGATGACTGACGAATCACATGTTACTCTCGAGAGCTTGAACTGTTTCACTGATTTGTTCCAAGGAAGCATCTTACCCTGGACATATGTTGATTATATTTTGGTGTGATTCTGATATCAAATTTTTGCGTGGTTTACATAAAAAAATTGGTGACTTTGCCCCTCAGGCAAATCTAGTTTCACAATAATTGTGTAAGCCTACATTTTCTGTAGTATAAAGATGAATATATCTGTAAGCCGGCTATTAGGATACAACAGATCTCTAGTTTAATAATGACTATGATTATATTTACAGTTTCTGAGTGACCCGTCTGACCTACATGTCGTCATGCGAAACCTGGAGGTGAAAAAAGTCACTTTACAGAGTGCTCAGCTTCAATATTTGCCAACTAGTAATGTGCAGTTAAGTGACTCTGTCTTGGAACTTGCAGGCATAATGCTGGACAGAATAATGGAAAATGATGACGTAGTCAAGATCTACCATAACATTCAGGCAGCAGTCTGACATTTCATCATCATTAACATTCATTTTGGACTATTTTTATCACTTCCATTATTTTTCATTTATTTGCAGCTAAAATTTCTTCAGCTCTTATAACTTCAAATAACAAAAAAAAAATTAAATTTGTTAAAAAAGTATTGCTCTTAATGCCTTAACTCTGGGGAATGAAGTCATATGGGCTTACTGCTGTACTGTCGAGTAAACAAATGTACACGAATGTACTAAAATATTCAGGTCTTTAATGCATATAAACAGGATCTCATTATATATGTAAATTGTTTAACGTTTTCTGAGTATGTGAATGGAGAATGTGGAAAATTAGGATAACTTGCATTTGATTGCATATACATGCACAAATTATTTCACATAAAGAAAATGTTTTAATTTGATAGTAGCTTTAATTTTCCCTGGGATTGCGAGTTCAATATAAAACGGAATATGTAATGTTCTTTAGTAGCTGCTTTGCTAATAAGATATCAAACGAAATATTACACAATATTAAAGACAAATTATAGACTGCAGTGGCGGGTAAAGAGTTACAGGGGATAGAAACTCGCTATCCCTATTGTGCACAGCCAGACTGATATTCCTAACATGTTAACATGTTAACATGAAGCGGGATAACCTTGTAATCAGGTGTTCAGATCAGTGTGTATGGATGTAGGCATATGTGAAGCTCCTCAACCTGCCTAGCGGTGTTCCCCATATGATATATATGCTTGCACAAAGCATGGACATTGTTTTCCCACTTAACTGTTAATTAGGCCTTTCTTTTCAACAAGAATTTTTTTAATCAACCATACTTTAGTATAGTAAATTCATATACATGAATTTTTATTCCTGGCCAATAAAATGTTGCACATCGACAAACGTAAACAAATTGTTTTTCAACTTGATATCTTAAATTGATTATTGTGTACGCTGATATTTGCTATTATCAATATGCTACAGGGCATGTAAATTTTGTCCTGTAAAGTTGTTGCCCAAAGCAGAACATTTTTTAGCTACCCACTTGAGAGAATGGTTGTCCCGGGCAGCCTATTTTGCATACCCTGAGCATTCTTCTTACTGTAGACCATTTCTGAATTGTTCAGGACCATGTTCAACCAAATTGGTAGCATGCTCTACTCTGGCAACCGGGCAAAGTCTGAAAGAGTGAGGGTGGTGAAAATCAACAGAGGTGATAGTACATTACATATTTGTGTAAAATATTACAATGTATTTTTTTAGATAATTTGTGTTGACTTGGCAAAAACTCATTGTTGATGATTAAATATGTCTTCACATGCGGTTCTGCTCATATTGAATGGCACTGAAAACATTTCCCAGGAACAGCCACATTTACATGTCAAGTTATATGGTGTGATTCCATTCAGGAATTTCACCCAGAATATTTCCCCAAAACTTTGGAGAAATTTCTAGGGAAATTCCCAGGAAATTTTGCACCGTAAATTTCCAAAGGCCATTCAAGACGAGCAGTATTGTATGTTTGAATTGAGATGTTCGAAGTATGAAAACAACATTTAAATGCTTCATAAGAGGTGTTAACTTGTTAAGTGACTATGAATTTGAATATGTAATTTGAATGACTACCTGAAATTATTGTATTTGTAAGATGTTTGATTGTCACATTCTGTGACAGAGATGTGAGAATGACCTGCCATATTCATTACTATAATGAACATTTCACGAGGCTCTGTGAACTAAATACCGAAATGATAATCAGACAGAGCTTCTCATCCTCGAGGGGACAATAATGACTAGTCAGGAGATGACACGGCGGATGTACATTTGTAAATATCATCTGATGAGAATACTGCATGTTACACTATATGTACTGCCATCTTGAAAGAAATATACATTGCAAAGTCTATGCCATGCTTTCAAACAATCTTACTTGTAAGTCCCAAGAATTAGAGATATTATCCTGATAGTATAAAGTGCATAATGCCAAGATTAAATTTGTAGCTCTAACTTCAGAAGTGTTCATGTATGGGATAAATAATGCCATTATGTGTTACTAGGCTGTGATATTGTAAAAGATAATTGGATAGCACACCAGTTCTGCACAAGTTCTCTTGTATCTGGATATATTTAAAAATTGATTCTCTGAAAATATGATGTATTTTTTATCTGATTAATGATACACTGATGGAGTTACAGTAATAATGGAACACAATTCTACATGTACCAGCTATTTAAATGACTTTACAAATAAACAGTACCAGTAAATGTTTTCATTAAATGAATTAAAAATGAATGATTCAGATTATAAAATCTCAGAAAACATTCTGCACTGATTTTCTTTACAGTTAATCATTTACCACTGCAACATGGTAAAAACTGGACTGACATTGTATTTTTTCAGACATTTCCTCCATCCTAATAACGGTTGATAAGTATAAGCATGGCATCTTTTTTTTTTTTTATTGAGGAAATTTGTGTAAAATTACATTTGGGTTCGGAAAACCCTTATTTTCTCACTGCTGGTGCACTGAGAATAATTAATTTAAAAAAATTGAAGGTGTTGGTGCCTCTGAGCTCCCTCTCAAATCGGAAATGAATAATATTTTGTAATCTACCCCAAACTGTTTTGGTTCGACGGTGAGCCTCCATGAAGTAGAAGGCTAGAGCAACTTATGACCTATTTCTTCATTCTCCACTTGTGCTTTGAACTAACTCAATTTGTCATTACCTCATTCAATCACATCATTTTGTAAATTCATGATCATTTTATAAATTATGTAAATATAGGGAAATATGTATGTGGCTGGTTTATGTAGGGTAAAGCATTGAGCAACATCTCTGGGGAAAGGTGGCACTGCTTCAGCCTTTCCATTTCTTTGAATGCTGATGGTTATTTACAGTTGGAGTTACATATCATTGTTGTGTGGCTTAAATGTATCAGAGAAGGTGAATCATTCCTAATATTGTATGTTTTCATCTGCTCCGATATGTTTATCATACCTTGTGAGGGTTCCCGTCAGGAATGTTTGAGTGGGTGGGTCCAAAAGGGGTGAGGGGTCTGGTGGTCCTCGCCCCAAGGGAAAAAAATCAAGAGTTTCAAATTTAAGTGCTTAAAATTACCTATTTTGACTGAAATGACTGCAATATCTAAAATATATTTTTATTTTTTTAGCCAACAAGAGGGGAATACCCCCCCCCCCTGTGGTGCTGAGAGGTGGTGTTCAGACCCCCCCCCCCTCCCTCATTCTGACAGAAACCCTGCTTGTAAATATAATGTGTATATTGTTGAGATTAAATATAGAATACTTGAGCTTTATATGTTGCATGCCAGTGTGAGAAATAGATGCATGGTTATCACTTTTACAGTAAACCTATGTATTAGGTCTATATTATTGAAATCATCACGATAATTTCTGCACCTGTAAGACATAACTGATAATTAATAGTTTTCTCACACAAATATTATGATAACTGCTAGTTTTGAGCCATAGTCAAACCTCGTGATGCTGCTTGCGGTCATTAGAGTGGCAAAATACAGACTTTGTCTCAATCACTGTGCAAGATAATTGTGTCTTATTTATACTCATTCAGCTCTATGAAGCATTGTCATTGGTTGTGTAATTACATATAATAATATAAATATAAAAATAGTTTTAAATTTGTAAATTGTTAATGTACATGTGTTTTCTGAATAAGGTAACGATATAGGTGTATGTATGTACTGCAGTGCTTATGTGATTGTTTTTGTAAAATTCATAATTGAATTCATAAAAGTGTAGTAGCTCACTTTGCAAGGCTTGGCTTAGTGGCCCCAGAATTGATGAGGTTTGCTACATTCTAAATTATAACTTACACATAATAAAAGTAGCTAATTATTTTCTTGGGGAACAATGAAAAGCATCTTCCAAAAATCTGAATTATCGTTATAATCAAAATTGCCCACCCTCAGTATTCAATATCAGCCAAAAGTATATACTCAAGTATCACACCATTCAAAATTGATAAACAGCAGGGTTTTTTTTACATAGTACATAGTAGTGTCCCACAAATTAATCAATGTTCACAGTTTTCACAGTTTTTATATTCTATTTCGAATGTAACCCAAACCGAACTACATTTAATTTTATTCAGATTTTAGATAAATGTGTTTTTTATTGCCCCCAAGCCCTTAACCTTTTTTTCTTTATGATGGTATTATTGTTTGGGGCGTTCAATAGTCATTAGCCCGCCTTTTAATTAAAAAAGGTGTGCTATTGCAATTGAAGTTCGGGGGCGTCGGCGTTAACATTTACTTGTGGGCGCGATAACTTGGAAAAGTTTTTCATGTATCCTTCCCAAATTTGTTATGCATGTTACTAATGACCAGTTCTCTGACAAGTTCAATAATTGCTGAAAAAAAATCAAAATGGCCGATTTATTGTGATTTTTCGCATTTTACGTCAATAATTTGACCTTGTTGCCACAATAATAACTTAATTTCAATAATGGCGGCGGGCTATTGTGGACTATGTTCTTGTTGTATTTATACAAGTGAGAAGAAAAGCTGGATGTTTCTACTATGACTAAAGTAGTGACAAATCTACAACTAGTGCCATGCTTTTTGCATTTATCATTAATTCTTGCAATAGTGGATTGTACATGTAATATTTTATTTGTTACAGTAATGAATGCATTTACAGTAGTAGATTTTCAACATTTTACATGGTGATCAACTTCTGAGGGTAGATTTACTAGTATTGCACATCTTCCCTGAGTAAACCTCATGCTTATCGAAATGAGAATAAATAAACCTGATACAATAATATACATGTAGGCTTACAATTACCTCTATAATTTCTGACATCAAATGTTAAATATTTACATTATTATAATTGTATGTGACATTTGAAAGTTACTTTACAATTTACATTGCAACATTGTTATTAACACTACTGCTTTCATCTCATAGAATGCTGTCTTGGATAACTAATCAAGTACAAAAAATTATTGATAAACAAAAATGTTTTGAATGAAATAAAAACATGAAATACAACTTCAGTTCCAAAAAGGTTGTACTGTTATGACATGACTTTTATTCCCCTCTAGGAGTTTAATCTCCATCTCAAGGTGAATGATGAAAATGAGAAGAAATAGCTATTATTAACCCTTTAACCGCTGGTGTCGCATAAATTCGGGTTTTCATTTTTTATTAGCACATTAAGTACCACCTTTTAAACATGTTAAAGATAAAATATGACATCAATCAGCAATATTTGAAAACAGTTGACCTCCATTTTAAAACGCCAGTGTGGATTATATTCGGTTTCTCATTTTTGTTATTAGCAAATTAAGCATCACCTTTAAAATATGTTGAAGATAAAATGTGACATAAATCAGCAAGATTTGAAAATAGTTTGCCTTTATTTTTGTCAAATCTAAATAATTTTCACTCGCTTGAAGTTGTGGATCGCGTCAGCGAGAAGCAACTTCAAGTGGGTGAAAATTCCAATTAAATAATTTGGCGGTAAAAGGGTTAAGGTCATCTGGCGAAATACTACCTTCTGATAGTAATTAACCCTTTCAGCGCGGGGACTGCCAACTGTTTCTGTGCGACTATATGAAATATAGGCCTATCACAGATTGATCGAATAATAAAATTATTTATTTTTCAACAGACCTATAGCCATGAAATCAGATTGATATGCTGGCATCCATGTGTCAGTGGTGTGCGGTGATGACTGTGACAAACACGGGACATTAAACCGCTGTATTTGTTTCAACGTTTGGCCAGCGTCGTTGACGGTGGACCACAGTTAAAACGACAATGGCTCAATGTCACGTCCCTTACCTTGGGATGACTAAATGTTATGGACCCTAACATTGCCTGGGAGTAATTTTGCCAAATAGTATGCACGCCAAATTGGCCTTCTGTATTCGACGAAACGAACACAGAACTGACAAAACTGGTTTCCAGCAATTGACGAAACGGAGTTCCTGTAATCCACGAAACTGGTTTCCTCTGATGATTGTTCTAGAATCTTTGCTCTAATCACTGAAAAACCAAAGCGACAAAAATGATCTAGGCTACTAGCTATTAGGCTGTTCTAAGTTAGCGGTTGAAAAAAATGTAAGCCTAGGCCCGCCACAACATTAAACTAATATCGGGTCAATGTGTACATAATGTTTAGGTCACCTGGATATATCGGTAAATAAACCCACACCAACTTTTAAGTCTGAGTTGATTTAATTTTCGGCCTACTTACTAATCGGCTAAAACTGGTTTGTCATCGTATTTTTTTGTCTGAGATGTTTGCCACGCATCGGAATGATGTGCGTTGTGACCGACCCATCATCAGACCTGATATGTGTAAGCATTCAGGCCTCGACCCAACATTGGTTTTAAATTGGTCTACCGTTAGCGACGATGCCCCAACATCAGACCAATCACGTGCCAACGTGTTTCGTCGGCTTATACGGGCAAGAGCCTGCTATTAAAAATACCAT
This sequence comes from Flabesymbios commensalis, assembly GCA_964017125.1. Lineage (NCBI taxonomy): Eukaryota > Metazoa > Annelida > Polychaeta > Terebellida > Flabelligeridae > Flabesymbios > Flabesymbios commensalis. The sequence continues at coordinate 42,803,314 of OZ024910.1, read as the reverse complement.
AATTGTGCTTAGCGCTTAAAGGGTTAGCATATTTCACATCCTAGCTCTGACAGACCGGAAGAAGACTCATCCCACACAAGCAGGAGGCGCTGCGACAATGTTAATTTAATACTGGACTAGCATTGTATAGGCCTAGTGCCCAGAATTAAAACAATATTAGAATAACATGAGTGTTTATAGGAAGTTCACATATCTACTTGTATGGTGGGAAAGTTGCAGGTGCACCATCTACAACGCTGGTCACATCAACATTGGGTCAACATCTCAGGATTCGAAATTCGAGTTGTAGTCGTTTCGTGAGCTTCGTCTCGTCACTTTCGTCGATTACAGGAACGCAATTTCGTCGATCACAGGAACCCAGTTTCGTCGATTACAGGAAACCAGTTCCGTTTCGTGGATTACAGTAAACTAGTTTTGTTTCCTCAGCTTCCTTTCGTCGATTACAGAAAGCCCGCCAACTTTATGAGGTAGCATATATAGAATACAGTAAGAACATTGCCACTGAATCCGAGGTGAACAATTTTTGCTGATTTTTTAATGGCAATTGTCTTGGAATTTTACACCATTTTCGAGTGCTGCGATGACTACACAGACAGAGTGTTGAAATTGACCCTTAGAATGTGTTTACATGTGTTTCAATGGACATTGATTTAGGCCGACTATTTAGTCAATTAGTGCAGTGACACATCATGATCATACTTTATAGACTAGATGCCAATTCTTATTTATGGTCCAGAATTAGTTCTGATAAACTGAATGGTAAAAGCAGACCACTATATTTATCTCATTCCTTATGCTCCAGTGAGTCAAACCCAGGTAGTCGTCCACGTGAGAAAAACATATTTTTGGCCACAAGGTCAAATTACTTTATGGCTACAAGGTCAAATAGGAATTGTTCAACAAATGAAGCTAGGAACAAGTGTAATACCTCATTTTCATGGCATTTTTACTGGATCCATTTCTGAAATTATTTTGTTTATTCAAGGTCATCTTGACCTTGTGGCTTAAAATATGTTTTTCCCAAATGGTCGACAACCTGGGTTTGACTCACTAGAGCATATGGAGTAAGATAAATATAGTTGTTTGCTTTTAACCATACAGTTAATCAGAAGTCACATGATAATGGCCTACTAGTCTATTACCGGTACTGGTATGTAAAGAAGGCTTGGCGCAGTTGGTCCATGCATAGCAGTCAAGTGGTGTCATGTGCAAAATGTTTACATCCCGTATTTTTGTCTGTGTGCTCTTGTGTGCTTTTCTAAAAGGGATCTTTTTAAAACGGATTATTAACACCAAATTCAGCTAATTGTGTTTAGCATTAAAATATTCGGAATTACAATTGCATATAGTAATACTGTAACAATGACTTTTAAGCCACCATACCTGTGAGTTATTGTTGAGAGTGCTACTGCTGTGAATGGTTCGCGCCGAGTGACGTCTCGAAACCGGCCAATTACCGTTAAGCACTAAAGGGAATCCCTTGCACACACTGATCACATGTACACTCAAGCATAGCCCACATGTTGTAGACAGGGCCAAGTTTGATTTCTGATGCAGTGATTGCTGACATTGTATTAGGCCTACAACAGGTGAATTGCATCTTACCTTGGCCGGTCTCACCCAAGTGCTTGCCACAGGAGCCTGGCCATATCGAGTACTACAATCAGTTATATCTGTCTATGTGGTCATTTTGGGGGTGTGTCTGAGACTCAAACATCATTGGATGTTTCAGATTTATAAAAAGGTTATGAAGAATTGACCTCTTGTTCATCTCTCATGCACAGTTACCTGTTTCCGTTGCTAGAAGTATTATATAGACAAGTTGGGAATCTCTCATTTTGGACAGTGAGGTGTACCGGATTTCGTCATGGCGACCAGTAATCATTTAGTGTCAGGGAGTTAGGAACACAATGTCATCAGCGTGAGATTCCGAGCTTATCTATCTATCTGATCTATCATGCCAACAGAAACAAGCAAGCTCTGACCTCAGCCAGCTGTCAAGTGCTGTCTGATTGGCTGGTCTTGAGACGAGCGACATTCAAGGTATCTCGCTATTTAAAATAGTTGGACGCTATGATCGATAAAGCAAGGTATCCCACTGCGTGCTCGTGGGTAAGATAATTAGTTGTGGAAGATGGTTAATTGAGACGGACTTTTAAGTGTTTATTTTAAAATCTAAGCAGAAAATTCAAAATGTTCTACCAAACGACATTGAAAAAAGTTCTTTTTAACACACACATGACATTAGATATGTTTTAAGCTCAAGGAATTTAACGTTATTGTCATGGAATAAATCCACACAGAAATAAACTTAACCACACCTACTATTGCTAAAGGGATCTTTGCTAAAAAATAAAGACATTTAGAATATGATTTTTTCTTTTGTATATTATATATTAAAAGTTTAATTTCTGCTCATCTAATTTTAAATTATACTTTATCATGTTTATGAATCATAAAATTAATAGTTTATATTTAAGTCGGTAGAAATGAGCTTTTATTCAAAACTAGGATATCACAACTTCGTGTTTCGGAATTTTCATCATACATTTAAACTACCGGTACTGTTGATTAATATATATATTAACCATTAAATATAGATCTATTTCAGGAGTATTTTTTGGATAATGGTGATCAAAATTGACATTCCTCAAATGTGACTTTTTACTCCTCATCTGTGACATTTAGCTCAGTGGTGACTCTAGAAGTCACAATCGTAAACTGGGTTTTACCACAAGAATCAAATGATCTGTTTGTAAATAGAAAATGATCTAGCTACTATAAAAACCGTAATCCCTGTAAAATGGCCACCGATTTCACTGGGTTTCCTCCACCAAATTATTTTATTAAATTATGTCTACGTAGTTACCATGATTTTGTGTCCAAGCATGACTGCTATTTTGATGCATATTACAATTAAGGCTCTTCTGATGAGAAGTTAATTTACGATTAAAGACAACACAACCCTTGTAAAACAACAAAAAACGATTCATGAATGAACGCAGCTTTACTCACATGCTTAGTAAACCAACAGTAATGAAACAAATACATACATGAACAAGAACAAACTTTAAAAAATACACCACTGCTTTTATAAAGTATACAGTGCTGTAATGGCAGTAAATATACAAGTTTGCATTTCACTATTCTAAAAAGCATGAACATATGGCAGCACTGAGTACAATTATACTGAAGATAATACTGACATTTTGTGTAGACACTTAACATTTTATAATCATCTTACTGTTGGCCAGTACCACAATGTGTACGCGTGTGTCTGACCCTACCGTCTAGTCTGTATCACTATATAAGCCATAATGTGGGTGCCTCTATCTTTCAAATCTGCTTGGTTTACCTTTACAACGCTGAAATATATTTGTTTAAACCATGAAGACCAAAGGGTTTTTTTCAATTTGAAATATTTATTTATGTTTCATTTTGCTCTTTCTGCTACATTCGAATATCTATGTCATGGGTCTACGACAATTATAAATTGTATAATTCTCCCAGGGCGGGGATCGACTTTAAACATCAGATGTCAAATTCTGAGGTCTAAAGTTGGTCCCCGTGCTGAAAAGGCTAACAGCTCTTTTGAATTGTGTCAATGGGATAGGAACATCTGACTCTGTGTATAAATGTGCAGAAGGTTAGGCGTGATCAGCATTATGGTATCACATCACAATTGAAAAATTAACAGACATGCTCGTAAGGGCAAGGTCACCCGGGACGGGCTACCCTCTTGCCTAAGGCAAGAACTTGCCTAAGGAATATGTTTGTTATAGTCAACTGTTACAGTGATGCAATTATATTTATAATTCCATCCACCTTCTATGGATAAATAACCATTGTGGAAATCATGCCACTCAGGTATGATATGGCTTGACTTGCCATAATGTTGGAAATGTATTTTCTTTATTTCAGTTAGCACAGTACTTTACCCCTTTTGCTGCTGGGACCGTATAAATGATTTCAAGACAATTTGAAACCGAATAAAATCTCACAAAAATTGGTCAAATAGTTTGTTGAAAATGCTCATCTTTTCAAATAATTCATCTTAGGAGATGTCTATTTATAAAAAATGTAAATATTTTTCATCATTTAACCCTTTCAATCCTGAATTTACCATAGTCATCATCATCCACTACAAGCCGCGAATTGCTGCCGCAATTCTCGACTTGTAGTGAATGAAGATGACTTGATGTGGTTTAAAAATTGAAGAAAATCACCACGTAATGCTAAACAAGTTTCATGGAAATTTTCGGTCTAAAACCCTCAGTTTTAGGAAAATTAAGTATGTTTTCAGGGATGTAAAATGATGCTTTAATGCATTGTGGGGGCTTAAAGGGTTAAAGCATTAGCAATTTCAGCTTCAAAATGATTAAAAAATAGAAGCAAACAATTCAGCAGCAGAAGAGTTAAAAAGTACTGTACTGAACACCTTGAAACACAATCAATTTGTCGGCTTAGAAAAAAGACACATAAACCAGCAAAGCTGAATTTTCACAAACCAAATTGATCAAATTTTCATGTTTTAAAATTTGTAACATTAACACAATTAAGATTGTCTGGTGGTCTCTGTGGAGTATGGAGTTATAATTATATACATATCTGCAGACTAAAATATAGCAAGAAGGCATTATAAAAACACAGTGGAGCATTTAGTTCTGATGCACTGCTTTCACTTTTAGGCTGAAAAAATACAATTATTAGTTATTACAGGTGGTACATAGTAGGCTACCATAGCTTCAGTTTTTAACTGTGAGATGGTTATGAATTTTAATTTGTAGAGAAAACACTAGTGCAGTAAAAAAAAAAATTGTGTTAAAAAATATTTGTCTGTTTAGCAGAGATTAATTTTCAACTTATTTACAAAAAAAAAAACAATTTATAGTCTACCACACCTCAAAATATTGACTGAGTGGTTCCCTTGTTTTTCTGATTAACATGTAGATTTAACAAGTTCCTTAAGGTAACTTGGTTGAGTGACTAGGTTGAGTGACTAAATAGGTGACAAAAATATTGTCTTGAAAAACTTTGCAAGTCGTCAGACCTGCATTGAAAGAGCATCGGGTTAACCTCTGTGTTTGCTGTGGTATACAACATGTTTATTACATGTACAGAACTATTTGAAAGAAAATATAGCTGGGCTGGAAATATATGAAAATTAATATATCTGATTTCAGTAAAAACAGAATAATTAAAACTCTCATTAGAAAAGCCCTTCTTCAACAGCGTCATTGTAAAAACTGAAGTATGTTTTTACAAAGGTATATGATTCAGAGTGTCATTTCAATGAGGCAACAATATTGAACAATAAATATATTTCTATAACAATTAACACAGAGAAAAAGAGATTCACTTGCAATCATCCCCGGTCAGTATGAATCAGTTGTGTTCAACACCACTTTTTCTTTTATCCTTTACCTGCTAGTGACACTTGCATGTCCAACACATGTTGATTATTCCATCAAATCACACAGGAGTTATTGGAACAAATTATATCAAGGTACAGTTAGTGTGATAACAAAAGATTGTTAAATTCACTATGGCATGACGATTCTACTATTATAACTTAGAAATGGTTGAAATTTGTACAAATATCACTCAATTAAAGCAATACATTTTGTTGAAAGAATCGTTGAATTGCCAATTATGTCACTCCATCCCAATGTTTTCGGACAGTGCCATGCTATTGAAACACAGACATTAAAACACTACCTGGGCTGCAATAGAAAGTCATTGCATCGTCTTATTAAGTTCAACCATGCTTAAACCTGGATATGAACGAGATTAGATTCCAATGCTCGAGTACCCAGATCATATTGATCTAGGAGAAAAAATTTCATTGGAAGCAGATACAATGACAACAATAATTGGGTTTTACATTTCTTATTATGAACATTACATGTTATGGACATATACTGTAGAAATATCGTTTTGGGCGTGATGGTGGGGCTGTTGTGGGTGTTAACCGTTGTCCTGCTGAATTGTTTCAATTAGATTATCTTGAAAATATAAATCTTCTAAAAGAAGTTATTTGACTAACTGAGCATCTACCACAAACTAAATTATCCATTTCAGTGACATATTACTTGGCTTAAAATATGCTTAAACTGTATACATGTATATAAGGGGTATAGCAGGACAAGGGTTAAATATCCACGTATTATTATCACAGTAAAAATAGGGCTATGTCATCATCTCAGAACACATACAATCTAAATAGCATGAGAAAGAACCAGGTTAAAGTTTACTTAGAATATAAGCAATAGACATAAATGCAACTACCGTATCTGCTGTATTGTACATGCTTTACTCTCTGAGTAATGCAAGAATTTTTTATTGAAATGCAGTACCATTGACTCACATGACTGCTTGCTTAATTTCACTTCTAGCCCAACGGACTAAGGAACCAAATAATCAAACAACCAGTTGCAGTGTCTCACTACAACCAACTATGTACATCAAAAAAATCCAAGTCAATTTCAATTAATTAAGAATTGTTCTTTAGTAATGAGATATGTATTTTGGTAAAAAGATAATTTCACAAGCTATTGGTTTTATGTTGGGATCATCCTCCGCAATGGCTGGCCATGTGTGTTTTAGTAAATGCACACTTGACAGGTTAAGTAAAGTGTATAAACAATGTACATAATTAAAGGTTATTTTTGTAATATTGTCAAATGTTCCAATCATCAGATCGTAGCCAGAGTAAGTGGTCATTTTGTGTCAAATATCAAGCTTGTTGCACAGCGATGTCAAAGATAACCCTTGATAAGATTTTCGGTGGCAGTAGGTTAGTCTTAATGGCCTGTGATTTGGAATGATCAGATGAAAAAGAAATAGATCAGTAGAATTCCATAGCACTATAGCATATTTATGGAGAGCAAAACAAAAAGCCGGGGACCTATGTCAGTATAGCATTTCACGTTAGGATTCACATGTCAACGTTAATATTTTGCTTTACTGTAGTGGATTTATTGCTTGCATAGAGAGAAAATGAAAACAAATTTGATGACTTTGCTTCCATAAATAATATCTTGATAAAATTCAAAATGCACTTATTAAAAATATACTGCATCGTCATTTATTTCAAACTAATGATGAAAAGGAAAGTTTCATAGACAGGTAGCATTCCGAATATCTTAACACTATTTGAAACAATCTTCCAAAACAATCCAGAAATTATCACAGTTACATGTACATGTAGGAGTTCAGCAGGTAGAGGGGTGAATTTGGTAAGCAGAACAGTACAGCAGTTGGTATTGATTGTAATAAATATAAGCGTTCAAATAATAGTTTTGCTGTCAATTGTTTGTACAGCACATATTGTTTGTTTCACCTGCATAGTGTCTTACTGTTAATACGCCACAGCAGGTGAGCTCCCACATAACAATGGTTTCCACATAATATCCCACAACAGGTATATTCACTGTCATCATTGCAAAATGATTGTTACAATAAAATGCAAAATAATTTTAAATGATGACAGTGATTAGATACTATACTGAAAGCTTGACTTAGTAATTCACAAATTATGCATTACCGATGGTGAGACATAGAAAAGATATAATTTGATTGCTAAATTTACATATTAGTGAAGAACGTCAATTATCAGGTTATATTTACAGTGATGCTTTCACACAATACATGTACATCATTCCTTATTAAAGGTAAATTCATAATTGTCACTTTATGTAGCGACACTGGTGACCAATTAACCCTAGCAGGTCACAAACTACCACAATGGTCCAACAATGTTAGCACAGCATCTGAGATGTATAATTAAAATACATGATATTATACATCACATTATACATCACTGTCTCCTATAGAAATTGTTCAATGTCATATTAGCACATAGTGTGACACCCTATACATTCATAAAATTGCTAACTGTATACAAAATTAAAAAAATGAGCATTAAAAAGCAATAATATATGTATATAGTAACATGCAACAGAGTAGAATACTGTGGCACAGGTAAAAGAGCTCACATTGAAAAGGGTAACCACATATCATGTCAAAGACACCCAATGATTTACAAAATAGAAAATGTGCTAAATAATATCGTATGCTCAGCAATAAACTAACAACATAATGTCAGCATACTTACTTACTAAACTTTAGACACAATAAAAAAGGACAGCAATGAAAATGAGCTAATTAAAATAACTGTTTTGCATCTAGTTATCAAGTAATTAAGAAAAGTTTGTAAATTTATAGCTGCTATGAATTTTCTAAACTGGTCAATATAGTAATTAGGGTGAATGAACAAATTGATCAGGAATAATGGTATATTAGTGTACAGAACATCAGTACAAAATACTACCAGTCATGCTATTAGCACTAAGTTAAAAAACAAGCAAACAAATACTGTATCTAGTTGTAGGTCATTGTAAAATGAATAAAAAATATGAAGTGGGGTACACTTCAATAATTGTCGGGGCAGATAGATGTTGAGTATTTGATTGGTTATCAACAGCCATTGACAATAGGATTTTTTATACTAGACAACAGGGCAGGTAAACTGTGATTTCTGTCTGCCCTGGTGACTTTTAACTGGACCTGGAAGTTGTCCCGCGATAGAAACTATGAAAACTTCAGCCGACCACTCGGGTGGCCGATGTGGACACCTTATCCGACCTGGGCCTTTTTAACCTGACTCGGGCGACCGGTCGGACGTTCATGTCAATAGCTGTATCAAAATGGGCAGTAGGATCTGGCTATTCTATTCTATAATACAGAGCTCTAAAGTTGATAGGTTTTGAATATATCAGCCATATATTAGTTACGCCCAAACATATTTGAGTACGGAGAGAAAAATAATTAAGTACCGGTATAACAATTTTTCCATACGTATTAATGTTTCGCATCAATGTCAATTATATTGTATATTTTAGTGCTTAACATAATAATCTATGTGTGCAGAAAATGTGATTATAACTGCTGCTTGTTCACGGTCTGTACAAACCGTACATGCTTGCTATGCACGACCTCCACAGCTGGCCTATTTAGAAAATAACATGAATTTGCTAAAAGATGTCTTTTGTATGGTATTTCACACTTCCTAAACTGTTGCCCAACCAAAATAAAGAAATACTATCTACATATGTGCTTGCACGTCTAATTTTCTATTGCAAAAACATATTTTTAAATATATATATTATAATGTTTTTCTAACAACTACAATATTATGTCTTCCCTACAGCAGGGATGGGCTCCTTGACTTGCGATCTCAGGATGCCTGGCCTTGCTGTGGCGCAGATGCAATTTCAATTTTTTTTCATCATGGTTATAGAATTATAAAGAATTGGTGTATTATATGTACTTACAGCTGTGTTTTTGGTTACGATACAACCCTGATTATATTTTCACTGAATTATATTATATGTTATTTTCGCTTTAATTACATTTATTGATTTTTTATGTGTGTACATAATATGGATACAGTCATAATAGACCTTATAGGCCTTATTTGACTTATCTATGCTTTATTTTATTGTCTAGTAATTCAACTATTTTAGATTCGCCTGAACTAAATTTATTGAGTTTCTTGTCCGTTTTATTTTTGGGTTCCTTCCACGCCAGCGACAAATTAGTCTTAGTGAAGTCTCCTGTTCTCTAATTTGTGTGTAGATGATTTGCCATGTTAAAAATACATGTATCACCATGTAAAAAACAAATAAATGAGTGAGTCTAGATACACTGTGTTATTGATCTAATTTGAGTTCTATAGAGTTGAAGTTTTGTCTCGCTACTGCAACCCGTGACGTCATAAGGGTGAAAAAGACATATGTTTGTACAATTTGAATCAAAACATTTGCCAATCTATCAATTTTAATGTTATTTCTCTTAACCCTTACAACGCTGGATTAATTTTGTAAAATCTTGGAGACCAAAGGGTTTATTTCAATTTGAGATCATCATAAATGTCTTAGTTGGCTCTTTCTGATTCATTTGAATATCTATGTTATGGGTCTACGGTCATTATAAATAGTTTTACTCTTACAGTACAGGAATCGACTTTAGACGATCTCAGACGTCAGATTCTGACGACTAAAGTTGATCGCTGTAAGGGTTAACCCTTAGCACACTGATGTCGACTACAGTTGACTATAGTATTGTTTTCTCAGTTTTAATTGTCTTGTATACCCAGGTTTTAAAAATTAAATATGTCTCAAATCTGTGATAATCATATACATTTCAACCTAGATTTTGCAAATTAAACTAAATTTTAGTCACTTGAAGTTGTGGATCGCGGTAGCGAGACACAACTTCAAGTGGCTGAAAATTTAAATTTCTTGGCAGTGTGCTCAAAGGGTTAAAAGATATGCAGCTACAATTAGATCGGTTGAGGCACGTTCTAAATTTTATGTGGTTTCCACTTGAGCTTGGCCATGGACTTCCAAAGGAATATTATTTTGATTCAACATTATATCTTAGAAACGTTAGCCATACATGTACTCCCGGTCTAACATTTTTCATTGACATGCAGGTGTAAGTCATTTTAGCAGCACACAAAATTCAAAGAGAGTGGATAACAGATAAAATAAGCATGTAAAACTTGGCTTGATTTTGCTACTAAATGATGCTGTTATAAAATTTACTACAGTGAAATAACTTGTTTTAGGAACAAAAAGAGCAATTGAAGCTGTGGAATGAGATTTTCATCATCAGAAATAGAAAAGGTGATGGCCAGTCATCAAGGAACTGAATTCAGTTAAAATCACACTACAATTTAACTGAGTATTCTGTTTTATGTGGTTAATCGGACCAGACCTTGTTTATACAAGATATATAATTTTGCAATGAAAATGCAGAAACTACTTTAAACTACTATAAAAAACTATTCCAGTTAATTCCTTATGCACACAAAACTGATCTTCTTATTTTTTAAACTAGAAAAGCATAGTGTCTATGGTTACGCCCCCAGAAGCCTATCTATTGTTATACTGCATTGCTTGTTATTATTTTTCATTCATTCAAGCTGGAATCGCTAATGCCATTTCCAGATTCAAATGATGGAAAAATATTTGTGTAGAATTATTTGATTAACTGAGCATTTACCACAAAACATTTATAATTTTTCTGGCATTATATTTCAGTTTAACCCTTTGAGTCCTCACGATGCATTAAAGCATCATTTTAAATCTCTGTGAACACCCACAACAAAGGGTTTTAGAACGTATATTTCCATAAAATTGGTTCACCAACACATGCACTGTCTTAGCTAGGATTAGAAAACTGCCCGTCTTTTTTAACAATTTGAGCATAACTGCCTGTGCACTTCCTCCTTTATACTGTAATTTGGACAATTTTTGCCTGTCATTTTGACTTCATACCCGTCCAAAAAACAGGTGTACGGGTCGCTGGCTAACACAGTGAATACACGGCAATTTTCTTAAATTTTCGAACCACATCAAATATCTTCATCCACTACAAGTCGAGAATTGCGACAGCAATTCGCAGCTTGTAGTGGATGAAGATGACAATGGTAAATTCAGGCCTGAAAAGGTTAAAAAAAAACTTGTTTGAAAACTCGTACATACAGTCCCAGCAGTACAAGGGTTAAAAACTTAATTTTCAAATAATAGTACATATACATGTAGTACTGCTTCTAGATATCTGGCAAGGCTATTTACTGTAATAATTTCAGAAGCCGAATACATTTAAATAAGCATCAGACATCCCCACTGCCTAATTATCCTAGAGTCTGCTAAAAAGGCAAGACTGACATAGGAAATTCATATAATAATTTTGCTCGGACAGCTCAATTAGCTAATGTCTGCTCGTGGAAGCATAAACTTGACATTTTGCATTTCAGTGAAATCATTTTGTTTTTAATTTTCTTTTTTTTCAGTATGTTTTCTGCTAAATGACATGGAATTATGCTGAGATAATAACTTCTATCGATAAAATTATTAAAGTTGAAGAGCCTCTTCTAGGCAACACAAAATGCGATTTGTCCATTAATTTTAGTAACTAGTGTATATACAAGCATAAAGCGACACAATCAGGCAAAAATCATCATTTTTATTTTGGCTCCTCGATATATCAATAATATGTCAACATGTCCATAGACTAGAACTGCGTCAGGGCTCGAAATTGGCCTTAATTTCGAGCCCTGTGCGTAAGTTTTCAAATTTTGTGTTGCGCATTACCAGTTAAGAGAATTTAATGTAAGACATGCATGTCCAAAATAGGATATTCTGGAATAACTGAATCTGATAAACAGGGTTTTCTGTACACTTGCTACGTTTCCATAGCAACCAAAAATTTAAAGTCTATGTCTATGGACATGTTCACATATTATGGACACATCAAGGAGTGAAAATACAATTTTGGCTTTTGTATGATTTTTGGTCTGATTGTGTCACTTTAATTCATGGTAAAACATGAGGTTTTGTCATTTCACAAATGATATAAAAAATGCTAAAAAAAAGAATAATAATGTAAATATGGTGTCTTATACTCTATTCAAGTGTACTGTTGATACAACAGAACTAGCATGATTACATGTGATATAAAAAATGTTCCACTCAACTGAATGTTGACATGAATAATAGCTGGCACAAACTTTTTTGCATTTGTTGAAATGCAGTACCATTGCAGCTACTAAGAAACTAGCAATATGTCCTGTCTCAGGAACAGAAACAGTCGACAATATTCTGTACCTCTGTTGACCTTAAATCATGATCCGAGGCCAAATAAGGTATTTAAGTGACCTTGCCAACTTCACGACCGTTAGGACTGTAAATCTTTTATATTTAGAAAAAAGGGATGCAACTTCGACTCCACAAAGTGTCAAACATATCCCTATAATCATCTGAGAAAAATCAGTTGTGACCATTTATTACATAGTTTGACCTTTGTCAGATGTCACATTATATGAGCTCTGCAGGTAAGAGAGGTAACCATTTGTGGCAGTAGATGTAGTGCCTCATCACTTCTCAATAACAAATTATACACTAGCTATACCAGGGCATTGTCGTCAACTAAACTATTAATCAACCCTTTCAAGCCTAAATTTACCTTTGCCATCTTCATCCACTACAAGTCGAGAATTGCTGTCGCAATTCTCAACTTATAGTGGATGAAGATGATACGATGTGGTTTGAAAATTAAAGAAAATTGCCAAAGGGTTAAAGCACTAGGTTATAAAGTTTACATATTTACCCATTTGAAGTTGTGTTTTGCTATGGCAACCCACAATTCGATAAAAATTGCTTACATATGTAAAATTTGAAATCAAAACAGCAAATTTAATGTTCAATCCTTATTCAAATGTTCTTGTTTGAAAGACAAATGAAAACCATGTGAAAAGGCTTCAAATGGCTGGCGATTTTTAGTATCATTTTACATCCCTGAAAACAGACATCATTTTCCTAAGACCAAGGGGTTTTAGAACGAAAATTTCCATGAAACTGGTTTACCAATACATGGCAATTTTTTTTTAATTTTTAAACCACATCAAGCCATCTTTATCCACTACAAGTCTGCGACAGCAATTTGCGGCTTGTAGTAGGTGAAGATGACAATGGTAAATTCAGGCTTGAAATGGTTAAAACATACGGTCAAAGATGGAGCATATGTGCAGGTTGCAGCTGAAATGTTGGTCCTATCACACAGACCAGCACGGCTCACTGACTACTAGCAGTCATACATTCACACAGCATTCTGTGTAATGTATGGAAGAATTCATAGTCAGTGACTCACCAATATTCAAGACAAGTAGACTGATTGGTCCAATATTATGCCTGAGCCAATCAGCAAGCTTGTCTAAGTGTCTGCTTCCCCATGCTAAAAAAACTAGGTCTGGACTGATACTGGGTCCCATCTTAGCCCAGCATTGAAACAGCAACCAGTGCTGCACTATGTATTTCATCGATCAGGTGCTTCTGACTATTGAAGCACTGAGACATAATGAGTTATCTGCCACACATTTTAGTTTCTATTGAGCAGTATTTTGCAGTAAGTGGCTATGCAAATTCAACATCAGAAAGTGCTGGGGGACACTATGCAGATTGAGAAACCAGTACATGTATAGTAGTCAGCAAGGCACAGGCGTTACAGTAGTGTTGGCGTCAGTGCTTGTGGCTGCTGTGATTGTGTCTGTATCACTTGTCTGTACCTTAGTGTAATCACGTATAGCAGGAGACAAGTGCTGTTGAATGTTCTGCACACAGTTCTGAAACAAGACATAGATCATGATAAGAAAATTATTCTACTAGGACACATAATTATAAATCTATTACATAAATTGCCATAATTGGGGATGTTTTACAATCTTCTTGCAGGCTATTAAATAGTTTAGAATCTTAAGCATCATCATTGATTTGTGAGATAATATGCTCTTATTGTAAAGGATAAGAAGAGGCTCCTATATAGTTACAATTTCAAATTTAATTTGGAAAGAATTATACATGAAACTATTAATCATAAGTTTTCAAACGCTGTGTGTAAGTGTGAGATTACATAAGCATATAAAGTGAAGTGGTATTATTTCAGAAAGAACAATAGACAGAAGTTTGGAGGTGAAAACATGATAATAATTGTTCTGGTGCACAATGCTTACTGGGCAACTTCTCCTCATAAATGACATGCCCAAGTGCAGGAGGAGGGGGGGGGGGGGAGTGAGAAAATATTGCAAGAATGAAAGTAATCAGTGGAGACCGAACCGGCGGGAAATACATTAATTTTTCTTGTCAAAAGACGGAAATCCATTTTCCCACCCCTGCGAATGTACAGAACATTCAATAATATTATCTTTGCTCGCAGATGATGCAAAATGTTTCCGCGAAAATTAATAATTTTGAAGATTGTGAGCGAATGCAGCATGATTTAAATAGCCTTTATGAATGGAGTCAAGTTTGAAAGTTAAATTTTAATAAGCCCAAATGTAAAGTACTTTCATTAACAAGAAGTGTTACTCAGGACTATTTTATTTAAATATCATCCTAATGGAACTGTATTAGAAGATATATCATGCTATAATGTTAATGACCTGGGAGTCACAGTTGACAAGGGTTTAGTATTCAACAATCATGTTTCTAATGTAATCAATAAATGTACAAGTCAATGACCACTGGAATGATTAGACGCTCACTAGGTTATAGAGCTATACCATCAGTATTCACTAAACTTTATAAAAAAGATTTAATGCAGCCCATTATTAAATATTCCACTCCAGTCTGGTCTCTGATTACCAAAATTTAAATAGAGTATTGAACATGTTGAACGAATTCAGAGAAATTTCACTAGACATGCCCTTCATTATCCAGCAATCGATTATAAGGAACGCTGTGGCTCTTACAGATATTACCATTGTCTTTTCGCATAGAGATGATGGACATCAAACACTATTTGTGTAAGATTTTTCTGATAGTGTTGCATCATTATTGAGTTACTAAGAACCTGACAGAAGACTTTGGTCAAGCTAGAACGGATCACTCTTTTATCCGAGACTAGTCAGAACTAAGACGTTTAAAAATTTCCATTCAAATCGCGTAGTTAGCTTTTGAAAGTTTACAGAAGGACTGGTGCCATGAGCAAACATTGACAAGCTTTGCACGTCAACTCAACAGTTTATAAGTTTGAGGACAGTTTTACCTGTGATAATGTTTGTACTTGGACAAGCACTTGTGGATGTCAGGCGTGCCTGTCATATTTGAATCGAGATTCATAATCATTATGTTTCAATACCACATTCTGTAAAAACGTTTCCCGCTATGCCCGTAACAGAATAATTAAAAATATGCATGACATATTGATCATCCATATTACTGCAACCTATATAGATGGGAGAATTTTTTTTTCGCTAAGCTTTCTAATTTCTGATTTTTAGACAGATATTCCCAGCAGGCACAAGGAAAATGGTGTTGGGTGAGTACCTGACTTGGCCAGCATTTGGCCGGCACTGGGTTGATTTCTCATTTCAGCTCGGGACACGTGTAATTATATTATGTAAATACATAGTAGAGAATATGTTGTTCATAGTTTCAAGATTCATTTAGAAAGTTTATAAATTCTACTCACTTTAGAACTTAGTGTGAAACTATCGGGAAGTCTCGACCTGCCTTCAGCAAATCTTGATCACGTGATAATCAGGGTGGGTGATTCGGCTTAGCGGGTGGTCGCAAAATGATCTGACCATAGATGATGGGCAGCAGGTTCATGGGAGGGGCATCACATGTGACGATGACACCAACCACACCTACATTGGGGAGACCTAGAGACCGCTCAGCGTTCGGTTCAAGGAACATGGTAAACTGGATAGCCCGACTGGGGTAGAAGACCACTGTAATGCTCCCGGTCACAGTGTTCCCATGGATAACTTGAGAGTACTAGACAGAGAACAGGACTGGATTAAGAGCAAGGTGAAAGAGGCCATCCACAGCAAGCAGAGAGCCTCTTCCATGAACAGAGACCAGGGCTACCAGCTGCCACCCATGTATGGTCAGATCATTCCGCGAACACAGGAAGGTCACTGAACCACATTATACCTCCTTTCAATAAATTTTGTGCTATTCCAGAGTTGATCATTAAGTACTGAGGAAAGCATTTAAAAATAGCTGATTACATTTAGATTCTAAATGTCATCACAATGAGGGAATTCAACAATGTGTTAAATGCAGTTCAAAATCTAAACAGGGAAAATAGATTCAATTGTGATCAATAAAACTCATCCCTCATCTGATATGAAGCAGAGAAACTCATCCCTCATCTGATATGAAGCAGAGAAACTCATCCCTCATCTGATATGAAGCAGAGTAACTCATCCCTCATCTGATATGAAGCAGAGAAACTCATCCCTCATCTGATATGAAGCAGAGAAACTCATCCCTCATCTGATATGAAGCAGAGAAACTCATCCCTCATCTGATATGAAGCAGAGAAACTCATCCCTCATCTGATATGAAGCAGAGAAACTCATCCCTTATCTGATATGAAGCAGAGAAACTCATCCCTCATCTGATATGAAGCAGAGAAACTCATCCCTCATCTGATATGAAGCAGAGTAACTCATCCCTCATCTGATATGAAGCAGAGAAACTCATCCCTTATCTGATATGAAGCAGAGAAACTCATCCCTCATCTGATATGAAGCAGAGAAACTCATCCCTCATCTGATATGAAGCAGAGAAACTCATCCCTCATCTGATATGAAGCAGAGAAACTCATCCCTCAACTGATATGAAGCAGAGAAACTCATCCCTCATCTGATATGAAGCAGAGAAACTCATCCCTTATCTGATATGAAGCAGAGAAACTTATCCCTCATCTGATATGAAGCAGAGAAACTCATCCCTCAACTGATATGAAGCAGAGATACTCATCCCTCATCTGATATGAAGCAGAGGCAGAGCTATGTTTCTAAGACCACTTTTTTACTAACCCTTAAACCGCTAAGCGTGATTATAGTCATTCCTAAATTATTAGTCAATAAAACAGGGGTGGAATTTAAGGAAAATAAGCTACTGGCCGGCGGGGCTAGTGACTTTCTAATTTTACTGGCCAGAAGGACTGTAGTATTTTGAGTTTTACTGGCCAGCAGGTCTAGCTAATAATTAACAGATTGTTGTTCATTCGGAGGAACCTAAAGGCATGTCCCCCTAAATTAAGGGAGACTGCCTATTTCTCCAGGAACAGATAATCCTTACAATTTACTAAATAGCAGTTTAAGACCTCTTTAGACAAAAATATACAATATATTAGAAAAAATTCAAAGATCACCAGCAAGATTTGTCTCCCAAAATTGTAGTTAAACAGCCAGTGTGACATCTCTCATTCAAAACCCGGGCGGGACTGACTTGAAATCGGGCAGCCTGCATGCGGGGCTAGCTAAACCAAACAAGCAGGGTGACATGAAAAATATGTCCACTTGTCCTGGAATTTTTAAGACATCGCCGGCAGGATGACTTGCTGGTGCATTAAAACTCATCATGTCTATATTTTGCTCGCCAAGGGCGATCGTTAAACTCCTCCCCTGATGAAATCACTGATAGTCGGAATGCAATGAGTCTTTAGGAATTCAGATTTGCAATATTTGGTCTCAAATTGAACAAATATGTTTAATTTTCACCCACTTAAGTTGTGGGTTGCAATAGTGAGACACAACTATAAGTCAAAGTGGGTGCAAATTAAAATTGAAGTTATTATATATTTATACAGCGCTTTAATGTTCAGCTCTCCCATGACATGTAAACTTACCTAAAAGGTGCCACCGTTGCCAGCTCCAAATAATCATAGAAACAACCTACCTATTCTTGCCATCTTTCTCAATATCAGGTCAACTTCAGAAACATAAGGCTAACAAGATTAACGGTGGAGAAAGAGGTGTGAATACACTCTATTTCCTGACGTGAGCGAGATGGGTGCAACAAACCTGGGACTGGTTGATACAGTAGGCTTTGGGGTGGATCTGTATATTACGGGTACGGAAGAACAGAATTACCGACCCGTGATATAACATCCCCGTTTACACGCCGCACTTGGTATAAATGCCTATATCTAGATGATGCTGTCGGAGGAGGCGGCAGTGGCACTCTTCTTTCTCGAGGCTCACGTCTTTCGCGAGGTTGTGGTCGCTCTCTTACACAAGGGGCAGCTTCTATATGTATAACTTTCTTTCTTCGTCGGCTGTGAACAGCTGGAAAAATATTTCAAAAAACTGATTATTATTAAACAGATGAGAAATAGTATTCTGCTTTTAAAAAAAATAAACTTAAAAATAAATAAACTAGATTGTGAAGATCAGATGTGACGTTGATTTGTAAAGAGATTAGTCAGTGTTAATAAAAATTGTTAAGATTGACCAAATGAATATTGGCAACGGTAGAGGATCAATGTTGATTTGTAAGACAAGGCCAGATCCTAGATTTTCATCTTGGACTATAGATGCAAATTAATTAGTTCATTTTGGAATTAACACCTGGGGTAATGTATCAGTGTTCAGAAAATATTTCGTGAAAATCGGATGATTATTGGTGACTGACTAGAGAGAAGTTTCAGGAGGGATTGCCGCAGCCCTATCATATATACATATATATAAAATACATATATCTATAAGTTAGTCAGGATGAGGTTTGTAAGGCCTAAACAAAAAAATTGTGTGACTCCACCGACCCTACCTTTAGGTGGCAATCCTATTTTTTTTTCAAGATCTACCTCCCTAAATTTTTTTGATGGATAAATAATCAAGCCAAACTTTTTTTTTTCTGCATTCTGAGTCTGTTTTTATTGTACTGGTATACAGCTTATTGATCATATAAACGACCGGGTAGGCTACTGTTTATGCAGAATTTGTTTATTTTGCTGTGCTGCAAATAACCAGCATGTGCTTCACCTCAGCCAAAAAAGGTAAAAAAGATAACTTATCTACCCTATTTTTAAAAGTCCGTTACCAGAAACAACATTATGTTTTTATGCCTAATAGTACATTGGTACAGGTGAACATCGATATAACACAAATCGCTACAACACGTATCGGTTATAACACGGCAAGGTCATGGACCCCAAAATTTAAGACCCCTTTTCCAGCTTTTTTACAGAATACCCTGTTATAATCTCCAAATCTACAAGATTTATTCCAAGAGTAAACAGTATGTGCATCGCGTATACTAATTGCTATCGCCGACAACGCCAACACGCATCATGTTAACTCAGCTAATGCTAAAAGTTACGCCCAGCATTGAAACAATGTTTTGCAAATGCTGGGTCCACACATGTGAATGCAGAACAGTGTGCCGTGTTACGGGGTATGCCATAATGCCAATGCAGTGAGGCAAAATAAGAACGGAAAGTATTCGAATAGATGATTATTAGTCTAGTGATCGTGTTATAAATTTCTGTAGATCTTGTTATAAATTTCTGAAGATTGTGTTATAAATTTATTGAAGATGATGTTATAATTAATTCAGATTATAGGAAATTTGTAAAGAACGTATTGTATTTGAACAGATAATTATTCTAATTAGTCTAAAGATCATGTTATAAATTTCTGTACATAGATCTTGTTATAAATTTCTGAAGATCGTGTTATGAATTTAATGAAGATAGTGTTTTTATTATGTCATAATGCCGGGCAGTGAGGCGAGATAAGTGGCTCGGCGGAGACGCTTTGATATCTTTGTATATTATAATGCGACATAATAATATTCATTTCATAGAAATCGTGTTATAAATTTGTAAAGAACAGATATTTATTAGTCTAAAGATAGTGTTATAAATTTCTGAAGATCGTGTTATAAATTTATTGAAGATCGATAGCTTTCAGTAGATGCTTAGTTTATCGAATAAATCAATATTGGACATTTTTTTCTCATAAATAATACTATATTCCGTCATTTGAAGCTGGTAATTGCGTTAGCAATTCCAGCTTCAAATGACGGAAAATAAAAGCAAACAATTCAGCAGCAGAACGGTTAATGAGAAACTGGCATTTCTACAGAAAGACTGCACATTATGTGAAACATTAACAATTCAAACTAAGATTTCAGCTGAAAAATATTATCTTACCATCGTGATGATCAAATCCTTTGCCTGTGACTCTCCATTGTGCCACAATGCCGACTCCCATGGCAAGTGGCCATAGCCCGAGAACGAGCCAGCTAAACCAGCACAGGCTGGTAAGCGGTAACGCCTTCACCCGGTCCCACACATAGAAAATCATACTGCCCATCTCTACAAAATAGTCCAGAGCTATAGCCATGAGAGCCGCCCCGAATATAGCAGTGCCAGCAATAGTCAGTCCTCTCTGAAAATATAGAGTGAGTAATGCACAGAGTAGTCCAGAGCCGAAGAGCACACCAATACACAGCCAGCGCGAGTCTAGGTGGTGAAAAAACTCCGTGATGACGAGTCCCGCCACGGCCAGAAGCAGGCCTAAATTGAGTCCTGTCATGAAAAGGCCTACATACTGTACCAGCATTGTAATGAGGCCGCAGAGAACGCCAGCAGTCAGTGCCACTCCAATCTTACCACCCAGTGGAAGAAGCTGCTCCTCAAGACATATCAGGTAAGTCAACAGAGAGCCAAAGATAAAGCCTGTCACAAACATTGTCGCCTTGAAGAAGCGGTAGCCTGTCACAAACAAAAACATCACATCCTAGGTAAGCATGTTTACATTAGAAGTATTTTATAAAAAAACTTTCCACTAACAAAGAATAATGTAGAATGAATGATCAATCAATATTTAATTTTTTTGATGTGTGTGTGTGTGGGGGGGGGGGATTTTGGACAAAGGAATAGCAAATAAAAGGATATATGTTCAATGAAATAAGTGTTTAAAACATCCAAGATTGCAAATGTCTGTCAACAATGTGGCATAAAATGACAATTACTCTTTTAAAATTTCTACCAGCCATTCGACCGATCTTTAGTTTAAATTAACATGCCAAATGGGTATAGGAATTTTCAAGCCTTTAGTGACCACAAGAAAAAAAGTAACACATTCTTTCTACATACATGTACGTATATAAATACATGAAAAGGGTCATATCCACAAATGTTGTTTTTGGTGATGGGACGGAATTGATAGAATAATTTCACACTTGGAGAATACCATTATGGCTATGGTGGTCTAATTTACTGAATGTTCACAACATCATACAGGGTACTTCCATTGTAATTGAAAAATTTGTATCAATCATCATCGGTTTTTGAAATATGACAATTTAAAATATGGTGATGGGACGGAATGATAATAATACACATTTTTTGTACTTATTGCCCTCTAAGGATTTTTATCGCAATTTTTCTCAAAAATAATTTGTTCTGGTGATAATATTTTTTATTTCACTGTTTTTTTATTCATAAAATAATATTAAATGGATAAATAGATCAACAATAACTACATGTACTGCTCTGGTTTTTAAATTACTTCTGCCTGGTGGTGGGATGGAAAGTGATGGGACAGAAAAGTATCCGTTGTGTATCTGGGTAACAAATAGATACAATTACTGCCCAGGCCAACATTTTTCAATGATATGTTTTTTTTACATCTAATGAATTAGACAAATGATTTAACATATCATTCAATCTGAGAACTCAAATAGGCATAAATTTACAAATTAACACAAATTGAACGCTACATGGCCGAGTTGAAATCTTCAAAATCATCTTCTCATTAAAAATTATATATTCACATGCCAAGAGGCATGCGTGACATGCACAGAAACTGGGCATTTGGCAGTGGTGGCAGTCATGACATCAAAAGTGTATTTTTTATACCACAGACATGATTGTTTTGAAAAACCAAAATGATCAGCTGGGAGTGCTGTTTTCAGCAGTGGCGATTGTCGGAACGGGGTTCAACAATCCCCCCCCCCTCAGGTAATTAATTAACTAGACTGACAAGAAACTGTAGATAATCTATATTAAATAATCATTTTAGATAAGTCTTTAAAAATAACATGTGATGAATTTATTTGCTTTTTTATTACTAGTAATATCATTGATTGATCATTCGAGAAAAATTCCCCAATCGCATTATAAATGCTTTTAAAAGCTATAAAAAACCCACTAATATGCCAATTTCACAGCTTTCCAGCCTAACTGGACGGGGGGCCCTAGGGTAGTGGTTAGCACCGCTGCCTTTCACGCCAGAGTTCGGGGTTCGGTTCCCGGTCTCGGCGGTTTGAAAGAAAGAAAGAATGTTTAGCCTATATGTGCACAAAGTACTGTAATAAAATTGGTGTATTATTGTAGCTGAATAATATAGGCCTTCGCCTATTGGCATGACTTACTTTTCTTCACAGGATTTGTATTTATAAAAAGCCAATGAAGCTTGACATTGCTTAATGTGGTTTACAAATTATTTCATTAATTGCGCTATAGCTTCTTCTCAAACAAAATTAAATGGTGAAAAATTGCCGTCAGTCAGCCTTTTTTACTGCATTATAAAAAAATCAATAACTATCGGGCACTGCATATGTAGGCCTACATTGTTCTATATGGGTTTGCAAGCTATCATGCAAAGTTTCATAAATATAATATAATTATGGAACAAAAGTGATTAATAAATGGCTGGTAGTCAGATAGTTTGAATTTGTAAAATTTGTAATGGTTGGGGATATCCGGAGTTTCCGCCATGTGAGCGGGGGGGGGGGGGGGAAGGTGTCTAAAAGAGGTGGCGATCCGGGGGTCACAGTCTAGACAACGGAGAATGCGGAATACATTGAGTAACTCGCACCTTAGAGGGTTTTTTTTCTTAATTCACCATGTTTATGTAAGTTATCTTCTTTTAGAATTATTGCTAAAAGTATACTGAGCCATTATATTTGATAATTTATATGATTTTGGTGAAAGTTTACATTCAGTGCGACACATTCATGAGTCAATTTATAACTACTCCAGTCACAAACCAGGTGTTGTTGGATGAATTTAATAACATTTTATTTTCCGTCCCATCACCAAATTCCATCCCATCACCAAATTTCCTATTCCACCTGTAACTATGTTTGAAGTCATATTAAATGATGGTTTAGCTTATATTAATTCCTAAATATATTTTTCCATTCTATATGTAAATTAAAGTAATCAACCAAAAAAATGATGGCACAGAATTATTTTTCAAAAACTCAATAGATAAATTATGATCAAGACCCATTCTAAGTTATAACTATGCCAGGTTATACCACCACATAGCACAACTTCACTGTACATTTTTCACCTGATCTCTTTTAGGAATAAAACAATGGCAGGAAGAAAAGGATTTCCGTCTAATCACCACAGTTTCATTCAAAGGAGATGATGAAACATAAAATTCCAAAGTGCTTAACATTCAGAAACAGAATGATCCAATTATACAAAATAATATGCCACAGGGGGTGTACTATTTTCCTAAAAAATTAAGCATTTAATTTATTTTTTGTCATTGTTGATGACCATTTATGGATTTGACCCTACATCCAATGATACATCCATATTTTAACTGATCATGTTTAGACCCCTGCATGACTCACCAAAAAAACAATAGAGAATACCAAATACAAAGCAAACTCCACAGATGATGGCTGGTATGATTGTGTAAGCGACTGCTATCCTGTCACAGTTCTGTGTGGGGAACAGAGAAGGTGGTTCTGTGATGGGCGGTGCTGGCGTGCGATCACCAGGAGGCCGCCGCGTCGACTGAAATATACTGTTGCCCACATTGGAGCTTGACATGATGAATGATTTGCAATTTCTCACATCAAATTCACACTTGACTTCTCACCATGTTACTGAAACAACAATAAAATCATACTATTATCAACAATACTGATCAGTGCATTACCTGGTATACCATTTCTAGAATGCATGGTTGCTCACTAAGTAATTTCTGGCACATTGAAAATCATGTGGTCAACAGCTGATATTAAAAAGGCCTCTAATCATAGTTTAATAATGTTAAAAGGGAAAATCATTTAAAAAAATAACTTCTTTAGAACTATTTATAACTTGACTCTATATTTATATCTCTTGACCATTTATTTAGAATTTATAGTCATGATAGACAGACAATAGGAGTGGAATTTGCATTTTTTACGATAGATATTTTATACGTTAGGGCAGTCTTGGCCAGCCCGCTCATTGCCATCAGCCCGCTAACCAGCCCGCTAACATGGCTATGTACCAAGCAAGAAACAACATCAATGCTCTTGTGTCTATGCAAGTAAAATGGTAACGTACATATGCAAGATATTGAACACAATAGGGTTGTTGAGCTTTTGACTTAAGAGCCTACAATAATATAAAATCAAATCTGTGATGATCATGAATTCAGTACTGCTACTTTAATATATATATATACTCTACAGGCGCTTCAATGGCTATGCTCTGCGGAGCAGATTGATGCCTCATTTGTGATACGACAGTGAATTCATGATCATCACAGCCAAAAGGCATGCCTGTCCTGTTGTCATCTTTTGGTCCACCAGTAGGCCTATATACCTTCTTTTCTTGTGGAAATATCTACAAAATAACTCTAGTAACTAACATGCTCTGGGAGATAAGGGGGGGGGGGGGGAGTGTCTCACTCCCTGAGATCCTATAAGTTGAAAAGTATACTTGTCTGTTGAAGAAGCCATGGCAAAGTAGGTACAGCCGCTGGCTTGCTTCTGAGCAATATCTGGAACACACGTGTGTGCTGGGTTGTCAGGATTAGCTTTTAGTTTCATATAGCTCAACTTCAACTGCCTAGTCTGTAAGGAGGGCTCATCGGTCTCGGAAATCATACGTTCACCCTGTGCATGCCAATGAGTTTCAAAATGCTCTCCATGTTGTTGATGGAGGACACCTGTTTCACGATGTACATGTAATGTGGCCCAACGACTGTAGCCTACATAACGATGTCGACAATGAATACAGTGTCGCCGCACAAGTGGCAAAATGTAGCTCCATATATTGTTGAGAAATCGCAGGCTTATCTTTGATATTTTCAAAGAAAATGAAGCTACCCAAATGTTTGTAATGTAACTATAGATATGACGCAAAAGAGACGTGCGTGTCACAAAACAACTTTGGATTCTCATAGCATACAAGGACTTAGCCAGGAAATTATCAAAGGGAGTCAAAATTTACCTATTGTTGGGACTAGGACGGGGTCTGGTATCCTCCAACAATGCAATTTGGTGAAATCTAGCTATATTTTTCTACTTCCAGGCTGAAAATAGGCCGTCCCAAAGAAGGCTGGACGGGTGGTCTCTGGCTAGGTTCTTGATCTCATATACATGATATATGCAAATTATTAAAAAATTAAAATCCTCATCTATTGCATCATTTAAACTACACTGTCCCCATTTAAACACTGTCGCGTTACGCTGAAAATTCTGCCCGAGCGGCAGTTTCGTTTAAATGAAACAAGTAATCATTTCATACAGGGGGAGGGTGGTGGAAGGGGTCGGGGAAGGCCACCTGCAGTCGGCATGAATCAGAACACGGCGTAGCAGTGTGTAGGCACACACACTGCTACGGAGTGTACATTTAAACTTGAAAGTTTATCTCCCACATCTGTGAAATATCAGGCATATATTTGCCTTGCTATGCAAGAATGGTTGGACAGCTCATTACAAGCCACTGACTGGTGCTGCAAATGTATTAAAATACCGTATTTCGCGGGGTATAGTACGCACCTGTGTATAGTACGCAGGTACCGTATATCCCCGTGTATAATGCGATGTTTTTTCTCAGCTATTCATATCACAAAAAGGCACCTCATATTATACATAGATGTAGAATTTAATACATTTTTTTAGCTCTCTAGCGGTAAGTTCGCGGTAAGTTCTCTAGCGGTAGAACGTTCTGTAAACGTAGGCCAGTCAGCGTGTTTGGTAAGCAGGCCTATGCACACGATACAACCAGACTGTGCTTTCCAACTAGTAGCAAACAAGAGACGTTCACCCAATGCTGGTACATTGCTGGGCCACTGTCTGCGACGCTGACACAACATTGTACCAGCACTGGGTGAATGTGTCGTGTTTGCTGGGAGCCCCGTCTCACATTCCCGCCGACGCGCGTGGCACGCTTGACAACCACGGGCAGATAAATGACGCCGTTAGTCTGCAACCAATTCACACTCCTGACCTGTTCATTTATATTGATAATGATTTAATCTAAGATCGCCTTTCATATGCGAGTGTTCAACTTCTATTGTGTACGACTAATCTGAACATGATATTTTCCTATTGGAATGAGAGAATGCGTTGATGAAATATAACAAGACATCACTGATTATATCTCCTATCGCAAATTCTATACATGCAGGCCTCAGAATGTCCATATTGCTGGGATAACATTAACGTAACCGCTGTTGCCGCGACTGATACGGTATTGAGCAAATGGTGGTATCTGTTAGCTGTAGTTCATGGAGCGCTGCTGTGTTATTGTACCCGGACACCTTATACAACTAAACACCTCTTGTGTCTAGACAATGCGGCTAGTCTGCAAATGTTTTACAATCACATTGCATCTTGGAATGCTCTTATTTGAGCACGACGATATCAAAATATGGTCTTTGTAATAGATAAATTAAAATAATATAAATTTATATGGGTATTTTAAAATCTGTGTGTATATATATGTAGCCTATGCAGGCCTCAGAATGTCTGCCCATCGAGCCAGTCCCGATGACATCCACTCTGCCGTGGAAAATGGAAATACAGTATCTGCTTACTTTACAAGTAAGCAGATACTGCCCTTTGGTTTTGCAGAGCTGTACTGTTGCCGCTGTTCCCGTCATTGAGCATCGTCTATGCAGGTGTCAGAGCCTATAGAATTGGATAATATCCATGCCTCACATTTAGATGGCCCGGAACGCTGCCGACCGGGACACTGCCGAAATACAAAATTTGAGGTCGTATTATACAAAGGGGTAGACGTTTTTCAGGTCATCCGAGGCCTCTAATCCTAACTCGTATTATACATGGCGTCGCACTATACGCGGGGATATACGGTACCAATAATTGTACCAAAAAACACAGATATTACGCACCGGTGAATAGTAGGCACCAGGGTGGTGAGTATCTACACAGTCTGTCTGGGGTGTGTGTGTGGTATGTCTTTATTACTCAAAAGCATTCAGAATGTGGTTCAACTCAGCTGGTGACATAAGGATATAATTGATTCGCTAATAAAGATTATATAAAATAAATGAAAGGAATTGATGAAAAGAAATATTATAAACACCATAAAAATATAAAATTAGGAAGAACTATCTGAGTATTATATTTATTTTTGTTTTAGTGTTGATTTGACCACAAATGATCACGATATAACATATTAGCGCCACCTGGTGAAAGCAGTTATAGTCAGGTAAATGACAGGAAAAGCGCCATTTGGTGAATAGGCTTACAGTCTAGTCTTCAATGTGATGCGTACCTTTTATGACTGCCGAAACGGCGATATAATCTAGCTAATTTATATTAAGATACAACAAATAAAAAAACATTTTTGTATAACAACGTACAAGTTTTTATTTAGAGTAACAATAATAAAATGGCACATGTATGTATTGGTGACAACACTGTCAAGGTGATTTATTACAAGCATACAATTTTAAATGTCTATCATGTATATGTATGGATTTAGGAATGTGGCAATTATATCAAGAGCATAATTATTATTATATTATTCTTTTTGTCGTGAAACCCATCGTATTAGCGTTCTAATAATATTTAAACTTCTACCAGGATACATTTCGTCTGTATTTTAGAATACCATTGACTCGAATATATATTGCAGTGAAATATGTACGCCTATAATAATAAAATCTGTCAATAATCAAGCCGTATACAGTGTATAAGATAGGCACTTCACGTCGCCGCCGACAGCGACATCTGGTGAATGGAATAGAAGCTTCGCAGTGGTCACACAATCAAAGCAATACACATGATCATGATGATGAAGTAGGCCTAGCGATGTCTGACGAGTAGATTATTATTTAAATAACATTAATAAATGACTTTATCAAATATTTAAAGGACAAATAAATGTTAGGTTGTTATTTCACTAGACATCTTAAGTGTATTACAGGGGAATGAAATCGTCATTTTTATCCACTCGCCAGCCGGGCTAGTGGAACTAGAAATCCACTAGCCCTTATGATTTTTTAATCGCCCTTACTAGTTAAATGTTTTTTATGAGAAAAATTGCCGGACTATGCGCGACATGGCTGAATCACTGGTTAATTATTTTTCCCCTTCTGACCCATCTTCTGTAGGCTTAGTCTGAGCATTTTTGCTGCAGGTGGGCATTTTAGCTTTAATTAGCTCTAGTGAAGTCAGAGTAAATTCCATAATTCATTTAGATTTAATTGGCTATTCATAACTACTACATGTACAGACAATTAATTTAATCCGACATTGGCCCACTAGTGCTCATTCCAACTTGGAGAAAGAAGGGGCTATGTTGCCCACTTCGATGAAAAAAGGGGGCCATCTTAAAAAAACGTAAACCGTTCTGCAAATATAATAAAGTCAGTCATTTTAAACATAAAACTGATGTCAAATAAGCGTACTTGAAAAAAAATATATATGCCCTATCTTCTCTCATATCGTTTAGGGGCTATTCAAGGTAACTGTCCTTTTCAACAAAGAAGTAGGGAAGTCTATGGAGCTCTAGCATCTTGACACAGCAAGGCACAAAATAACTGGGATAAAAAGGTTATCTCAGGTGTATTTTAGGCCTTTTCTTGGGGTGTAATTTAGTTTGTGTTAGGCCTATTAGCATGGTTAGACCTTCTTAGTCTCAACACCCTTATGTCCAGTTATTCACATCGTTTCTCTGCCGACATACATGTAGGCCTACATGCGCCAGCGGCAGCCCTATGTGTGACTGAAACTGGAGTAATAGCCATAGCTTGTATTCACACAAAATTGCAAGACGTTTTTGCAGACGTTTTTTTGTAAGATTAATGCTTGATTTATCAGGCCAATAATGCATGAGTCTTTTAGAATCAGCAACAATTCAAGACTGCATCTATTCACCCACAGCTCGTTGGGCAATGAAATGTTGTCAGCATGCATGTCTGTCAGCAAACTAGATAAATGATCTTCTTGATCAGCGCCATTTTGAACTGTGAAATATCGGGTGAAACGAATGTTGGGAACCACGACGTAATAAGTGACGCTGTGGGCTGTCATGGCTACTGCAGATCGGGCCACATGCAATACACGCGCCCATGCACCGCTGATTGACCAGGCCGTAGGCCTACAGGTCAGTACTTTAGTTTGTTTAACAACTTGGTGAAAGTGATGTTTGTCCACGTGTGTCAGCATCAAACTTGATTCAGTTGCTCACTTTTTAGTGTACCAAATCTTGAATTATGTGCGCTTCAGTGCTCCTTAAACGTAAAGGTCTTTGATACACACAACCACGTGTGAGCCGAAACAACGCTCTGTAGCGCACCATGACGACGACGCCTGTACATGCCATGCGGCGCTCTGCAGTTATGCGTAAATAGCCACACATGATCTGCGGATCTCACAGGGAATCAGTCGCCAGCAGGGCTAGTGACATGCTGATTTACAATCGCCCTTACATAATTCTTGTCGCCACGGGCGACCGGGCGTATGTGAATTTGCATCCCTGTATTAGAAACAAATGGTTTCATTATAGCTGCTGAAGTAATTTGCCATTTTTGGGCAAAAATACAAGGAGTTAGGAGATCGCAGTTCACTCGGGAGACGTGAGACTGCCTATTTGTCAAAATTTTGAGTGACAAATCTCAGCAAAATCAATATATTGTACGCATCGGTGGAGAGTACGCACCAGGCCAAAAACGGGCTCAAAAAAGAAAAAAAGTAGCGTACTATACGCCGCCATATACGGTAATGATAATCATCAGCCAATTTACGCAACAGACCAGCTGCACGGGTCTGATTCTGTACTATTCATGGTGTAAACTAGTTGGTGAAGATAGTTATCCTGTCTCAAGTCTAGCTTGGACTGATCGGACATGTGTTTGACATTTTTCCAATTCTGTAAACCTCAGTGACTTCACCGGAAACGTTTTTGAATGGCTACTCGGTGAAAAGAATGTTATATTTGGACCCCTCCTCCATACTTCATTGTATCAGCTAGGACAGTGAAAACAATGGAGGTCAAGGCTATTGAGTTTCACAGAATCAGGCAAAAATTGCACTAATGTTCATTTCATAGTAGCATTGATAAGGTGGATTAAAAAAACTGAAATATCAGCTAAAATTCCAAAACGTAAGAAAATATAAGTTTTTATCATCATAATCACACCAAAAACTAATCAGCACACAACCAGGGTAGGGTTCTTCCATGAACCAGGCATAATACAACCATGAAGCGGTTTAAGCTCTAGAGAGTGATATACGATTTTAGCAGCCATCTTGGATTATGTTAAATAAGGTCGAAAATGCAAAAAAATTACCGGGTAAATTTGTTAGGGCCAATATGCATACTGCAAATATTTAGAAATAATCAATAATTTTTTATTTTTTGTGTTGCGCATTTAGGCCTAAGGCCTACCAGTTAACTGTTAAGCGAGATATAAAATAATAAAGACAAAATTCCCGTATTTCTTATTTTGGACATGCGACTTACGCAATTCTAGTCTATGAACATGTTTACATTGATCAAATGGTCATATTAAAGGGACTGGCTCAGGCTAAAATCATCAAAAATCTAGTGTTAGTCTAAGTACTCTAATGTTAACTTTACTAGATAACAAATTACCACCCCAGCCTGGCGCAGGGCCAGGCTCGGCACAAACAAGACGTTGAACTAATTTTGCCTTAATATTGCCATTGGTAGGTAGAATCAATAAATTTTTTAATTGTCCAATAAAATTATGCTGAGTCTTTTTTCGTAACTGCAGACATAAAATATTTGACCACATTTCGCAGTTTTCACTGAGCAAGAAAAATGCTGTGAGCACTAGATCAAAATCTGAGCTAAATTATAAAAACGTCCAAAAGATGGCACCTCAATGTTGCAAATTGTTATGGAAGTAACAGAATCCAAAACATCACCCAGACACTTGAATTTTTTGAAGCAGCTTAAGAAAACTACTAGATGATGTCGCTGTTGTGAGTTTTAGTTTTTGGATACACCAGGGCACCCAACAAGTGCCCCGCAACAGTACTTAGCAATTATACCGGTGCCACATATGCACATGTATAACAATCAGAAATTTGGGCATAGCCTCCGGTCATGGAAGAAAAAATTTGCTGGATTCTAATCCTTATAGCTATGAAACTTCCATTTAAACCTTCAGTGCGCCCCATGAGGAAGTGCAGGGTAGGCAAACAAAACTTCAGCCAGGTTTTACCCTGGGTAAACTGGTGCAGCATTCCCCAGGTATCTCATTTCTTTGAGATTCCCACATTGTTCTGTCCAAACGGTCTTAATGATGTCCAGGGTTTATCATTTGGGCTGGCAACCGGCGTTATCGCCGCCTGTGACAAGTTACATCGCCTGCAACTTCAGATTACTCCATACCAGCGTTAGAAATAACACTGAAGGCTGAATAGAGCGCTGGTGAGTCCATCGATCTCCATGATCACTGAGCCAATGCAATGAACAGTCATTACTTTTGTTGTTAGCAAACCTGACAAGTTGCCGTCATTCTGACACAACTCAACGCATCGCCTACTTAATCAAGGTGCCGACATCAGGTGTGAAAAATAGCTGTGACACATCAAGGCTGACACTTTGCACACTATGGCTGTGTTAATATGTCACACACATCACACTCTGACTCAACGCGAAACACCTGGATTGATCGTTAATACATTGCCAAATAAGAATTAAAAAACAAATGTTATGGATGTATTATTATTGAAATTCTCAATGGCAAACGTGCGAGGCCGGCGTCTTTGATGTTCACCCAGCATTGAAGTTAACAGACACATGGGAACAGACACGTGTCTTCACGTGTATGGCTGTGAATGTGGTCAGCGCGAGACGGCGGTGCACTGTTGTTCTAATGCTTGGCTATCGTCGTCAATAATGACTTACATTAGACCGGCATCAGTTTGGCGTCTCTCGGTGGCGTGTGCAGACCCTGTGTGTTGTGCTATTCATTCACTCTAATCTCTCTCAATTTGTCCAGGAAAACTTCGTCTAATTTGAAAACATGGGCTATTGAAAACATGCTGCTATAAAAAGACTTAATTTTCTATTAAACGAGAGGACTGACCACAACGAGCGAACCTGTATGCAAAATCGGCCGCCGTTTTAGCAAACGCAAACAAACTGGTTCATCTATTACTATTAGACCCCCCCAAAAAAATTGTTTGTTCCCGGTAACCCGACCGATCCTAATTTGAGGTAACGACCCTAGCTAATTCTTTTTATCAATAAATAACAGGGCTAAAATTTTTGTTTTAGCATTCTGATCGGCGCACAGTATAAAACAGAATTTGTTTATTTTGCTTTGTTGCACAAAAATAACCCACATGTCCATCACCTAATAGGGTGTAGCAAAAAATAAAAATTCGACCTATCTACACTATTTCTAAAAAGTCCGTTACCGTTTTTTAGGCCTTAGGGACAAGAGAAAACGGGGGAGGTATTTGAGGGGGGGGGGGGGGGGGCGGGGGGTTGCATTTATAAGAGATAATACCATTATGGTAATTAAATAATTAGACTATTAACATGATTAAAGATCAGACAAGTAGGCATGATTCCAGTCCCAATGTAGCACTAGCAGTAAAACTGTATTTTATTCAGTAGGCCCTCCAATATAGCAATAGCAGAACATGTGAGTTGAGTAGGCCACGTAGCCGTAGGCTGTAGGGCCAGTGGCCTATGGCTATGCATGATCAGACGTAGCCCCAGGTTAGTCACCAAACATGCACATGCCAGAGTCTTGTTTTCTGTCATGTCTCATTGTCTGTGAGAGCTAGATTGGACAAGAAACCAGTCTGGCATTGGCTCAATATATGCTTCAATTTATTTCTATTAAATTTGCAGACATCCTATTTCAGTCTACTTTCAGTTCTTATTTCTAACGCTGCATAACCAGCCTTGATAATGATACTTGACAAATAAAAAGAAATGTTCTGCTCATAAGTTGGTTGAATCTTGATGCTCTCAAGTCAGTTTCATGGTTATCAAGGACCTAAAATGCTGCTTTAATTTGCACCTAAATGTGCAGAGAAATGGCCTAGATTGCATCTCAAGAGCATGTACTGTATAACCCCGCGTATAGCGCGACGCCATGTATAATACGAGTTAAGATTTGAGGCCTCGGATGACCTGAAAAACGCCTGCCCCTCTGTATAATATGACCTCAAATTTTGGATGTCGGCAGCGTCCCGGGAAATCTAAATCAATGTGAGGCATGGATATTATCTTATTCTACTAATCTGCTAAATAGCGCCGTGACACAGCACAGAAATCTGCATACATGGACACAATGCTCAATGACGGGAACAGCAGCAACAGTACAGCTCTGCAAAACCAAAGGGCAGTATCTGCTTACTGTGTATTTTCATTTTCCACGGCAGAGTGCATGTCATCGCGACTGTCTTGTTTTGAGGCCAATTGGCAGACATTCTGAGGCCTGCACAGGCTACATATATACAGACAGATTTTAAAGTATTGATACTTCTATTTCGCCGACAGATTTATATTATTCAAATTTATCTATTACAAAGCCCATATTTTAATATCGTCGTGCTCAAATAAAAACATTCCAAGATGAAATGTGATTGCAAAACATTTGCAGACTAGCCACATTGTCTAGACATAAGAGAGTGTTGGCTGTATAAGGTGTCTGGGTGTAATAACACAGCCGCACTCCGTGAAATAAGCAAAAAGATAACACCATTTGCTCAATACCGTATCAATCAGCAACGGCAACATGTGATCCCAGCAGTATGGACATTCTGAAGCCTACACTTATATAATTTGCCATAGGAAATATAATCAGTGATATCTTGTTATATTTCGTCATCGCATTCTCTCATTCCAATACATCTTAATAAATTATCATGCTCAGATAGGCCTACCGTCGTACACAAGAGAACACTCCCATATGAAAGGCGATCTTAGATTAAATCATTATCTAAATAAATTAACAGGTCAGGAATGTGAATTGGTTGCAGACTAACGGCGTCATTTATCTGCCCGTGGTTTTCAAAGGTGCCGCGGGCGTCTTTGCCCGGGACGTGAGACGGGGGCTCCCAGCAAACACGACACATTCACCCAATGCTAGAACAGTGTTGTGTTAGCGTCGCAGATGGTGGCCCAACAATGTACCAGCATTGGGTGAACATCTCTTGTTTGCTGGGAGCTAGCACTCACAACAAATGTCCAATCCTGCTTTATAATTGTTGGGCCAACGTCGAACACAGTGTCCTAACTTTGACCCAGCATTGCGTTGGTGTATCGTGGTCACTGGGTGCATTATCAAAATTGTCCCGAGTAGGCCTGCTGACAAGCGTTTACAGATCTACGTTTTACCGCTAGAGAACTTACCGCTGAACTTACCGCTAGAGAGTTAAAATTTTTTATTAAATTCTACATCTATATAGAATACGAGGTGCCTTTTCGTGACACGAATAGCTAAGAAAAAACATCGCATTATACACGGGGATATACGGTAATAACCTCTGGCTTCTGGGTGCCCAGGGCGACCCCAGATCCCCCGCCGTATCGCAGGCCCCGCTTCGCGGCTCTACGAGCCTTGGTGGTTTCTGGTCACCTGCTATTTTACTTTCTTCTCCAACTTCGATTCAAATGGTAAACTGTGGATGTCCTCCAGAACTTTCCTTATAGGGCAGTGGACATAGGCCCCTACCGGTAGTCTATTTTCATTTTTTTACAAAAATTTCAAAAATGGCACCTGTGTAAAAAAAATTATCAGAAGCCCTGAGAAGAAGCCACAGCATGCCTGTTTCACTTACCTATTCGAGCATTTGTTGCAGTTTTCATGAAATTAAAGGCGAGAGCTGGCATCATTTTTCGTAATTGGGAGAAATCTAATGATCTATTTTTTTTTTTTCAGGTTGGCCAACTTGGGAATGGTTCCAGTGCTTCTGCATTTCAGTGTGTTGCCAAACCTGCTTTTTTTCTTTGACAAGTAGGCCTAGACCACGGTCTACACAAAGTTATAATTATATTTTTAAAGTGACTTAAATGAGTGCCCCGCAATACTGTAACAGAGCAAATAGGTCACACAACAATCAGAAATTTGGGCAAGTCCACGAGGGGGTCATGGAAGAAGAAAAATTTTGATGGATTCTCATCCTTATAGCCATGAAACTTCCATTTTTACCCTCGGTGCGCACCATGAGGAAGTGCAGGGTAGGCAAACAAAACTTCACCCAGGTTTTACCATGGGCAAACTAGTGCAGCCTTCCCCTGGCATCTCAATTCTTCGAGATGCCCACATTGTTCTGTCCAACCAGTCTTAATGATGTCCTCCAGAACTTGCTCATAGGGCAGTGGACATAGTTTTCATTTTTTTGCATTTTTTTACAAAAATTTTAAAATGGCACCTGCGTAAAAAAAATTATCAGAAGGGACCACAGCATGCCTGTTCCACTTACCTCTTCAAGCACTTGTTGCAACAATTATGGAATTAAAGGCGAGAGCTGGCACCATTTTTCATAGGCCTAATTGCGAGAAATCTAATGATGGGAACCCTAGGAAAAGGTGATAAAAGTGTCATTCAAAGAAAATTACTTTTTTAATTCTACAATAATGGCTTCATTTCTACCAGTAATAGTGAGCAAGAAGAACAAACAAACAGAGGAAAATATGTCTTTTATTGCAGTGTATCACAAATTCACATAAATCTTGAAAAAACACGAAAAACCCCATCATAATGACTGTTTGAATGTAGGCCCACCTACCTTGCTCAATTAACTAACGTTAGAGTAACACTAACAGGTGATATGTTAGATCTATAATGTGGTCGAATTCCTATGGCTATGCCTATCCTATGGTCATGGACTTTTGGTCCAAAATGACTTTTTCGGACGCCTACCAGTAGACCTAACGTACCAGGCATAAATGGCCCATCAGGCATCACTGAACCAACATTAGGCCTAGCTTAGCCTTAACTTAGTGGCACGTGAAGTCATGTTTGACGGCACGACAAAAAAAACGAATTATTGTTTTGTTGTTGATCCACAGCTTGCATCATTGTAGCAGTGTACCAGCGGTGGCCAGTGGCAGTGGAAGTGGCTGTCAGTTGTGTCACTCGGTGTCGCTGACTCAGTGAGACTGAGACAGTGACATCACCAGTGACAGTGTGCCAGTATTCAGCACGCAATTGAACCTGAAAATACAACTAAATCAGCATATAACAATCAGAAATGCATAGGCTACCTGTCATACTGACGTATACGTCAATATTTCAGTCAAAATTTGTATTCTTGACAAAAACATTGTCGGTTCCAATCCTACGTTTTGCCGTTTTTTTCACGGAGAACAGAAGAAAGAAGCTCCTACGCAGAAAAGGTCTCACACACAGAAATGATATCTACGGAAGACCATCATTACAGACATCTGTGAACAGTAGCCTATAATAGATTATTAGGCTACATCATAGTAGCCTATCTCTAGACTAATGGAAACCGCCGAAATGCTAAAATTACATTTAATATTAAATTATTTTGATCTGTAATATTTTATGCATAATAAACATGTTCTAACGTTTAAATAAAGTAGCCAGTCTAATTCTGCACAGGTTTATTGTCTCACCACACAAAATACTCTTCCCACAGATCCTAGCATGAAGGAAATTAGAGGAACATGGAAAAGGGGAAGGGGAGAAGTGAATGAAAGAGAAAGAAGAAAGACAGGAGAAGAAGGACTAAAAAGAATAAGAGGATATGGAAAAAGAGGAGCACGAAGGAAATAATAAGAACATGGGGGAGAAGTGATGAAGAGAGAGTAAGAGAGAGAGAGAGAGAGAGAGAGAGAGAGAGAGAGAGAGAGAGAGAGAGAGAGAGAGAGAGAGAGAGAGAGAGAGAGAGAGAGAGAGAGAGAGAGAGAGAGAGAGAGAGAGAGAGAGAGAGAGAGAGAGAGAGAGAGAGAGAGAGAGAGAGAGAGAGAGAGAGAGAGAGAGAGAGAGAGAGAGAGAGAGAGAGAGAGAGAGAGAGAGAGAGAGAGAGAGAGAGAGAGAAAGAAAGAGAGAGAGAGAGAGAGAGAGAGAGAGAGAGAGAGAGAGAGAGAGAGAGAGAGAGAGAGAGAGAGAGAGAGAGAGGGAGGGAGAGGGAGGGAGTGGATGAAAGAGAATGGAAAAGGGAAGACTAAGAGAAGAAGAAAGAGGTGACGAAAGAGGAAGTGGTGAAGGAGGAGACAGGAAAGAATATAAAAAAGGAAGATTGGAGGAGGAGGAGAGAATGAATAAATGAGCAGAAAAAGATTAAAGAGAAAGGTGAGGAGAAGGAAGAAGAAGAATAGAAGGAAGAGAAGATACAAAGAAGAAGAGAAAAAAGGAAGTTGAAAGAGGGTGAAAAGAGAAAAAAGAGGAAGAGGAAGTGTTGAAGGAGGAGACAAAAAGAAAATAGAAAAGGAAGATTAGAGAAAGAGGAGGAAAAGGTGGGGATGAGTAAATGAGCATAAAGGGAGAAAGATGAGGAGAATGAAGAATAAAATGAGAAGATAGAGAAGAGAAGAGGAAGGAAATGAAATGAATCGGGCTTTAGGCCACCTTTGTGCACATATAGGCTAAACTGGGCCAGGAGAACCTCCTGAGGATGGTGAGAAGAGGAAGGATGAAGTTGAAAGAGAAAGAGGATGAAAAGAGAAAAAGAGGAAAGGGAGAATGAGAGAGGGGGGGGTAAGAGGGGAATTAGGAGGATGAGAAATTTGAAGAGGAGGAGTTTGGCTCCTTATGCTCCTGTTACTCTCCCTCCTTCTTAACCTAATCTAACTTCAGAGAGAGAAGGAGGAGGAAAATGGTGACGAGAAGGACGCCTCCTTTCTTCTCCTCTTCCTTCTTCTTCCCCTCCTATTCCTCCTTACCAACCACTCTTCGTTTCCCGCCCATCCTCTTCTCCTTTTTACTCATCCTCTTCCTCATCCTTCAGCACCCTCTCACACTATTATTTATTTATTCACCAAACACCCCTCCTCCATCTTTTCATCCTCTTCTTCCTTCTTCTCCTTTCTCCCTCTTGTATCTGCCCTCGTTATGCTCTTTATTTGTCTTTACACTTAATTATCTTCCTACTCTACCTTTCCTCTTCCTTCTTCACCTTTTGTTATTTTGATTTCGTCTTCCTCCTCCTTCTACTCCACTTCCTTTCATCTTATTCCTCCTCGTATACAATTTTCTCCTTCTTTTCTTTTTCCTCTTTCTTCATCTTTGTCCCTTCCTCTGATATAGGCCACTGACTGGTGATTGCCCTGTAAAATTTCTATCATGCTGGCGGGGCGGGGGATTATGGTGGCCGGCTGCATGGCCTCTTGTTGAAATAAGATGCCGTTGCAATTTTGTATTTCATTCTTTAAATATTCGTGTATTTACTTAGCACGTTGAATAATTATGTCCAGCTGCAACCTAACTAAACAATTTAACCCTTTCGAATATGATATAATCGATATCGTCTTATATGATGAAATGTATACATTGCTGAGGTCATGGCGACAATAGGACACTCGTGTGTATGTTGGTGGCGGGATATTGCCTCCCTGGCGACATAAAGCCACTATATGTGACGACTATTTGCATCCGGATGCAAAAGTCCGTCATTTGAGGAGTAGCATTTCAAAAAATGTTTATTTGTATATTTTTTGGAAATTTTCTTTAAAAACAACACTGTTATTTTATTCTTGACATATTGAAGTTTCTATTGGTATAAACAGTTGACATGAAACGCCAACAGTTGTTTTTTAATAACATAAATTCCTAATGCGATTTTTGGAATTTTCCCGAACGTCACGACCTAAGGTGACCTTACGTTAGTGTGACAGCAAAGTGACCCAACCGAATCAACCTTCCACCAAAAAGCAACAGCACTTATGATATCATATACCGTTGAAAAGCTTGAGATCTCAGGAATATGGGGGCCCTTTGTGGGTGGGTCAGATCCTCACTTTCCTCGCGTCTTAGTCTTAGAGGCAAATCATCACTTTCCTCACATTTTCAAAATCCTCACTTTCTTCACTTTTTCGAAATCCTCACTTTTCCATCCTCACAAGAATTGACACACATGACAGATTGCCAGATTTTTGGCTTGTTATGAGGCCTTCAAACCATAAGCATTTACTAAACTCCTCGTTTTTTTGCAGCTTGATCTTCGCATTTGTGCTTAGTAAAACCATGCACGGCTGTCATCACGTTTTAATTTGTTTGCTGTAATCAAGATAGACAGACATTCCGTCGCTGGCTGTCAGTGAAAAGCCATGAGAGGACTGTTGCACAGGTTATAATCAAGACAGCGTCTGTTTGACAGGTCGGATTAATCCGAGAGGTCAACCGGAAAAATAGCATATTAATTTATCTTGAATTCCAGCGTTACGTAATCACGAGTTGAACACATTTTTTGCGATTTCAACTCGCACTGCCTGAAGGCATTACTAGATGTATTTGAATGGCAGTCAACTCATCCCCCCTACCAACTCATCCTCCATACCAACTCAACCCCAGTTCACACCTGGGTAGACCAACTCATCCCCAGCCCTCCAACAGCTATAACCAACTCATCCCCCCGGCCGTCACTACCTTACCAGCTCATCCCAAACCATCGGCCAAGTGTTACCAACTCATCCCCAACTCATGACTATTTTGTAGGCTATCTGATCTGTTTTAAAGTTAGACATACGACAGCCAGCGATTACTCATACTTTGGGAGTGTAATAGAAAACAATTATTATTAGAAGCAATATATTTAATTAAACATAGCAGGTCGCATGGCTATAAAACATGAAATATACATAATATAAAACATATACCGGTAATTCATTTAAAAACATTTAGACATAGGCCTATTAACATTAAATTAAAAATAGCCGGTCACATGATTATAAATGAAATATACATAAAGATACATAATAGCCTATATATAAAACATTAAAAAGTATTGTGGGGCATTCAGGTGAGCACATGACCTTAACAAGGAATTCGGGGTCTTCTGGCCGCCAGCATACTGCTCCCAGTATTTCATGATCTTTCCTTGCAGGTCTCTGTCTCTGTATTTTTTTGATTGTCTGCGTCGTATCTTGTCTTGTGATAGTAGTCTCATCTGTAAATTCATGGTGGTAGCTTCTTGGAATAGAAGTTGAATCATGACGTAGAGAGGCAGCTGATCTTTCTGTGCATTCTGGTTCAGGCGATGGTGCCACCCCTCTACGTCGTTGTTTGTCCGTACTGTTCTGTAGAATACACTCCATCTGTCGGGCGTCCAAAGTGTTGAGTCGATCCAGGTGTTCTGCATGTAGTCGAGTAGTCCGTCGTATGTATCTGTGTGGTTTGCTTCTTCTCTGAGTCTTGTCATCATTGGTGGTATGTGCTCTGCGGGGAGGAACGGGAGGGCCACCAATCTTCTGATGTTACTATGGCAGTCGGCATCAATTATGTAGCTTTCAGCTAGATGTAGAGCTTGCACCTGTAACATAGCGAACAAATTAAGACGTTGTATAAGAAAAATGATTAGCCAATAAATTAATTATAATTGAATGACAATGATTTAGTTCTAAGATAACAACAAATAATATAATATCATTACCTTACGCCACACAGCTTGTGTCCAATGGAACACGCATCCCTGCATGGTGAAGTTGCTGTCATCATTGATGTTGAAGATTTCTAGTGTAGCACGCCAAAGTCCATCTTCGAAATCTGTCACGGCACGTTTCAAGTTGATGTCATCTGGAAGAAGTTGACGTACTGCCTCGAACACTTTTTTGTAGTCACGTCTCTTCCGCCCAGACATCACAGCAAAGACAAGAGGAACTTGTTTAAGGCTGTTGTCTAACTGTGAACTAACAGCTGGACCCGTGAAATGTCAACGGCTTGGATGAGTTGTGAATCTTTGGTGAACTCACCGGCTCCACCCCTTGCACCTCAGGTGTTGTGATGAGGATTCTTGTGCTAATTCAGCTAATGTCAGCGAGAGCAGCTCGTGAAATGTCAACGGCTTTGATGAGTTGTGAGTCTTTGATTAATCCGCTCCACTAATAATCGCTAAATGTCAACGAAAATCTAATGCGTTCAAGGGGTCAGATACGATTGCAATTTTAGTATTTTATAGCAAATAAACACTTGACATACCCGGTATATATATGATAATAATTAACAAATAAGCAGTATATGTCATATGACTCTGCCGAGTTGTTACCCTTCACAAATGTTGATGACGAACAATAAATAAAACAATCACAAATATATTTAATTATAGTTACGAGTAACAAAAAAAAGGTAACTATATATCAGTAAAGGTATATTTATTTGAGGGAGTAATAAGTGATAATCCTTGAAAACGCTGAATTGTGAAAGCCGCCGATATCACATTTAAGGGAAACAGAAAAAAATCGTTATTATCAGTTAGAGTGCATCTCTTAGAATATCGGATGTTTGATATTATAAGTAACCCACAGTCTTTAAGAAATATAAAATATTGTATAAGTGATAATCCCTGAAAACGCTGACTTGTGAAAGCCGTGAGGTTTCGCATGAATGTGTTATATGCGTCACCTGGTATCAGCGCGGATATTTTTTTAGCGCTGTTCACAGATCAAAGGAGGAGGTGTGATGGTAGGGTCACTGTTAAAGGGATTTAGGAATTTAGTGCTGGCAATTGTTCTCATAATCACAGTTTATAAAAAAAACTATACTATTATAGCGGGGGCAGTCTGTG